>CM040242.1:21034890-21482765 GCA_022545495.1 Chrysanthemum lavandulifolium | reverse complement strand
TAGCTTGTCATAAATGACCCTTATACTTGACATTTTCTTTTCTTTTCAAAACTTGGTTCCTATCCGGTATGCTTGAAATACCGGAATCGAGAATCAATTAGAATCGAAACCCAATTTGGTCCAGTTATCGATTCCGCTTATCCTAATTCGGTTCCTTTGGTCCCCAAGTGTTATCATACTACAAAATATTATGTCACTTGGTTGAGTTTCTAACAAATAGGTTGTGGGCAACACTAAAAATGCTTAGGTGCGTTTAGTTGGAGAAAACTTCTCTTGTTTTCCTTTAGCTTTGTAAAATTACTTAAAGGAAATTTATCTTCATAAAACACTTGTAATTATAAAAAAAAGCGTTTAGTTGGTGTTTATATTTTCTATTTTGAAGAATGGAGGGAAGGTTGTGGGTCTTAAAGGAAAATAAGGAAAACAACTCAATTTTGTTTTGTGATTTTTCATGTTAAGTTAGTAAGTAGGGGATTTTGTGTTTTACAAAATATTCGTTGGAAAATGCTCATTTGAACGCGATCTAAATTTTTCTTAATTATCACAAAGCATTTTGTAGAATATAAGAGTGTTTTCTACCAACTAGACGCACCTTTATATTTTGCTAAAATCAAGACAAATAATCTAAAAGAGCTGATTACCAGAAACAAAAGGAGATTAAGATGTTGTTACTTGTTTGTTGGCGTATATGTCCGGAAGACAGGCAGTCCGGCATCATCGCTGGCCGGACGGCATTGTCTAAACCGTCCGGACGATAAATGACAGTATCCAGTTTTTAAGGGATTCTTACCACGTAGCCTACCAACTAGGGTGGTCAGAGGCTTGCAAATGTAATATAGGTCTCGCACTAACAAGATATCTACAAGAACGAAGGTACATAATTGGGGTAGTATAAATACCCCAACACATTTAATGATTCGAGGATATAAATACACACATCTATATTAACCATCGCATTTATTGCCATCTTTACCCCACTTACTTTCACACCGGAGCTTGGTCCCGACATCATCCGGCGAGGCTAACGTGTTGCTTATTGTGCAGAAAGAAGACTTTTTCCTCCCAAGATCGTTGATTGAAGCAGACTCTCCACTTAACCGGTAGCGGAATTTGCTTCAACAAATTGGCGCCATCCGTGGGACCCTAATTCATTCTACCAGAGAACCGAATGACAGGTCCGGAGTTACGTCCTCCCCCAGAACCTACCTCCCCGCCGGAACATATAGGCGGGAGCGGGGTTTTCAACGCTGAAACCTCCAGCATGCCGGAACAAATACAAGCCCAGATGGCATCCTTACAGGCCCTCTTTAGAAAATACAATGCAACGAGAGCCGGTGTCGTCAAGCCGGTTCGACTCGCCTTCACAGACGAAGACGAGCAAGAGGAAGACGCTGCACCAAACCCCAAAGATGACCTCAGCAAGCCACATAAGGAATTGGCCCGGTCACCCTTTACAAGGAGAATAGTGGAGTTCGCTGGTCCCAAATGCATCATGCCTGCTAACTTAAAGTTGTATGATGGTTCGGCTGATCCCGATGATCATGTCAACCGCTTCGTTGGAGCAGCAAACCAAGGAGAATGGCCGATGCCGGTGTGGTGCCGGATGTTCCAACAGACTATGGATGGAGCAGCGCAAGGGTGGTTCAGCAATTTGGAACGAGGGAGCATCGATACCGACGAGCTAAGAGAACAATTCACTACGAGGTTTGCTCATGACAAAAGAACTCAAGGATCCCACCGAGATCACCCGGATTGTCAGCAGCAAATGAAACACTACCAATATTCAAAGAGCGATGGACCGACGAGGCCACCGGATACCGGGAGTGCGGAGCTCATGAAAATATCGGCGTTCATGGGTGCTCATCGGTGCCCCGACTGCCTAAGAAGTTTTCCGATCAAACTCAAACCGTAAAAGAAATGATGACCGGGGTGGACGATTATATCCGGCGGAAGAGGCTTATAAGAACACCGAGCCGCCAAGGGAGAAACCCCGACCCATCCGGAAGCCAAACAACAGTCCCAAGAGATAGGAACTTGAGGGAGGATTCAATGACAGAAGAGGGTGACCGACGGCCTGGGAAAGGAATGATACTCGACGAGAGAAGTCTTCTCCCTTATGTCTCTCCAAAAGTCAAGCACGACCGAAATGAATTCAAGCGAACGACTTCAATAAACAGGATGGTAATCGGGTCCTGCTCTCCGGCCTTACCAAACAGCCCAAAGAAATACTTTCCACCGAACACCACCTAAACTTACCCCCACCACCCCCGCTACAAGGGAAGCCAAGCAAAGAAAATGAGGATCGGTTCTGCGAATATCATGGAGAAAGAGGTCATCTTACCAATGACTGTTATCACTTAAAAAGGAAATTGGAGGTGGCTCTTGAATAAGGGAAGTTAGATCACCTGGTCAAGAATGTCCAACAAAAAGGAAGGGAGAAGCCGAGAGGTCACAATGGAAAAGGAAAAGTGATCAATATGGTCAGCCAATACTCGGAGGATCGTAAAAGAAAAGGCAGGTTCTATGACGAAGGCTGGATGAATACCCCCTATATCCTTCCCCGAGATAAATACAGACGACCTGTCTGACGAGCCGTTAATTGTGGAGGCCGAAATAGAAGGATATTTTGTAAGGAGGGTGTTTGTAGATGAAGGCGCCTCCGTCCAAGTCATGTATGAACATTGTTTCAGAAACTTTTGTCCTTCCATCCAATCCCGGCTGCAAGAAACTAGTTCTCCGCTGGTAGGATTTTCCGGCGAAGTCATCCGGCCGATGGGTAAGATAGAACTAGAGGTACGCATGGGGGATCATGGTCTATTCCGGACTGTGATGATGACATTCACGGTAGTGAGATCGCCTTCTCCCTACAATATAATACTGGGCCGAACGGGTCTCAAAGAATTAAGGGCCATACCCTCTACCATTCATGCAATGATGAAATTCCCCACCCGAGAGGATAGCCACCGATTGCCAAAAGGGCGGTAGTCATGGGTGCGGGAGATTTGAGGAAGGCAAGATCCCTGAGAAGTCGCTTCCGAAGTGGAAATAGAAACTTGGGATCAAGAAACCCAAGAAGGCCAAGAAAAACGGAGGACATCCTAGTTAACGCAGCCCTACCCGAGCAACGAGTAACCATAGGAACCAAGTTCACGAGAATTCAAGGCAACTCATCTAGATCTTAAGGAAGAACAAAGATATTAGCACGGGAGCCGGCAGACATGACCGGGTGCCAAGACGCCTCATACAAAGACTCTCTCTGCGTGAACAACTCCGACACACCGTGGCCCAAAAGGAGAATATTCTCGAGAAAAGAACCAAGTAATCAACAGAGAAGTGGAGGAATGGGTCAAGGCCGGCATAGTCCGGCCAGTAAGGTACCCGACATGGATAGCCAATCTGCCTTGATTAAGAAATGTGACTAAGTCGGAGAATGTGTATTGACTTCAAAAATCGAACTCCTCATGCCCGAAGGATTACTATCCTTTGCCGGAGATAGATTGGAAGATTGAATCCGTCATGGGGTATAAATATAAGTGCTTCCTTGACGCCTACAAGGGCTATCACCAAATCCAGATGAACAGAGACCTTAGGAAGATAAACTTGAAGTTGAACCCGCGAAAGTGTTCTTTCGGAGTGGAGGAAGGTAAATTCCTCGGCTATATGGTGACATCGGAAGGAATAAGGGCCAACCCAAGGAAAACAAAGGCTATAATGGAGATGAAATCTTCGAAAACCTTGAAAGAAATGCAAAGCCTGAGTGGGAAGCTTGCGGCTCTAAATAGATTCCTGTCGAAGTCGGCGGAAAGAGCTCTTCCTTTCTTCGACACGCTAAAGAACATCACTAAAGAAAACAAGGACGAGTACCGATGGACGAATGAAGCCGAATCGGCTTTTCAGAGACGAAGAGGTCGATACTCGAATTACCTTCTTTATCCACACCAAGACAAAGGAACAACTGCTCATATATCTCACCTCATCAGAGCCTTAAGTGCGGTGCTCCCGGTAGAAAGAAATGGGAGACAGCTTGCGGTGCACTATGTTAGCGGATACTACATGAAGCGAGAGATACTACGCCCCTATAGAAGTTGGCTTTGTGGTTCGCTACACGCATCCGTAAGGTCGAGGAGGTATTTCGAGGCTCACCCTATCGTGGTCATAACCGATCAACCCATCAAGCAAACATCAATAAACCGAAGCCTCGGAAAGTTAGCCAAATATGCTGTAGAGTTAGGAGCATACAATATCACTTACACTCCTCGCAACGCAGTCAAGGGACAAGTGCTAGCAGACTTCCTAACAGAAGTGCCGGTGGAATCTAGAGGTAGGACAAGTCCGAACGTTATGGAAGTAGAGGAAGGAGAATGGTTGTTTGATTCGTTGTGAAGTGAGTGGTGAAAAACACAATATCAACGTATATCAAAATAACCGTAAAATACGACAAATCAACCCTTTAGGAAAAAGGTCAACGTGTCAAACCTCACGGGTGTGATAAAAGTGATACCGGAAAGTGATTTCCGGTCGTGTCCCAACGAGGTGTGAATGGAAGGATTCGTTGAGTTTCGTGATTTGAACTTGAATTCGATTTTAAAAATTTGGATTTGATTACTTAATTCTACAAATTAACCAACGGAAAGTAATTAAGGCGGAACCCTAAATTACTAAAAATAAACTAAAACTAAGCCTAAGAAATGATAAAACGAAGCTATACTAAGTCCTAGGGTGCAAAACGCAAAAACGTAAAACGGAAAACAACCCGAGCCATAAACGTAAAAATTATGAAATTTAAGGCAACGGTGTGAAACCAATTTTCCTACGCTCTATTCGACTAAAATGATTTTAGAAAAAGCGGAATATTTTTTCGACTTTTAAATTAATTTCTCATTAATTAAAATCTATTTAACACTAATTAATTTATTAAAATACTAAACTAATATAGAAAAATCAAAATTTGCGTAAAACTACTTAAGGTTATGCTAGATCTAAGAAAAATAAGAAAACCGTATGTTGTTATTGGAAATAAGCAACAAATAAGCCAAAAGAGCTTATAGCATAAACGGCACTAGACACTTAAGTATTTAATTGTGTAAAGTTTGAATGAGACAAGTCCCAAGTATACGGTAAGTGTGGTGTTGTGTTGAGTTGGGTGGCGAGGTTCGAGTCCCACCATGCCACTTTTGCAAAACTTATTTTTCTTTGATTTTTCTTTTGCACTTGAAGTTATGATCAAAATAGAAGACTTTGTGAAAACTTTTGTGTGACAAGCTCGAAATAAGTCGTTAGAAGCGACTTATCTCAACAAAGACAAATAACAAATAAACACTCCTATTTCTTGATTCAACTTGGCTAAACTATGTTTAATTTGCTTTTGAAACTTGGAGATTTTGACAAATGAGGAACTTTGCAAACACTTAAGTTTTGAAAACTCAAAACAATTTTATGTGTAATTTATTTTAACAGTTAACAAAGAAGCACTTTTAAGAACAAACAAACAAACACTCCTTTAAAGCAATCACCCAAACACTCCTGTTAACAAACTAATTCACTACAAATAAGCTTTAAGCAATTCGACTAGATAAGTATCATGAGTGAACAAGTAAGTTAACACAGATTCATCTAAAACTGAAATAAGCTAAAAGGAAACAAGCATAAAACTAAGGAAACTAGAAGACCCCAGTGGGCAAAAGCAATTAGCTAGGGAGTCCTAATATTAGGAACTAAGGGGGGGGGTAAGGACTAGGTGAGACTTAAATAAGCTAAAACATGAACTAAACCTAACTAAGCAACCTAATTACATTACAGAAGACCTAATTAAGCAACAAACAAACACTGATAAGCAAAAGAGAAGTGACCTGTTGAGCTAAATGCAGCAGGCTGCAAACACCAAAGGGTCTGTTTGAGCTTATTTATACGCTGCAAAACAAACTTCCAAGACAGAGATAAAGCTGCATATTAAAAGTTAGGTTGGTGGAGATGTAGTACAAACCAAGTTAAGGATAAAGATAAGCTATTTCAAGCTCGAAAATAAGCTAAGATCAGCTTGGCTTTTTAACTACTGTGACTGCTGGTACACTAAATGGGACAGATTTGGAGTTCCCTTTTAACCAAGTTATAGACATCTCTGTTGCATAAAACTGAGCATGAACTAAGTTGGGAACATGATAACTTAAGAAAAACAAAGTTTACTGATTTTGATTCACAATTGCACTTAAAAATAAGTTTCAAGAACAAAGAAATTTAGTCATTGCTCGTCCGTGCATGTAGATGAGAAAAAATGAATTTGAGCTTCAACATGATTTCCACAAAGTCGTTTCAAAATGAACTTAACTTGCAAAATTGACTATTGACACTAAAAGGAGTTTGACTTCATTGGTCAAAGTGGGTAACAAATAGTTTTGACCCGCTTTCAAGCAATAACCAAACACTCCTCATCGATTTTTCTTTCCTTTGGCAAACCTGTTTGACCCTTCTATTTTGATTTTAGAACTCAAAGCCTTAACAAATTTCAAACAAGATTAAACATAACATTTAAAGGAAAAGAAATTTTCATTAACTAAATAAAACATTACATCGTAATCTTAAAACATTAAAACTAAATTTTTCTAAAACTAGGGTGCCTCGAATGGCTTACAAGGTTCCTATTTATACTACTAAACTATGTCTTCCACTCTTGAGCTTCTTCTTGATGTGTTTCTTCCATGAGGCAGTGACCAAGATTCCACTTTGTGCTTCCTTGAAATCAATCCAAACCATCCAATTGGTAGGTGCCCATTTGAAGCAATCTAAACCGTTGATGGGTCTTTTGAAGCTGGGATTGATGACTTGGAGGGGGGTGGAATAAGATAGTGGGTTGGGGAATTGGGTGTATCCGGTTAAAGGAGATGAAGGTGGACTTGGGTTGTGGTGAGATTGGGATTGGGCGGGAAGTGGGGAAGAAGAAGGTAGGTTCTGTTTGGTTATCAATTGACCGGGTTTAATGGGTTTGACCGGGTATTGAGTTGGGCTGGATTGGGCCTTGGTTGTTTATTTGGGCATGAGTTAGATTTGGATTAATGGATTGGATATGAAACCCATTTAACATAAGGACCATAGGTGTACAATTCGAAACTCCAAGGACCATTCATGTAATTTCTGCAAAGTATTCCAAGGGCCTTTCTTGTGAATCTCAAATAAACCAAGGGACTAAATTTGCCAATTTGTGAAACCTGAGGACTAATCTTGACAATTTTAAAAATCCAGGGGTCACAACTGTAATTTCTCAAACTTTTGAAATTTTTCACCAAAGGACTAATTATGACAACTTATGATTTCAAAAGGACCTTTGGTGACTTTTCTTTTTAAATTACGTGCTCAGGGACTATTTCTGTCAATTTTTGAAAGTCTGGGACTGAAAGCGCCAATTGTGCAAACTTTGTTCGCTTTTTCATTTGTTTTGCATCCAAACATATAAAACACAATTTTGAGATTTTTCAAGATTTTGATGCATTTCGAGTGTTTTAGATGTTTTGCGCTCAGATTGACTAAAACGATGAGTGAATAAGACTCATCAAATCCCCACACTAAAGCATTGCTAGTCCCTAGCAATCTTTTGAGAAAACTTATGATTTGAATCTCTTTACCAAAAGCCATTACTCGAGTAGCCAAATGTTTCAGTTCAAGTAAGAACCATGGTACACCGATAACCATATGATTTTGAGCAAACCACCGACTTTTCAACGGTTTGATTTGTCTTTACCGAAGCCGTTTGCTCGGACTAGCCAACTCTTAGATAAATTATCAATATTATCTTTGGTGAGCCGATTACCAATTATGGTTTTCCAATCGCCTTTACCACAAGCCATAAACTTGCGGGCTAGCCAACTCTTCACTAATTAAAGATATGGTGAATGAACACCATACAATTTTGGGCAAATTGCAAGTCGTCAACGGATTTGATAAATCTTTACCAAGAGCCGCTTGCTCTCGGATTAGCCAATCCTTTTGTTTTTAGACATGGCGGATCGATAACCAAATGAGAAAGTGTAAAACACTTACTCCAAAAAAAAAAAATTGGCCAAAACGGGAATTGGGTGGTAAAACATATGATAAAATTCGTGAGAATCCCCCACACTAGAAATGAATATTGTCCTCAATATTCAAAGTACCCCATGGTTATGCCGAAAACTAAGAACGAAAAGGAATACTACGCCATTATTCAAGATTTTTTTTTTTTTTTTTTTTTTTTGAAAACCTTTATACAACAATGGGCAACTCCCCACACTAGGGTGGTAGAAAGTAGAAAGAAGTCGAACACGGTGAAAACCCATATAGCGTGGTCATTGCTTTTTGTTTACCGAGTCGCTAGCTTGACTCGATCCCCGCATTCATTGGTTCATGGGAAAGTTTGAAGATCCGGACAACCAAGGATGGTATGTCCCTCCAAAATAGTGCTTGCCTATGTCCATTCACCTTGAAGTTTGGCCCGCCGCTTGAGATAACTCGACGGTGCCATATGGAAAAACTTTGGCAATGGTGAATGGACCGATCCAACGGGTCTTAAGTTTCCCGAGAAGATTTTCAATCTAGAATTGAAAAGAAGGACTCGATGCACCAACGTTGAAAACGCGGTTCTTAATCTTTGAGTCATGGATCTTCTTTGTCTTTTCTTTATAAATCAACGAGTTCTCGAGGCTTGATCACGGAGTTCATTTAATTCATTGAGTTGAATTTTCCGTGATCACCCGCAGACTTAAGGTCAAAATTGGTATGCTTCAAGGCCCAATAGGCTTTGTGCTCGAGCTCGATCGGAGATGACACGCCTTTCCATACACAAGCTTGTAAGGAGTACACCGATGGGTGTTTTGTAAGTGCACGGAAGGCCCAAAGTGCATCTTCAAGTTTGTCCGACCAAGAGGCACGGTTTTCACCTACGGTCCTCTCCAAGATTCTTTTCAAACCACGATTCAAACTTCCACTTGCCCACTAGTTTGGGGTGATACGCGCGGTAGAAAGACGGTGAGTGACACCGATTTAAGCATGACTTTTGCGAATTGGTCGTTGCAAAGTGCGCATCGCGATCACTAATGATGGCACGGGAGTTCAAACGGTAAAGAGAGACTTCGAAACTTCACAACTACCGGGCGTCGTTGGTGGGAGCGCCGCTTCCACCCATTTTGACAAGTAATCGACCGCCATTAGTATATACTTGTTCCTCGAGAAGACGGAACGGACCCATAAAATCGATGCCCCATACGCCAAAGATCTCGCACACTTGAATAGCATTTTGAGGCATTTCATCTCTTTAGAGATGTTGCTATGACGCTGGCAAGAGTCGCAAGATTTGACGAGGTCATGGGCATCTTTGTAGATCGCCAATAGAAACCGGAATCAAACACCTTTTAGCGGTGTAGTTCGGGCCATGATGTCCCCGTGGGTCCATTATGACAAGCCTTGAGAATTTCATCGGCTTCTTGGCGTGAACACACCGCCGGATGACTTGATCCGCACAAACCTTAAACAAGAAGGGTCGCCCCGTAAATAATGCTTAACATCTTTGAAAATTTGTTCTTTTGTTGGGACGACATCCCTTTCACAACAAAGTTACCCGCATGATAGTTTGCAAAGTCGGCAAACCATGGGTACTCAATTTTCATGATGAGATACCACATTAAGAGTCTCGAGAGGAAAAGTTTCATTTATTTCCTTTTCTCGAGCACACCTTGATGTGGATTTTCAAGACGAGAGATGATCACCGCTAGGTTCTCCGCTCCTTTTTATCACGGATGATGATATCAAATTCTTGTAGGAGGGAACCCATCGAGCAATCTCGCTTTGCATCTTGCTTAGCAAAGAGATATTTGAGAGCCGAGTGATCCGTATACACTATGCTTTTGGACAAGATCAAGTATGGCCGAAACTTCTCGAAAGCATACACCACGGCTAGTAATTCTTTCTCCGTCAGAGTGTAATGTGCTTGAGCTTGGTCAAAGTTTTGCTAGCATAATGTATAGGTCGAAATGTTTTGACTTTCGTTGTCTAAAACGGCACCCATGGCGAAATCACTTGCATCGCACATGAGCTCAAATGGTAATTCCCAATCGGGGCAACTAGAATTGGTGCTTCCGTGAGCTTCTTCTTAAGAATTTGAAAAGCTTCAACGCACTCATTGTAGAAGACGAAAGGAGTGTCTTTCTCAAGAAGTCGGGTCATAGGCGGGATATCTTGAAAAATCTTGAATGAAACGACGATAGAATCCGGCATGACCAAGGAAACTTCTAACCCTTTGACGGTTGTGGGAGGAGGTAATTTCAAATGACATCGACTTTAGCTTTGTCAACCTCAATCCCGCTCTTAGAAATCTTATGGCCAAGGACAATTCCTTCCTTAACCATAAGTGACATTTCTCCCAATTAAGACTAAGATTCGTGTTTTCACAACGCTCAAGCATCTTGTCCAAATGGGAGAGACATGTTTGGAAAGAATCCCAAAGACCGAAAAATCATCCATAAAGACTTCCATAGTCTTTTCGATCATGTCATGGAAAATGGCCATCATACACCTTTGAACGCATCGAGCATTACAAGTCAAGGGCATGCGCCGGTAAGCAAATGTTCCATAAGGACACGTGAATGTGGTCTTTCTTGATCTTGTGGGTCAATGGGTATTTGAAGTAACCCGAGAAACCATCGAGAAAACAATAGTATTCGCTTCCGCTAATCTCTCAAGCATTTGATCCATGAAGGGTAATGGAAAGTGGTCTTTACGGGTGGCTTCATTTAACTTTCGATAGTCAATGCAAACACGCCATCCGTAACCAATCGAGTAGGAATCAACTCGCTTTCATCATTTTCAACAACGGTAATGCCACCTTTTAGGCACACAATGAACGGACTAACCCAAGGACTATCCGAGATAGGGTAAATCAATCCGCATCGAGAAGTTTTATGACTTCCGCTTTGATAACCTCATGAATTTTAGGATTCACCCTTCTTTGGTGTTGAACCGCGGTTTGAAGTCATCTTCCATGAGTATTTTGTGCGTACAAAATCTCGGGTCAATACCCTTGATGTCGGAAGGTTCCAAGCGATGGCTCGCTTGTGTGACTTCAAAACCTTTATGAGAGCGGATTTTTCATCCTCACTCAAGTCTTTAGCAATGATGACGGGTGATTTATTGTCACCCTCCAAAAATGCATACTCGAGATGAGGTGGTAAGTCCTTAAGTTCGACCTCGGGAGGATCATTAGATTTTTCAATCGTTTTGATTTCCTCTTTATGAAGTTTTTGAGGAGGGAGGGATGAAGGATCTTCATTGAGCAACCTCTCGATGAGAAGTATATCTCCCTCAATGTCGATGGGAGCGTGATCTATTTCCCATGGGACAGAATCACTAGCTAAGTATGCTTCAATCTCTTCCAAAATAAAGTCACTTCCTCAAACGGGGTGAGGGAGGGAAGAGAGCAACAATAGGATCAACCGTGGGATTGCCACCTAGAATCCAAGAATTTCTTGAGAATACTCCTCCGACACAATGTCAAGGACATCAATTTTGTTGACGGAAATGTCTTCATAATCGGGGAGTATTTCAGAACTTGATTGAGATTGAAAGTAACGGCTTCCTTGTTACACCTCAAAGTGATTTCTTCATCAACGCCGATCAATGCCCGACCCGCTTTTAAGAAGCACCTCCCAAGGATGAGGGGTACTGGGATCGGCATCAAATTCGACAACAACAAAGTCGGCGGGAAATGAAACTTGCCTACTTTCACAAATACATCCTCGGCTATACCTAGCGGACGAGAGCTTGTACGGTCCGCAAGCTCGAGGATCATACATGTAGGTGTAAGCGGAGGTAATGAAAGCTTTTTCCACATGGAATGTGGCATCAAGTTAATGCTAGCGCCAAGATCGCCAAGGCGGAGCATTGAACTATGCCTTGAAAATCACTTGGATGAGAAATTTTCCGGTCTCCTAACTTTTCGGGAAGCTTTTGAGGATAACCGCCAACAATTTTCGCTCAAAGAAGTTTTAGCCATTTCGAAATCTTTTCTTTGTTATTCAACAAATTTTTGATTGTTGGACGAACTTTGGCATTAGAAGAAGAGCATCCATGAAACTAATCTCAAGTGCAAATCTTGAAAGATTTGGACAAGCTTCTCCATTTGTTGACTAGTTTTATCACGGAGTTTTTGATCATTAAGCCTTGAAGGATAAGGAAGTGAAGGCTTAGGAGTGGTCATCGGAACAACGGGTTCCGGAATTGGAGGTAAGACCTCCGGAGATTGGACTTGTGCGGTACTTCGTGGGCTTGAGTTATGCACCTTGTCCTTTGATATCTCGGGGTCTCGTTCCACATCCCTCACCGGAGAAGGATTAGGCATCGAGGGTCCCTCATAAGATTTACCACTTCGGGTGGCAATAGCATTCAATTCACCTTTTGGGTTGGGAATGGTATTACTTGGAAGAGCACCCGAAGTTGAAGCTTCATTCTTTTGACTCATAAGACTAGCAATCATGCTTTCAATCTTGCTATGAGATTGATCAATCTTGTTACTAGTAGTTCTGAGCTCGGAAGTGAAATCATTCTTCAAAGTGGTAATTTGATTTTGCATGGATACCATCTTAGCTTCATTGCTTTTGATGTAATTAGCAATGTCAATGGAAGCTTGAGGAGGTTGGGCATGCACATTTTGTTGAGGAGCTGGAATCGGTTTTGATTGAAATTTCCTTGATTATGAAAACCTTGATTTTGATTTTGAAAATTCGATTCGACTGATTTTGATTGAACCGATTATTTCTATTTTGCACATTCGATTGTTCGATTTTGATTAAACCGGGTGGTCCAAGAAAATTGTTAGAACGATAATGAGAAGGTTTCGGTCCTCATGCGGTTGGTAGGAATTACCTCCGTATTGTAGGAACCGAAGCGGCATAACGCTCTCTCGAGTGAAGCCACCGGAGGTCGGACACTCAAAATAAGGATGTGGACCACCACAAGTTTCACAACTCTTGTTTACGACATTCACTTGTTGATTGTTATTATTGTGACTCAATTTAAGCACGGCGGTGGATATTTCTTCAATCTTTTGGTTAGAGTCGTGAATTCAAGATGGAAGGGTGGTAGATCTCCTTGACTCACTCCTCTCTACCGAGGAATCCCAATAATTGTGGTGGGCGTCATGTTTTCAATGAGATCGTAGCACTCTTCGGACGCCTTTTCATAAAGGTACCACCGGCAGAAGATTAATCGTGTCACGATGTCTCAATGTTAACCCGTTATAGAACGATCTATTTGGGTGACAAGCAACATGTTGTGGTTCGGACATCGATCAATAGAAAGCTTATAGCGCTCCCATGCCTCAAATAAGGATTCATCGGGATGTCGCCGAAAATTATCGATTTCATTCCGTAGTTTCGCCACCATCGATGGTGGAAAATATTTCGCCAAGAATTTGGAGACCATTTCATCGAAACTATGGATTGAGTTCTTGGGAAGACGATCAAACCATGCGGTGGCATGAAGCGCCAAGGAATATGGAAAGAGGTATAAGCGGCGGCGCCATCGGTGACCCCATTTTGCTTCATACTTTGGGTGACGGTGAGAAATTTGTCGAGATGCTTGTTGGCATCGCCACCCGGTGATCCGTGAAATTGACAAAACTCGGACTTGTTGAATCATGTGATGCTTAAGTCCGAAATCGGCCTCGATGTTGACCGGGCAATTGGACCGCCCGCCCATCCATCGAGGTTGGCAAAGCCTCCATCGCTCGGAGATCGGAGTCGGATTTTGTGGCCTGTGTTGTTGGACTTGAGGTCCGCTCCTAGGTTATGTGTCATTGTGATTTGTTCGACGATACGTATCTCGGCACGCTTGATTGGTTACTGATTCGCCTACGAGCTTGAGAGCGAGTGCGCATGCACTTCCAAAACAACACTTTCAATTAAAACAAGACCGAGGCAAAACAACGGTGAACTTAAACCAATAATCCCACGTGAAATGATCACTTTATAAGTAAACGCACAAAGGAGCGGAGAGACTTTGTAGGTCGTCACAAGCTTATTAAAACCGCTCTTTTCACCGCAATTTAATGTCGCCGCCCTTATACCCTCACACGGTTTGTTAAACCGATAAAAGTAAACCAAAACACGAGCGACACAAAGGCAAGTTTTAAATCTTTGTTCGGGAACTTATAATGATAACACCTCGCTTAAGAATGTTATATTGATTGTGTCTTCTATTTATTTAAAACAACAAGGAAAATCTTTTGTATTTTTAATCTTTACATATATATACAAAGAAAAGAAAAATATTTTTGTATTTTTGTATTTTTATAAAACAATAACTTCACGAGGAAGGTTCTTCAAGTCACTAATCGCAAAAACTTCACGATATTGTCGCAACACACCGCCGCAATGCGCCAAAATTTGATTCGTTGTGAAGTGAGTGGTGAAAACACAATATCAACGATATCAAAATAACCGTAAAATACGACAAATCAACCCTTTAGGAAAAAGGTCAACGTGTCAAACCTCACGGGTGTGATAAAAGTGATACCGGGAAAGTGATTTCCCCGGGTCGTGTCCCAACGAGGTGTGAATAGAAGGATTTCGTTGAGTTTCGTGATTTGAACTTGAATTGGATTTTAAAAATTTGGATTTGATTACGAATTCTACAAATTAACCAACGGGAAAGTAATTAAGGCAAGGGAACCCTAAATTACTAAAAATAAACTAAAACTAAGCCTAAGAAATGATAAAACGAAGCTATACTAAGTCCTAGGGTGCAAAACATAAAACGTAAAACGGAAAACAACCCGAGCCATAAACGAAAAATTATGAAATTTAAAGGCAACGGTGTGAAACCAATTTTCCTACGCTCTATTCGACTAAAATGATTTTAGAAAAAGCGGAATATTTTTCGACTTTTAAATTAATTTCTACTAATTAAAATCTATTTAACACTAATTAATTTATTAAAATACTAAACAAATATAGAAAAATCAAAATTTGCGTAAAACTACTTAAGGTTATGCTAGATCTAAGAAAAATAAGAAAACCGTATGTTGTTATTGAAATAAGCAACAAATAAGCCAAAAGAGCTTATAGCATAAACCGCACTAGACACTTAAGTATTTAATTGTGTAAAGTTTGAATGAGACAAGTCCCAAGGCGCCGGTAAGGTGGTGTTGTGTTGAGTTGGGTGGCGTGGGTTCGAGTCCCACCATGCCACTTTTGCAAAACTTATTTTTCTTTGATTTTTCTTTTGCACTTGAAGTTATGATCAAAATAGAAGACTTTTGTGAAAACTTTTTGTGTGACAAGCTCGAAATAAGTCGTTAGAAGCGACTTATCTCAACAAAGAACAAATAACAAATAAACACTCCTATTTCTTGATTCAACTTGGCTAAACTATGTTTAATTTGCTTTTGAAACTTGGAGATTTTGACAAAATGAGGAACTTTGCAAACACTTAAGTTTTGAAAACTCAAAACAAATTTTATGTGTAATTTATTTTAACAGCTAACAAAGAAGCACTTTTAAGAACAAACAAACAAACACTCCTTTAAAGCAATCACCCAAACACCTGTTAACAAACTAATTCACTACAAATAAGCTTTAAGCAATTCGACTAGATAAGTATCATGAGTGAACAAGTAAGTTAACACAGATTCATCTAAAACTGAAATAAGCTAAAAGGAAACAAGCATAAAACTAAGGAAACTAGAAGACCCCAGTGGGCAAAAGCAATTAGCTAGGGAGTCCTAATATTAGGAACTAAGGGGGGGGGTAAGGACTAGGTGAGACTTAAATAAGCTAAAACATGAACTAAACCTAACTAAGCAACCTAATTACATTACAGAAGACCTAATTAAGCAACAAACAAACACTGATAAGCAAAAGAGAAGTGACCTGTTGAGCTAAATGCAGCAGGCTTCAAACACCAAAGGGTCTGTTTGAGCTTATTTATACGCTGCAAAACAAACTTCCAAGACAGAGATAAAGCTGCATATTAAAAGTTAGGTTGGTGGAGATGTAGTACAAACCAAGTTAAGGATAAAGATAAGCTGTTTCAAGCTCGAAAATAAGCTAAGATCACTTGGCTTTTTAACCATCGCGATCTTGGTACACTAAATGGGATGATTTGGAGTTCCTTTTAACCAAGTTATAGACATCTCATTGCATAAACCGAGCATGAACTAAGTTGGGAACATGATAACTTAAGAAAAACAAAGTTTACTGATTTTGATTCACAATTGCACTTAAAAATAAGTTTCAAGAACTGAAATTTAGTCATTGCTCATCTGTGTACGAGATGAGAAAAAAATGAATTTGAGCTTCAACATGATTTTCACAAAGCTGTTTCAAAATGAACTTAACTTGCACAAATTGACTATTGACACTAAAAGGAGTTTGACTTCATTGGTCAAAGTGGGTAACAAATAGTTTTGACCCGCTTTCAAGCAATAACCAAACACTCCTTCATCGATTTTTCTTTCCTTTGGCAAACTGTTTGAATTCTTCTATTTTGATTTTAGAACTCAAAGCCTTAACAAATTTCAAACAAGATTAAACATAACATTTAAAGGAAAAGAAATTTTCATTAACTAAATAAAAACATTACATCAGAATCTTAAAAACATTAAAACTAAATTTTTTCTAAAAACTAGGGGTGCCTCTGAATGGCTTACAAGGTTCCTATTTATACTACTAAACTATGTCTTCCACTCTTGAGCTTCTTCTCTTGATGTGTTTCTTCTGTGAGGGCAGGCAGCCAAGATTCCACTTTGTGCTTCCTTGAAATCAATCCAAACCATCCAATTGGTAGGTGCCCATTTGAAGCAATCTAAACCGTTGATGGGTCTTTTGAAGCTGGGATTGATAACTTGGAGGGGGGTGGAATAAGATAGTGGGTTGGGGAATTGGGTGTATCCGGTTAAAGGAGATGAAGGTGGACTTGGGTTGTGGTGAGATTGGGATGGGCGGGAAGTGGGGAAGAAGAAGGTAGGTTCTGTTTGGTTATCAATCGACCGGTTCAATGGGTTTGACCGGTATTGAGTCAATGGATTGGGCCTTGGTTGTTTATTTGGGCATGAGTTAGATTTGGATTAATGGATGGATATGAAACCCATTTAACATAAGGACCATAGGTGTACAATTGAAACCCAAGGACCATTCATGTAATTTCGCAAAGTATTCCAAGGGCCTTTCTTGTGAATCTCAAATAAACCAAGTGGACCTGAATTTGCCAATTTGTGAAACCCGAGGACTAATCTTGACAATTTTAAAATCCGTGGGTCACAACTGTAATTTCTCAAACTTTTGAAATTTTTCACCAAAGGACTAATTATGACAACTTATGATTTCAAAAGGACCTTTGGTGACTTTTCTTTTAAATTACGTGCTCGTGGACTATTTACACAATTTTGAAAGTCGGGGACCTAAAGCGCCAATTGTGCAAACTTTGTTCGTTTTTCATTTGTTTTTGCATCTGAAACATATAAAACACAATTTTGAGATTTTTTCAGTATTTTGATGCATTTCGGAGTGTTTTTAGATGTTTTGCAGTTCAGATTTGACCTAAAACGATGAGTGAATAAGCACTCATCATTGTTGTATACGGACGGAGCCTCAAATAACAAGGGATCCGGAGCAGGTTTAGTTCTCATCAGCCCAGAAAAGGTAGAACTGACCTACGCCCTACGGCTAAACTTTCCTAGCACCAAAAACGAGGCCGAGTATGAGGCCCTGCTAGCCGGCCTAAGGATCGCAAGAAAACTCAAAATCAAGGTTTTAAGCGTATGGGTGGACTCAAAACTTGTGGCCAGTCAGATCAATGGGGAATTCACGGCCACCAAGGAAAGCATGCAGAAGTACTTAGCCCAAGCACGGAAGTACATATCCGCCTTCCAAAACTTTAAGATTCGCAACATTCCGAGGGCCCAAAATCAGAAGGCGGATATATTAAGTAAACTAGCGGCAGTGGCCTTCGATCACCTGACCAAAAAAGTGCTCGTAGAAACCCTGGAAAGGCCGTCGAGAGATGAAGAAGTAATTAATACCGTGGTAGAGGAGGAAACGGATAACTGGATGACACCGATCATCAAGTGTCTGGAAGAGGGTGTGTGGCCGGAGGATCCAAACGAGTCTAGAAGCTTAAGAATGAAAATTCCGCAGTATGTTATGGAAGAAGGTGTCCTCTTTAAGAAAGGCTACTTGGTACCGATGATGAGATGTGTAGGGCCGTTACAAGCAAATTACATCATCCGGGAAGTGCATGAGGGTTGCTGTGGGATGCACGCCGGACCGAGGACGGTCGTGGCCAAGCTTATGAGACAAGGATATTATTGGCCTACCATGCACCGGATACCCGAGAAGAGATCGTGAAATGTGACTCTTGTCGATACACTCCGGCACCAAAACTACCCAAGACACCACTAACGCCGATCATGTCCCGTGGCCTTTCTACCAATGGGGAATGGACGTGTTAGGCCCCTTTCCGGAAGCACCCGGCCGCATCAAATATGTGATTGTGGCCATAGATTATTTTACTAAGTGGATAGAAGCGAAGCCGTTGGTCAAGACGACGGGCAAGGATGTCATAAAATTTGTGTACGAGAACATTGTATGCAGGTATGGTTTGCCGAAGATCATAGTCACCGACAACGGAACCAATTTCGTGAACGATCCATTCAAGAAGTGGTGCGAAGGGTTAAAAATCAAACAAATAAACACATCCGTGGCGCATCCGCAAGCTAATGGACTGGTAGAAAGGGCAAACCGAAGCCTGATGGATGGGATAAAAACAAGGCTAGGAAGGGAGAGAGCGGGATGGCTAGATGAGCTGCCCAACGTTTTATGGGCGCACCGGACGACTCTCAAAACATGCAACGGAGAAACCCCTTTCAGCCTAACGTACGGCAGTGAGGCTGTAATCCCAGCAGAAATAGGGATGCCTACACATCGGACGATGATGTTCCGAGAAGATCAGAACGAGGAACAACAACGCCTGAACTTAGACCTCTTGCAAGAAAGAATGGAAAACGCTGCCATCCAGGAAGCTAAATACAAGACACAAGTAGAACAATACCACAACCGGAGGGTTAAGCCAATGAATTTCAAAATAGGAGATTTTGTCTACCGAAAGAACGAAGCAAGCCGGGTAGAAAATCTAGGAAAGTTAGGACCCAACTGGAAAGGGCCCTATCGTATAATAGGAGCAAGTGAGAATGGCTCTTATAAGTTGCAAACAATGGAGGAGAAGGAGGTCCCCCGGACCTGGCACGCTATAAATCTTAGAAACTGCTTCTTATAGTTGCTATTGTGACAAGAATCCTATTGTCATCGTGTAATCCGAAAGGACTATGTATGATCAACTAAATGATAAAAGTTTCCCCGTGGTAGGGAGACAATTTTCCAAAACGGAGGTGATAGTATAACAATTCCGACGGCTGGCCCCCGTCGAGTATGAAAAATAACAATTGGTGATAATACAACAATTCCGATGGCTGGCCCCCGTCGAGTATGAAAAGTAAAAAACTAATGTGATAATACAACGATTCCGATGGCTGGCCCCCGTCGAGTATGAAAACATAGAATACCCAAGTGATGGATGCCCTCTAACTTCATGAGGATGCCCGGACACCGGATGCACGGCCTACGCGGTCGGATGCCCTTAGAATAACCTAAGGAAGACATTTACCCAAATAATGGATGCCCTCTAACTTCATGAGGATGCCCGGACACCGGATGCACGGCCGACGCGGCCGGATGCCCTTAGAATAACCTAGGGAAGACACTACGAAACCAAAAAAGAGAAAGAAAGTGCAAAAGGAATACAGGTCAAGCAAAAAAGAAATCCATTCACAAAAATAGTTAACGGTAAACGGACATTGTTAGTTATTACAATAATATCATACGAATAATTGTTTACAAAGATACAAGTCCTAAGAATGTCCAGACTTAAGCATTTTCCTCCGCGCCATCGACCGGAGTCTCAGAGGTTCGAGGAGCCTCGGATGGTTCGGGCATGTCCTTGCTGACAGGAACCTCCGGCTCCAGGTTCATCAGATCCCCTAGAGGCAAGCGGCAAGACTCGGCAAGCTTCTGAATAAAGGGATACTCGGCTTCAAAAAGCTTGTCATATTCGGCCCTTCACAAGTTTGGGGCATCCCTATTGACCTTCCGGATCTTTTGCAAGGCGACTCCGCCTCTTCCTCGGTCCTGCTCACCTTGGCCCCCCACAAACCCCGCTGGTAGGTCAAGCTATACACTTTAGCCATACTCTTTTTGTACTCGACGCTACCAAACAACCGACGGACAGCCGAAGGCAACAACATCCGGACAGCATTCTGCTTAACCACCTCACTTTGAGCGACCTCGGCTACCAATTTGTCGTTTTCCACCTGCAGAGCGGCTAGAGACTGGTCTTTGGCGGCCAACTCACTTTCCAAGTTCCTTATTTTTTCAGCCTGAGCACTAGAAGTCTCTCTCCACTTATTACGGTCCCGGTTTACCCTGTCAATCTCTTCCTCCAAATCTTTCTCTTTACCAGCACTGGTTTTCAGATCGAAGTCTAGTTTCCTCAATCCCTCCGTCAACCTTTTATTCTCACCTTCGGCGGCAAGGAGCTTCTCCGCAAGCCCCTCGCAACCTTTGTGAGCTTCATTCAGATAAAAGTAACCATTGAAAGATCCGGAACCTCCTTATGATTCGCCTCGACGATCACACTTTTCCGAAATCTTAATGCACCGCGAATAAGGTCAATGTTGTTTATCCGCCCAAAGCCTCTCTCTCGGCCGGAGTGGCAACGTTGTCAATCATTTCTCTGCAGGACCGGTACGTGTTTATCCGGACGTCGTCGCGGAGACCCCACTGGGGGAGAAAAACATTGGTAGCCTCATCTGCAGCAAAATCCAAAAGGAGACAGTGGGGGAATAACTTTAGTAAGGGGGACACGGACGGAAGTAAGATCAAAACATACCTGAATCCAACAAATTGACCCTCTCAATGTTGTCGGGACCGCGGCTACGAGGGGCCGAGTGGCCTAGAGTATGGCAAAAAACTAAGTTAGCAATTAGAAGTGATAAAATGAAAGAGATACGCGTGTGCTTCAAATGCTTACCTTCGGAGTTGTGAAGAGGGGAGTTCACCGGAGGAACCGGCCCTCCTCCTTGAGACAGTGGCGTCTGTTGTAATTGATTGCCGCCCCCGCCCTCGTTGTCGCCCATCCCTTCCCTAGCCACAGCTCCCCCTCCACCCACGGCCGCAACAGTAGGCGTTCCCTGCTCGACGGTAAGGTTTAGATTCACCCCGGGTTCATTCGGATCAGCTTGATTGAGGGGATCCGCATTTACCACCGGAGAGCCTGAAGAAAACTGCTCAACAAAACCAGTCTTTCTTTTCTTCTTTTTCTTGTTTTGGGCTTTTGATGTGCCCTCACCACCTTTCCTCTTGCCCGCCTCTCTTTCTTTTTTCTCCCGGGCTTCCCTCTCTTTTTTCTCCCTAGCTGCCACCACATCCGGATCGGCTTCCTCTGCTCGGAGAGCTAGGAGGTCCTTGGGGGGAATGGGTGCACCAACCGGAAGGGGATCCGTTGTCCTTTTTGGTACCTCCCGAGTTGGGTCGATGGCCGGCCCTTTACTCACCACTGTGTCATCCCATTCAGGAAGCTCGAGAAATTCAGACATATTGACAACTGCAAGAAAAAAGATCATTAAAATCAAAGCACAAGATAATAAACGCGGCAAAACCTAGGGCACAAGACAAATGATTACCATGACCCTCGGCATCCTTTAGAAGAGGCTCGAACCCCGGATTCTTGAAGACCGAAGACAGATGGCACATCCATAACAGACTTATGGTGGGTTTCCTTAGCAAAATAAGAGTATCGCTCGACTTTCTAAGATCCGTTCGGAAAAACCGTCCGGGTAAGGATCCGTTATCTTGAGTCTTTATGCCTGTGCCATGGCACGCGGAATGGCCCTACGGTCAATCAAGAAAAATTTCTCCTTCCGATTGCTTAAGGCCGGTCAACACTTCCTTAAAACACTTATAAGCCTTTTTTCCGCTCTACTCGAAGAAAACCGGTGCCGCAGCACAAACGGTAAAATGCCCTAACAGGAGACCCTAGGACGAATGCCCAAACTATAACACCTAATTTCAAAAGGGTCACCTCGGTTCAAACCCAAAGGAACCAAGCGGGAGAAATGAACTCTAAAGTGTCTAATCACGTTTAGCGTAAAGGTAGAAGGAATCCTAACACCTCCAGTATCCAATCGTTGAGGATATATGCCAATTGTATCCACGGAGTTGGTCCATTGTCATATTATCCAGAGGAAGACGGGGACGAAGGTCATGGGGAATACCATATTCTACGATTATATTATCCAGCTCGGGTTGTGTCAGCTTAGATGTATGAATATGCATATCAAACTTCGGAACTACAGGAAGTTGCATAACCTCGGTCGAAATAGGGTTACTCGTTCTTGGTCACTTGTTCGCCATTACTAAAAGGATGCCTAAGGATATACAAATAATTACAGGGAAGAACGAGACGAACCTTATAAATTCGAAGAAGAAGATATTCCGGAGAGCGAGAGCAATGTAAAAAGTCAGAAATATATGTGAGAAAATAACTGTGGTAAAAAGCTTTATATAGGCGAAGGAAGAAACCCTAACAGGCTGTCAAACGTCCCATCAGTCAGTAAAAGGTGACGTGGCTCAATCTGGCCCGTCCACGTCAATCTCGGAAGACGAGAATACACGGATGAAAGCCCATTACACTGGCAGGCCCATCTGAACAGCCCAAAAAACCACAAATATCATTAAAACCCACCGCGAGGCATTTCAAAAAGCACATTCAGGAATATTACATACTCTCAAGTATTGCACCACCGGTTTCACCCGTGATCCGATCTTGGGGGACATGTTGGCGATATGTCCAGGAAGGCGAGCGATCCGGCATCATCATTGGCCGGACGGCATTGTCTAAACCGTCCGGACGATAAATGACGAGATCCGCTTTTAAGGATTCTACCATGGCCTACCAACTAGGGTGGTCAGAGGCTTGCAAACGCGTAATATAGGTCCGCGAACAAGATATCTACAAGAACGAAGGTACATAATGGGGTAGTATAAATACCCCAACACATTTAATGATTCGAGGGATATAAATACACACATCTACATTAACCATGCGATTTATTGCCATCTTTACCCCAAACTTACTTTCACCTGGAGCTTGGTCCCGGGACATCATCCGTATGCGAGGCTAACGTGTGTTGCTTATTGTGCAGGAAGGAAGACTTTTTCCCTCCGGCATCGTTGATTGAAGCAGGACTCTCCAGCCTAACCGGGTAGCGGGAATTTGCTTCAACATTGTTTAACCACAATGTTTTGTAAAATTTTCGAGATCGATTAGCTAAAGTTACTATTAATAACACTTTTTGGCCCTTGAAAACTAATATAACCTCTTTTGATGAACAGAACCTTAATTTGAACCCTATTGAACCTCCCTTTCGACCCTTTCCTCTTCCCTCCTAATTCCTCAATTGTCCAGCGTACATGACCTCCCGAATGAAGTCAATTTTGAACCTTGATTGCAAATAAAGGTTCAAACTAAAATATTGTTTGAGCTAAATAAACGAAGTCACAATAGATGTAGTAATATTTTAAAGAGCTTATTAAGCACTTGTATTTTTTAATACTCAAACTAATTACGATTCACTTTAGTTCATGTTAGCATTTAAAAAGCATCATGGATTCACTTCTTATTAGTCTATTTCTATCAATTAATTTGCTTTATTATATAACTAATCTAAAATATCTAATAATTGCTACTATCTAAAAAAATTGGCTTATTATATCTACTAGTTGTAGTTGTCGCTGTTTGTTTATTGTTGCACATTAGTAGCTTAATATTCATGTTATAGATACTAATAATGAAACATTTAATTTTATTACTTCAGCTTCAAGAAACCGCAAAGGAGCGCGGTCACTTACAGGTATAGCAAATATATATAAGTAAATACTTTTAGGGCTCATTTAAGCTCGCGAGTCTAATCGTTCCTTAGAGATAAAAGTTCGGGCTCGAGCTCAGTTATTAAACGAGCCCAAACTTAAGCTCGAACTCGAGCCCGAACTCGCTTAAACACGGTTTGTTCGAACTTTTTACCGATCCGATTCTGAACTTTTTGCAAGCGGCTAGACTCGTTTCCACCTCTACAAATAACTATGCAGATGTGTTTTTCATTTCTATGTTTTCTACATGATTCTCATAAGTTGTATTTTGTAGTTTAAGCATATTAAGACAATTACTTTTAATACTTTGCATAACAGATTACTCCCCTTTATCCAAAAAACAGTTATATATCTTTATGAATGTGTAAGCATATTCATGAACTTGTTTTGCAAAACAATACGCAAACCACCTTATCACAATTGCTTATGTTGTTATGTTTGGCGACTTTAAGGGATAAAGTGACTGTCAAAAGAATAAGATGACCGGTATTATGCTTACTTGTTATATCTTATCATTTTTAATGTGTAAATGTTAGGAGATAGTTAAAGTTACGAATCTCTAAAATTCGTTAGCATGATTATTACAACTTTGCTTTAGATGAGTGCTGGTATCAAATAACTAACGTCTAAGTCCTAAATCTAAGAACTAGCATCTACAGGAGGAAGATCAACAAGACAAGAACAACGATCAAATAACTAACGTCTAAGTCCTAAATATGATTACGAAATCTAGCTCTTCAGATATATGTCTTGGTGAGAATAGAGTTGCTTGAAAAAAAAAAAAAAAACTTTATGTCATATAAAGAAATTGGCCGGTACAAATTAAAACTCAAATATTAAAAGGTAAATATGGTGCGTTTAGTTGAGGAAAACACTCTAATTTTTCATAAAATGTTTTCTAAAAAATAAGAAAAATAGAAATCGCTTTCAAATTAACATTTTTCAACAAAATATTTTGTAAAACACAAAATCCTCTTTTCTTAACTTAACAAGAAAAATTAGAAAACAAATTTAAATTGTTTTCCTTTGTAACCCACAACACTCCCTCCCCCTGCTTCAAGATAGAAAATATAAACATCAACTAAACGCGTTTTTTATATTTTCACGTGTTTTGTGTAGATAAATTTTTACTAAACTATAAATAAAAACTAAGATAATTTTTCCTCCAACTAAACGCACCAAAAATATTTGTAAACAGTGCAATTCCACAAAAAAGTGTAAATTGACGGGAACACCCTAACCCCGGGTGCAATACATAACTATTTCTTTTCTACCCACCAAGATCCGCACCGACGGCCGCTCCGCCCAGGCTCACGCCCAAGGTTTTGCAGCGACCGCCGCACCCTCCTACTAATCGGGGCCTGGCTCTTGCCCCGACGGCCGGGTGTAGGTCGCGCGCTTAAGCGCCATCCATTTTCGGGGCTAGTTGATTCGGCAGGTGAGTTGTTACACACTCCTTAGCGGATTTCGACTTCCATGACCACCGTCCTGCTGTCTTAATCGACCAACACCCTTTGTGGGTTCTAGGTTAGGTATGCATTTGCACCGTAACCCGGCTTAGGCTCATCCCGCATCGCCGCCCGCTTACCAAAATGGCCCACTGAGCTCGATTCCGTGCACGGCTCAACAAAGCGTACCGCGCGTCCTACCTATTTAAAGTTTGAGAATAGGTCGAGGCGTTGCGCCCGATGCCTCTAATCATTCGCTTTACCCGATAAAACTCGCACCCGGGCTCCAGCTATCCTGAAGGAAACTTCGGAGGGAACCAGCTACTAGACGGTTCGATTAGTCTTTCGCCCCTATGATAATGAATATGCACAATATATTCATAACGATAACTACTATGAACAATCTATGGTCTTTTTGTATTGCAAAGTGTTCAAGTCACTGATTAAGTTTTTGACACACAATTTGATTCACAACTTAAACTTGTATTGAAAACAACTTTGTACATTTGTTTTGCATTTCTATGTTTCTACATGATTCTCATAAGTCATATCATTTTGTATTTTTACCATATTTTTACCATATCATTTGTCTTAATATGGTAAAAATACAAAATGATATGACTTATGAGAATCATGTAGAAAGGTAGAAATGCAAAACAAATGTACAAAGTTGTTTTCAATACAAGTTGAAGTTGTGAATCAAATTGTGTCAAAAACTTAATCAGTGACTTAGCCTTGTGTAGATTGTAGTATGACAAAGTTGGGCCTATAAGAAGCTAAATTCATCTGTTAACGCCCAAATTATAAAGGATTAGTAACTACTAATATTGTTCTACATTGTATAATACTTCATCGTCTCAATTTTATTGTTCATCTTCCTTTTTCGTTTTGACCCCAATTAATTGTCCAATATTGTACATAGTAGTTGGAATTGCTTAAATTATTACCCTTAATCAAAATTGTTATTCACAAAACTATATGAAAACATTAAATAATTGTCAACGTTGTAGCACGAATAGAGTCTGATTCAACCACCAATTCTATTGGAGAAAACACGCCATCATCATTGGACACCCTCGTCAATCTATCATATGTTCCATTGCGATTATGATTTCTTGTTCACGTCTCAGTTTTTGGGTTTCAGAGTTTATGCGGTACATTTATTTATTTATTTATCTGGGAAACGGCAATGATAAAAGCCACAAGGGCAGAAAGAAGAAAGATACAACAAAAGGCTCCGAGCTAAAGAGACAAAAATAAAACAAGAGAGAAAAAAACAACTAAAAACAAAACACCAAAAAAAAAGAAGCCTATAAAAGCTAAGGAGGTCTCATTTCCGCAGGAGAAAGAATCCACTAATTCCATGTAACCCGATACTTAGAAGCCTTGTTTGAAATCCACAATAAAGAAATTCGTTTGAAATCCACATAACGGGCCGAGATGAGAGACTCACTCTCATCCGTTGCACTTAAAACGTTTTTTTGAGTAATATATTTACCAGGGTGACCCCCTTTTACCCAAAAAAAACTTTGACCTTAAATTATTTTGTTTGTGTTATGTAATACTTGATGCAAAATGTATGAATGGATTGAGTTTTAAATATATTTTTATTAGTATAATTTTCATCAAGTATTGCATAATACAAACAAAATAATTTAAGGTCAAAGTTGAAAAAATAATACTTTGAAAGTTAATACTGGACATTTATTTAGGGACGGGAGGAGTATTATAATACGAAATACATACAATTCAACAAGAATACATGATTTAAACAAAAATCGCGCTGCATTTAGTAACAGTTTAACCGGTTGAATCCGCCAGTTCAAATTGACCCTTTTTTCCTACCCAAAAACGGTTTAACTGGTTTAATCGACCGGATTAAACCGGTCTCTTAACATTGAAGATACTTATGAACATTAATCTATTGGCCATTTGTATTGCAACGTGTACTAAGTAGTTGTCTTAATCTGCTTAAACTATAAGATACAACTAATGAGAATTATACTAGAAAACATAGAAATGAAAGCCCATGTATATATAGTTATTTGCAACAAATTTTGTAAATGACCGCGCTGCTCTGCGGTTTTTTGAAGCTGAAGTAATATAAATAAAAGTTTTATTATTGGTGGTGAAAATAATTAAATGCTAAGCAAGTTTGAAATTGTTTCATTAATTTGAACACTTAAACTTTATATCAAGTATATTTTAAAATTGTTTCATTCTTGTATATGTTAGAGCATCTCTTATGATAAACCTTTTGAATAGGTTTATATAATTCCATGTCATATGTTCTTAAATTTCTCATTCTATAAACCTATTATCACTATGCTTAAACTTGTTTAAACTTTACAATTTGAAAAAGTATTTAATGAATTACATGTATTTTGTTCCAATGAAAAAGTCTATAAACTTTGACCTATTTCATTTCATGTCATCAGAAACCTCACTTACTATGGTGACTCAATTTATAAACCTCTTTAAATTTTATAAACCTTTTTATAGACCTCTTATAATAGATGTCTTTAGAGTTACATGAATGTTAGATTGCGGTTATTATTTAGGTTTAGTTGCGCATTAATGAGTTACTATACAAGATAATGGTAGTACAGTTTGAAAACTTTAACGATTTTTATTATTGATAGAAGTGCATCATAAGCTCTTTAAAATATTTAGTATTACGGAGTAACATCTATTTTGACTTCTGTTATTTAGCTCAAAACAATTAAGGGGACATCAAAATTCTAGAAGATTTTAGTTTGAACCTTAATTTATAATCAAGGTTCAAAAATTGACTTAACTGAGGAGGGAAGACTGAAGAGGAAAGAGTCGGAAAGGAGGTTCAAAAGGGTTCAAATTAAAGTTCAGTCATCAAAAGAAGTTATATTAATTTTTCAAATGGCCAAAAAGTGTTATTCATAGTAACCTGAGCTTGTTTAAATAAATAAAAAAAATCAAATATTTTACAATATATTGTTTTTAAACAGGTAACAACATCTTAATCTCATTTTATTTCTGGTAATCAGCTCTTTTAAGTCATTTTCAAAATTATGTTATAGATTTGTTGCGTCAAAATCCTTAATGTGGGTTTATTAATAGGTGTTTTGTAAACAGCGATACGTTTTCTAGCAGCCTTTGGTGTTTTTATGAAGAAATACATCTCATTTCCCTCTACTTTATTAGTTTTGTCTTGCATCTTCTTCTAGGGTTTTCGTGACCTTCAATTGCGGTTTTGTTATTATCATTCTAAGTTATGAGGATTCTCCTAAGGGTAAACATTATTTGAATGAACTATTGTTATTTTGCATGATTTAATCAAATAGCAACATAAACCATAAATCCTAAACACCAAAGTCTAAACTCTAAATGTTAAAAAAACTAAACCCTAAAACTTGACCAATAAACCCTAACACCTAAACAATAAACCGAACCCTTAAATCAAAATTAACCCAGGTTATTTTCTAGGCCGCTACCCATTTTTTTTAAACATGGGCCTCGCTTTTGTCCATTTAATTGCATATATGGAATAAGTGAGATGATTTGCACACTCCAAAATTTTATCGGTATAACTTTAATGCATGCTAGTTAAAGTATAGTGTTACTTCTTGTCATGTAGGTTAATGACAAATAAAGTATTCCAATCAATTTTAAAAGTGTTCAAATCAATTCCTATAAGATAAGGCGTGATTTCTTTTTGTCAAATAAATACATATGTGGGCAAGTAGGTAATTTTTGCTTTTGATTTCACAGCTCAGCATTTATTAAAATGGAAAAAAAAAATGATTTCTGAAATACGAAGGTGGAGCAGGTGAGGTTGTGGGGTACCACTGTCAAGGTACTACTGTCGGTCTGTCCCCCATCTCAAGCTTCTTATTCGCTATGGTAGTATATTTTATTTTATAAAAATATAAAAGTCTTATTTAATTATTTTGATGTTTGTTTGAGTGGATGTAATATTTTATGGTGAGATATGTTTGTCGTTTAGCTACACGTTGCAATATGTGATATGGACTCTTTCCGACAAATTTTACTAGTAGATTAAAAATATGGAAAGTTAAAAAGAGCTGTTTTTTATTGGTTAAATTGGTTTGAAATATTATGATTAAGCTTTGTCTTTTGTCTTTAGTAGGCTTAATAAAAACTAGAGGACAAGGTGGGACTAACCGTTTTTTTGTCGGCAAATAAAAACTAGAGGACAAGGTGCACGTGAAAGGCTAGTTCATGGTTAAGTGGGTCAGTGGGTGACATACTGAAAATCGAAAATATAATACGTAGTATGTATTTATTTTTTATTATTATTATTTTTTTAATTTTTTTTTAACAAATAAATATCCAAATGGCGGAATGAGTAATTTCGTAAGCTAGAAGTGATTTGCACACTCTTTAAATTGATTGGCACACTCTAAAATAAAGTGTTTTAACATTTATACCCTCACAAGATGAAAATGTGTAAAAGTAATGTGAGAGTATAAATGTCAAAACACTCTAATTTAGAGTGTGTCAATCAATTAAGGGAGTGTGCAAATCACCTCCCTTAATCATATAATTAGAGGTGCCAAAATAGTGGGTTTTGTCTATTTTTGCATGTTTTCATCGATTTTTATACGATTTTATACGTTTTCGTCCGTTTTTACACGTTCTCAACTATTTTAACACATTTTCATTGGTTTTTCATGTTTTCGTTCATTTTTTACGTTATCGTCTGTTTTTGCACGTTTTCGTCCGGTTTTGAATGTTTTCATTTGTTTTTACACGTTTCCGTTCGTTTATGCACGTTTTTATCCATTTTTGCACGTTTTCGTTTGTTTATGCACGTTTTCGTTCTCTTTTGCACGTTTTTGTCCATTTTATATGTTTTCTTCCAATTTTAAACGTGTAAAAATGGACGAAAACGTGCAAAGTTGAATGAAAACATGTAAAAACGAATGCAAACGTGTAAAAACGGATGAAGACATGTAAAAACGGATAAAACGTGCAAACAGACGAAAATGTCCCAAAACGGACAAAAACGCGTAAAAACCGGACGAAAACGTGTATAAACGGACGAAAACGTGCAAAAAAGGACAAAAACATGCAAAGACAAATGAAAACATGTAAAAACGGACGAAAACCTGCAAAACAGAACGAAAACGTGTAAAAACGTGCAATAACGGACAAAAACGTGCAAAAACGGACGAAAGCGTGCAAAAACAAACTTGCAAAAATAGGCGAAAACGTGCAAAAACGGATAAAAACGCGTTTATAAACTGACGAAAACGTGAAAAAACGGATAAAAACAAGTAAAAACAAACGAAAACGTATAAAAACGAACAAAAACGTGTCTAAACGAACGAAAACGTTAGTAAACCAAATTTTAAGTTATTTACTAACTGTCGTTAGTATAAAGGACGAACAATGCAAGTGTATGTGAAAAACACAAAAGTATTTTGGACAATTCACAAGTTAAAAGTTTTAATTACTATATTAGTAAAAATAATAAATTTGTTTATTAGATGTCTAGAGGAATTTTCATTTGCTTACCTTTATTTTGGTGCTTACCAAGGGACAAATCATCAACATACATCTAGTTTAATCTAATGGTGGAGATTAATATAAGATTTAATAGATGAACCTAAGTCTATGTTTTTTTTCTTGTCTTTTTGTCTTTCCTTTTTATTCATTTTTTTTTTAATTCATTTTTTTTTTTTTTTTTTTTTTTTTTAATCACGTTATTCGTTTTTTTTTTAATTCGCGTTTTTGTTCGCTTTCATACGCTTTCATCTCTTTTCATACGCCGCCCTGCTTTCACACGTTTTTCTGCTTTTATACGCTTTCACCCGTCATCGTCGCTTTCATACTTGTTTTTACGCTTTCATACGTTTTCGTCCGTTTTCATACATATTCGTCCATTTTCTTATGTTTTCGTACATTTTCATACGTTTTTGCCCGTTTTCTTACGTTTTTGTTCATTATTGATACGTTTTCGTCCGTTTTCATACTTTTCGTCTGTTTTCATACTTGTTTTTACGCTTTCATACGTTTTCGTCCGTTTTCATACATATTCGTCCATTTTCTTATGTTTTCGTCCGTTTCTAAATGTTTTCGGCCGTTTTCATACGTTTCTGAATATCACAAGTGATATTCTGTGATATTGTGTGATATTCTATGATATTCAGATGATCACAAGTGATATTTTGTGATATTCAGAATATAACTTGTGATATTCTAAATATCACAAGTGATTTTCAACTAATGTTTTGTAACATCAAAATCACAATTGATATTTAAAATATCATAAAGTGATATCCAGAAAATCAAAAGTGATACTCATAATATCATAAAGTGATATTCAGAATCACAATTGATATTCAGAATATCACAAATATATAATTTGAACAGTAGCTACATAGTTTGGGGGTACTTGTTTAATCTTATTTTATTTGCTTATGAGCTTATGTGATTTCAGTTTACGTTTCACAAGCTTAATTTGCTTATTTTGAAACTTATAAAAATATGTAAGTTTATATTTACCACGTATAAAGAGAAAATGGTCAAATTTTGGTTTAGAGTTCATACATATTCGTCCGTTTCCATACGCCGTCCGCTTTTAAATGTTTTTACCGCTTTCAAATGTCTCGAATATTACAGTGACATTCTGATATTCGTAATATCACAAGTGATATTTTGAGTATCACAATAATATTCTCAATATCACAAGTGATATTCTGTGATATTCAGATGATCACAAATGATATTCTGTGATATTCAGAAAATCACTTGTGATATTCTCTTCAGAATATCACAGGTGATTTTCTGAATATTACAAGTGATTTTCAACTAATGTTTTGTAACATGAAAATCATAATATTCAGAATACCACAAAGTGATATCCAGAAAATCACAAGTGATATTCATAATATCACAAAGTGATACTCAAAATATCACAAAGTAATATTCAGAAAATCACAAGTGATAATCAGAAAATCACAAGTGATATTCTGAATATCACAGAAAATCACTTGTGATAGTCGGAAACGAATGAAAACCTAAGAAAACGGACGAAAACGTAAGAAAATGGACGAATATGTATGAAAACGGACGAAAACGTGTGAGAGCGTAAAAACATGTTTGAAAATGGATGAAAACGTATGAAAAATTGACGAAAAGGAAAGAAAACTGATGAAAACGGACGAAAAAGTATGAAAATAGACGAAAACAAAGAAAAAACGCGAATGAAAAAAAAACGTGAATTTAAAAAAAAAACGAATTTAAAAAAAATAACGCGAATTTAAAAAATAAACGTGAATTTAAAAAAAAAAAGACAAAAAAAAATATATGAATAAAAAGGAAAGACAAAAAGACAAGAAAAAAAAATTGACTTAGGTTTACTTTTTAAATCTTAGGTTAATCTCAACTATTAGATCAAACTAGATGGATGGTAGGAATTTATCTCTTATTAAGCATTAATTTGTGAGTAACCAAAATAAAATACCTTTAGATATCTATTTCTGAAAAATTATATTTTTAATAAATGGACTAATTAAAGAGTCTCAAATTGGTAATAATATTTCAAACCCATTCTAACCGATAAAGAAACAGCTCCTTTTGACTTTTCATATTTTTAATCCACTATTTAAAATTTGTCACATATAAAAAAGAATATCACATATATTACTTATTTAAAATTTGTCACGTATAGAAAAGAGTCCATAACACATTTTACAACGTGTAGCTAAAAGACAAAAAAGGTAACATACACTAGAAATAATTAAATAAGGTCACATACATGGACACCACATCCAAATCCCAAAGATATCTCACCATAAAATATTACATCAATTCAAACAAATACTAAAATAATTAAATAAGACTTTATAAAATAAATATAATTAGCATAGCGAATAAGAAGTTTGCAGAATTGTGATGGGAGACAACACACAGTAATAATGTTGGCGATTTTTAGGCTGTGCATTGCCGGGTGATACCCTCCACTACTCCACCTTCATCACAATCAGTTACATCTTCAAAAAAGGAACATACCAAAACAACTTTTTTTAAAATTCGTAAATCATTTTTTGAAACATATATCACAAGGTAATTTGGTAATTTTCTAAATATAATATATAGGATATATTTGTCACGAAGCGGTGTGAAGCTTTTTGAGACGGTGAACGGTGAACAATAATCATTTTGAGTTTTTAATGGTTATTTGGTACAAAAAGCTTTGAGCTTTGCTAACTTTTAAGAAACCTAATTTTAAAATGTTTTTTAGAAACAGTGAGAGGTGAGCTGTGACTACTGTACTTTAACAAACACACCCTAAGTTTGAGATTAATTGTTGGTTATACATACCTCCTGATTAGGGATTGCAATAAAACCCGTACCCGATGGGGACCTGATAACCGAACCCATTTTGATAGGGGAATCCCCGAGTTAACCGGGGATGAGGATGTAAACCTTATAGGTTTATTTCAATCACACTCATATCTCTCAAATAATTCCTTTTACACATTCTGTAACTTTAACACGTCCTTGCCGTGTTCTATTTATTGTTATCATTCACAATTTCTTTCATATATTTATATTATCGCTTCTTCGTTAATTAGCACTTGGCTAGACCATTTTTACATTTACTTGTGAGCTACAACTCACCTTAATATTATACTATGACTCGTTTATTATCAATCATTCATGCTCGTTTACTACATTCTATAAATTTTACTTGTCCCATCTCTAATACCATCATATTGGCTACCCATTAGCCATTCATATAACAAGACCATAGGTTGGTCATGATACAACACGAGTCATACCTCATCTTTTTCATAATCATAACTTTAATTATCATGAGTTCAAATCATATCTTCTATAAGCATTGACACCTTGACTCCACTGTTATAGTCCCATTATAATTTCTATAACTTAATAAACACATAATCATTTCACACCCACCGTCACCATCCACGGTGAACGGACTACAATAATCTATCACCTAAATACTATAACATACAATTACACAATAATATATGTATATTCATCGACACTACCAAAGTGTGCGATGTTCTATAACGTAACACATTTAGTCCGTCATGGACTTTCGTTACATATACCAAATTAATATCTGCACATGTAATTACATAATCGTAAAACATTCATGGTGATCTACTCACCTATATACATACGGTCCGCCATGGAGTTACATCAATCACACAATGTTACTATAACTCATAAAACATTATCACATAGCTTACATAGTATAGGGCATAATTTACTTTATAACATAGCATACTCATTTCCGCTTCTAATAGTGGTTTAAGGCTAGGCAACCTATAGTGGAAACCTATTTCACTTAAACCGAAGCTCTTATACCAATTTGTTACGCCCCGATTCCCGGTTTGACTGGAAATTACTCGATTTTTAAAACTTTGACCCGGAACATTTGACTATTACTAAAACTCTTCAATGAATAACAAAAACTATAACAATTTACCTTTGACAACCCTTTTATAACTTATACTTGTTTACCCTTTAAAAATGATGACCCAAGATTACAATAAAGCCTCATTTAATTCTTTGTAATAAGGGTTGACGCCATCGCTTTATAATCGCGCGACGCCACCCTTTAACACGCTGACGGCTCAAGACTTATAACTTGACGCCGCTACACTTGCCGAGACGCCGCCGCCATAAGATCGCGACGTCAAGTCTCTGAGACCGCACTTTGACAAAGAAAGCGCACAATCACACTTGACCCATTTCAATCAATTTTAACACTTTAACATTTCCAAAATATCTAAAGTGTAACGCCCCGACCCGCCAAGGGTAAAGGAATCACAAGTAATGGTGTCATATCAAAGCAAAACATTCATAACCAAAAGAAAGTCTTAACATAAAAGCGGAAAAATCCAAGTCAAATGACTTCAATACATAGGTCCCAGCGGAAGCATAATAAACTTCAACATAATATCCGAAATAACATAAGTCTAAATGGTATCATAAGAAATCAAAGCTAAAATCTCTAAGGTAAGTCCACTCAAGCACTCATCCCAAAGCAAACCCAGCTTCCAATGCTTAGATACCTGCCGCGGAAGAAAAGAAAAGTGCGGCTGAGCTTCAAAAGCCCAGTGAACAGATATGAAAGCAAAAGCTAATACTAAACAATAACGGATACGAAATAAAGTGAATGAGCAATAACAAAATCTTTAACATTTCAAAGCATAGATCATAATTTCAAAAGATATTTATAGTCAACTACCACGAGCCCAGAACTTATATCAGATCACATTCATATTCACACAAGGCAACATTTTTGGAGGGAGACCTACCGAGTTATGAAGGACGCACGCACGCAAAGATCAATCATCAAATAACATATAACATATAATGATAATGATCTAGGATGCATCCATACGCCCTTCCTACATATTCACAAATATGCTTCACCATCCGAGACGTGGCGTAACATCACTCATCGCCCTAGAGTCATATCGAGTGCATCATCGATACGGACATGGAACCCCATGACTAGTTAAATATTTGGCTCGGGTGTCAAACTATCTTAGGTCAAATCGAATGTCATAACCGATACGGATCATATTTATCGAAAATCATTCATGTTTCCAAAATCATAGTTTCATATCGATAGTTCAAAATCAAATGTTTCATAATTCGAAATCAAAGTTCGGATAAGCAATAGCTCAAACAAATCGATTTGGGATTCATAGCAAAGGCTTAGGAAAACCTAATACTAAAGAAAACATTAAGAGAAACCTTTCTTGAAAAGGTCGAATATCTGCACCTTATTCCAATGCAAAGATCGAAAAGCGTAAAGACGAAAACAAAGGATTACTCCTCTTCACGTAACCTATAGACATTAACGGTCGCCCAAGTTATTAATGATTCCATAATCGTCAAAATGATCTTTTAATATTTAGTATCCATAATTAGTAATCTTTATACTTTAGGGTTTTATTAGTGAGTCTTAAATATTTTATAATTAATGTTGTAGATTAGGGTTTGTTATATCATTTATTAAAGTCCATCTTTAAATGTGAAAATAGTTTTATAAGTTATAACTCACACATGAAATAACACTTACTATATTTAGCTCAAACCCTAATATACTCTCATTCACGCTCTAGGGTTTCTTACTCTTTAATATCTCATTAATATGCATTCATTTTACATGTTACGCCTTAATGACTCTCCACTTAACCTAATACGTAATTAATAACCTTCTTTACTTTTACTCTTTATCATACACGCTTATGATTTCATGTGACCATAAGTTATTAGGGTTTAGTATACTTTATACGCTTCCCATATTAAAACTAGGGTTTATGTTTACGTACTCTTACTCATTAATTACACGCCTAAATCTCATGTACATACTCTCGGTTCACCTAAGGTTTCGCTAGCATATTTTACACAAGACCTAGCTCATCTCAACATGTTTCATATACAAATTAATATGTTTTAAACCTCATTCAAACTCATGCATGCCTCGTCCAACTCATGCATGTCTCGCTAACATTAACTCAACATATACATGACCCGATTCAATATTACTTATCACTTACACGTTCCTTATTAATTACAAGGTTAAAATAAATTAGGGTTTCTTGTTTCCTTGGTTACCACTCTCGCCCAAAACAAAAAGAAAAGAAACGCGACAAATCAAATAGATCTCGACATATACATGCAAGGTATGTTAAAGGAAGATGAATAAACGTTATACCTTCACTTGAATAAGAAAAATCGACACCAAGGGTGTTTGGGAGTTCTCTCACGAGCAAAAGAAAAGAAAAGGCAAAGCAAAACTAGGGTTCCAATTAAGTGATTATGTAATGTATTTATAGTTGTAGTATTTGAGTTAGAATAGGAAAGTGATTGGGTTTGGGTTGGCTTGGATCCAACCGAATACACACACACAAACAAATGGGCTTCGGCCCCCCCTCCTTGGCTCACACGAACGCAACAAACATCCCTCTTGGGCTTAGGCTTGGCGCAAAACAAAAACAAAAGACACGAGTCCAAACGGCCCAACTTATTAGCGAAACATTTACATCCTTCGTCGTACCAAAGTCATTCACGAAATTATATTCGTTAAGTTTTATTTATTAGGTTTTTAATTTCCGTACTTTATTATAAACGAGTTTTACGTATTTTTATTATTCTTGGTTCCAAGGGTATTTTAGTCTTTATATAGGTTTTAGATTTTCGGGTTTTACATAAAGACCTTACAAAACTATAACCAAATCAACCATGATGTATTTTAATACTTACTTGACCCATCCAACCCAAAATGGGTAGAAATACACTTTAATCCAAACACCCCTTTTAAACTAACCATAACTTCCAATTTGACTATTTAAAATACTATAACGACTATGACATATACTTGTCGATTGACGACACTTTTGCAAGACTATAAAAAGACTCACGGGGGTACAAATTCATCACACGAGCTCGGTATCTACCTAGCTCCTATTATGACATATTACAATCTTCAATAATCATTCCATGATCCAACACCCAATCCAAGCCATATCGCTTTAAGCACATGAACCTACAATAACATTAACAACTATAACATGTAAGCGATAACGCTTAGTAAGTAATCGGCTAAGACATGGAAATGCTTCTATCATCATACAATTCACATAAGCATTGCTAACACACAAACCATAGCACAAATAGCATATAAGGCAATAACACATACCTTAACACATCTTTAGGCAATTAACTCTATAACCATCATTAATTCTCATGATGATTCATTAGCTTAACTGTAACCAATCTTTACTATAACAACCATAAACACATCATACAATAATATCCACATTAAGCATGTAGTAACCGGATTACTTACCTTAGCAATCCATGCTAAGCTATCACTATATCACCACCATCTTCATTAATAAAGTCCAACTTCATCCATAGCTAACATCCTTAAACACAATAATCAAAGTATACTTAAAACATCATTAATTAACTATAGCCATGGTTTATACAACCATGGCTTACATAAACATCCTCTAATCATTACATAATCATATATTGATTATGTGATACTCCAACCCATCAATTATCCTACTTTTACCCATAATAAGCCACTTCTAAGATTAATATAACTCTTTTTAATCAAACCTTATGATCATAACATGATCATACCCAACTTACCCATTTACTTCAATTCCATCAAAGGGGTTTTACCCAATTATACTATAACATCTTAATTAGTGTGTATAACCACAATTATCCAAAACCCCCAACTTGGGTACAAGAACCCTAACTCTTAAACAATTAATTCAACATAATTGAAGTTACTTACTTTCATGAGGATTATGACTAGGGGCACATTACTAGTATTAGACCACTAATCCTTCTTCAATTTGACCATCAAGACATGATGGTCTCCTCCTCCTTTCTTCCCGGTTCGACACACCCAACTCACATATATTTTCGGAAAGTAAGTGAAGGATGGGAAGTGTCTAGAGATAAGTAGGTGGTATCTTTGGCCATTTGACACAATTGTTCCTTCAAGTCCCATTCTTTATAATTTGGTCACACTACACTTCTATAACAAGTTATAATATGGCAACTTAGGTCCCCCTACTTTCTATAACTATAACGCAATATGTATTAATGATTAGTTTGACTATCGGGTTGACTAGTCAATCTTGTCAAGTCCTTAGACCATATTCATCTAGGGTAGGGCCTATTTGTATTTCGGGATACGGTGTAACAATTCTACTCCCTTATTTAGATTTCGTCACGAAATCTCTCGTCTATTACTATCTCTTACATAAATCATATTTTCATCATGTCACGTAAACAACCAATTAATCAAATTATTGCGAAGATTTCCTTAATCTCGCAACTTAAGGCCCACTATAACATAATCAACCCTACTAAAGCATCCTATAATTCACTTAAAGCTCTATAACATACATATTTTATGTTATTCGAGACATAATTTATTCAAAAGTCGACATTCCAATTAGTCGATTCTATTACTATTAGTATACATACTTGATCATTCTCAATTTGTTTTGACTCTTCATATGACAAATTCAATCAACACTTCCGTATTTTACCATAATCATCCTATAATTTCAATAACATTAAACTATAACGCATGGCTATTACTATAACGTATTGTTATCACTATAACATTTTCATAAATTTCGCAATTTTCATAACCATTATGGTCCTTTTTATATTACCACATGCCCCCAAGGCATGCTATGACTCATTTTAGCTTTTTAATTTCACGCAATTTATGATCTCCACGATTATTTCCATAACACATCACATCATCTTTACCAATTTCCTTATCTTACTTAAGCTTAAATTTTCTATAACTTAAGTTTACATGACGACCCTTACCTAGGGTCCGACATTAGGCTCCTTTCGACCTATCATATATCTTATGACATCTAATTAGTTTTAGACCTTCAATTTCAAATTTATTACCCTTTCTCATGCCACGTCGGAGACACATAAGCCTACTCATTTATACTTCTTCATTTACATGGAGAGGCGTCCCAAACAATGTAAATCAAGAAATGTAAACTCGTAGTTCGGTGATTTATAATTTCTTTACTTAAATGAAAAGGCGTCCCAATCCACTCAAATAAAGGAATTATAAACCATCCTACTTATTCACTTCCGACATATCACTAATACATATCTGCAACACACTTTAATAATCAAAATTTTCATTTATTAGCATTGGATCCTTTTTACTTTAGCACTCCCCGAAGGAGCCATTTCCCATGCCAAGGTTATAGGCAATTATTCGCCGGTGAAAGCAATTTAATTTACCCCAAAAGGGTTTCTATAACTTTCTCTTGCCAACTCGTACTATAACACATCCCGTAGGATTCACTATAACATATCCTAAAGGATCACCATTATATATATCCCGTAGGATTTTATAACAATAACTGTAACATCTTTCGAGTGGCCTGTAACATCACACTATAACATTTCATAGGATCCAAGCTATTATTACTTTATCATACATACTAACACATCTATTTCCATTTAACCAATACATTCTCATAAGGCTTATAAGCCCGCCTTCCATATTGACACATTCACTATGTGTTTAACCATTTCCTTTTCTTATTGACCCGTCAACCCTTGTTGACCATTTTCACATCCTTACCATTACCACTTTAGTCTATTTGACTTTATTCACATGTAAACCTTATAGGTTTATTTCAATCACACTCATATCTCTCAAATAATTCCTTTTACACATTCTGTAACTTTAACACGTCCTTGCCGTGTTCTATTTATTGCTATCATTCACAATTTCTTTCATATATTTATATTATCGCTTCTTCGTTAATTAGCACTTGGCTAGACCATTTTTACATTTACTTGTGAGCTACAACTCACCTTAATATTATACTATGACTCGTTTATTATCAATCATTCATGCTCGTTTACTACATTCTATAAATTTTACTTGTCCCATCTCTAATACCATCATATTGGCTACCCATTAGCCATTCATATAACAAGACCATAGGTTGGTCATGATACAACACGAGTCATACCTCATCTTTTTCATAATCATAACTTTAATTATCATGAGTTCAAATCATATCTTCTATAAGCATTGACACCTTAACTCCACTATTATAGTCCCATTATAATTTCTATAACTTAATAAGCACATAATCATTTCACACCCACCGCCACCATCCACGGTGAACGGACTACAATAATCTATCACCTAAATACTATAACATACAATTACACAATAATATATGTATATTCATCGACACTACCAAAGTGTGCGATGTTCTATAACGTAACACATTTAGTCCGTCATGGACTTTCGTTACATATACCAAATTAATATCTGCACATGTAATTACATAATCGTAAAACATTCATGGTGATCTACTCACCTATATACATACGGTCCGCCATGGAGTTACATCAATCACACAATGTTACTATAACTCATAAAACATTATCACATAGCTTACATAGTATAGGGCATAATTTACTTTATAACATAGCATACTCATTTCCGCTTCTAATAGTGGTTTAAGGCTAGGCAACCTTTAGTGGAAACCTAATTCACTTAAACCGAAGCTCTGATACCAATTTGTTACGCCCCGATTCCCGGTTTGACTGGAAATTACTCGATTTTTAAAACTTTGACCCGAAACATTTGACTATTACTAAAACTCTTCAATGAATAACAAAAACTATAACAATTTACCTTTGACAACCCTTTTATAACTTATACTTGTTTACCCTTTAAAAATGATGACCCAAGATTACAATAAAGCCTCATTTAATTGCTGTAATAAGGGCTGACGCCGTCGCCTTATAACTGCGACGCCGTCACCCTTTAACACGCGACGGCTCAGAAGACTTATAACTTGACGCCGTCTACACTAAGCCAGACGCCGTCGCCATAAGATTGCGACCGTCAGTCTCTGGAGACTGCACTTTGACAAAGAAACCGCACAATCACACTTGACCCATTTCAATCAATTTTAACACTTTAACATTTCCAAAATATCTAAAGACCTTACAAAACTATAACCAAATCAACCATGATGTATTTTAATACTTACTTGACCCATCCAACCCAAAATGGGTAGAAATACACTTTAATCCAAACACCCCTTTTAAACTAACCATAACTTCCAATTTGACTATTTAAAATACTATAACGACTATGACATATACTTGTCGATTGACGACACTTTTGCAAGACTATAAAAAGACTCACGGGGTACAATTATCACACGAGCTCGGTATCTACCTAGCTCCTATTATGACATATTACAATCTTCAATAATCATTCCATGATCCAACACCCAATCCAAGCCATATCGCTTCAAGCACATGAACCTACAATAACATTAACAACTATAACATGTAAGCGATAACGCTTAGTAAGTAATCGGCTAAGACACGGAAATGCTTCTATCATCATACAATTCACATAAGCATTGCTAACACACAAACCATAGCACAAATAGCACATAAGGCAATAACACATACCTTAACACATCTTTAGGCAATTAACTCTATAACCATCATTAATTCTCATGATGATTCATTAGCTTAACTGTAACCAATCTTTACTATAACAACCATAAACACATCATACAATAATATCCACATTAAGCATGTAGTAACCGAATTACTTACCTTAGCAATCCATGCTAAGCTATCACTATATCACCACCATCTTCATTAATAAAGTCCAACTTCATCCATAGCTAACATCCTTAAACACAATAATCAAAGTATACTTAAAACATCATTAATTAACTATAGCAATGGTTTATACAACCATGGCTTACATAAACATCCTCTAATCATTACATAATCATATATTGATTATGTGATACTCCAACCCATCAATTATCCTACTTTTACCCATAATAAGCCACTTCTAAGATTAATATAACTCTTTTTAATCAAACCTTATGATCATTACATGATCATACCCAACTTACCCATTTACTTCAATTCCATCAAAGGGGTTTTACCCAATTATACTATAACATCTTAATTAGTGTGTATAACCACAATTATCCAAAACCCTCAACTTGGGTACAAGAACCCTAACTCTTAAACAATTAATTCAACATAATTGAAGTTACTTACTTTCATGAGGATTATGACTAGGGGCACATTACTAGTATTAGACCACTAATCCTTCTTCAATTTGACCATCAAGACATGATGGTCTCCTCCTCCTTTCTTCCTGGTTCGACACACCCAACTCACATATATTTTCGGAAAGTAAGTGAAGGATGGGAAGTGTCTAGAGATAAGTAGGTGGTATCTTTGGCCATTTGACACAATTGGTCCTTCAAGTCCCATTCTTTATAATTTGGTCACACTACACTTCTATAACAAGTTATAATATGGCAACTTAGGTCCCCCTACTTTCTATAACTATAACGCAATATGTATTAATGATTAGTTTGACTATCGGGTTGACTAGTCAATCTTGTCAAGTCCTTAGACCATATTCATCTAGGGTAGGGCCTATTTGTATTTCGGGATACGGGTGTAACAGTACCCAAAAAGTTTTAAGTTTAAATCTAAAAATGTATTATAGGCCCTACGGTATTTCCTCCTAACTTTTCATCTTCCATCACTTATATTTGTGATATATAAATTAGAAATAAAACCATGGCCCCTTAAACCACAACTTGCAATTGCTTTATCATTCCTACCTACGATTTGCAACAACAACCACTATCAAGGTAAACAACTCATAATTAATATGTTATCAAGTCATCATCATCATCAATCAAAATTGTATATGTTGCTTCTATTCATAATTTATTGCTACTGCTTGAACCATATAACTATATAAGTACTTATTTATTTGTTCTAAAGTATAAGTTACGATTGAGATGATTATTGTTCAAATGGTATATGTATGTTGGATGCATCGTTATGTTTTTTTTATTATTATATTTTTTTGTGTCATCCTTATGGTTCTTGATTTGTGTCTTTGTATATGTGTTTGTTTATTATAGTTATGAACTTCTAATTCTTGCTAGATAATAAAATATACATTCAAACTTTGTAGTAAAACATATGAATATGACAAAACATCAAAATGATTTGAATGTTGTGGAGAAAATATGATATTCGGTATGTAAATACTCAAAAACGGCATAAAGGTGCAAACTTACAATAAGCTGATTTTTTATTTATTATAGGAATGGCTTTTGAAGAGAATACGATTCATGTACCATCAACACAAAAAACCCTTCAAACTTGCAGGAAGATAATCACCTACCTGATAATGTTGAAGAAACACCTGAACCTCCGGCTAAAAAAAATAAGAGACTAAGAAGTCCAGTTTGGGAGCATTTTGTGAAGATAACAGTGAATGGAGAACAAAAGGCAGAATGTAACTATTGCAAAAGTTTACTTAGTGGCCAATCAAGTCACGGTACCTGACATTTGCACGACCTTTTGAAAATATGCAAAAAAAAAAGAAACAACTTGATGTTCGAGAAAGACTTTTGGCAGGAAACTCAAAGTCAAGTTTAAGTACTTACGTGTACAATGAGAAGGATGGAAGGATGTCACTTGCTAAAATGGTTATTTTGCATGAGTATCCTCTTGCGATTGTCGATCATGTTGGGTTTAGAGATTTCACGAAAGCCATTCAACCCTTCTTTAGATGTGCTTGTCGCAACACTCTTAAGAGCGACATACTAAAGTTGTATGACCAACAAAAAGATCAAGTTATTAAAGATATTGAGACAAATAAGAGTCGTGTGGCCATTACTATTGATATGCGGACTTCGAGCAACCAAAAGAAAGTGTTTATGGCTATTATTGGTCATTACATTGACAATGATTGGATTTTATGAAGTAAAATCTTAAGGTAACACTAGTATTTTATTTATATTGTCTCATACTTTATGTGTTTTGTTACATATCATTTCAACATACTTTTTTTTATCAGGTTTCTATATGTACCTTGCCTACATACAAGTGAAGTTCTTACAAATGTGTTGATGGAGGCTCTTATGGAATGGAATGTTGACACAAAACTATCCAGCATCACTCTCGATAATTGCTCCACAATTGATAAATTAATCGATATGGTGAAAGATAAGTTATAGTCTAGTCATTTAATAAAAGATGGAGCTCACATTCATATGCGTTGTTGTGCACATATTCTAAATTTGATTGTGAAAGTACGGTTGAATGTCATTAAGGCTGCAATAGCCAATGTACGTGAAAGTGTGTCATACTGCACAACAACCCCTAAAAGAGTTGAGAAATTTGAGGAGACATGTAGGCAACTAAAAGTAACATACTCTAAGACATTAGGTTTAGATTGCCAAACTAACTGGAATGCTACTTTATTGATGCTTAAAACAGTGCTAATGTATAAAGATGTTTTTACGCGCTTGAAGCAACGAGACTCCCACTATAAATATTTGCCTAGTCTACTAGAATGGGAAAATGCGCATGTCATTTGTAGGAAGTTGGAGGTGTTTTATAATGTTACAGCGATATTTTCTGGAATGGGTTTTATGACAGTTAGGTTACCCAACTTTGCGACTTTGTTCGCCTAAGTTACCCAACTATTTTTTGTTCAATCAGTTCTTCAAGTTTACGGGTTTGACATTTAGGTTACTCGAAACCGTAAACGTGTTCATTCGAGTTACCCAAAAACAGTAACCGGAGTTGGAGTTATCATGGTGTCCACGTAAGCTTTTTGTGGGCCCCATTGTCCAACCTCGATATCCACTTATCATTACTAAACGGATAGGTTACTCAACTTTGCGATTTTATTCGCCAAGTTCTTCAAGTTCTTTTTTTGTTCAATTCGTTACTAATATATATTTATTTACATGGCTAGCACTCTCCTCTTTGCTTGATCACAAAACTCATAGAATAGTTTAATTAGTTTAATTTATCATTTTAGTAGTTATAATTAAATCAAATCAAAACCCTTTGAAACTTGTAAAAATCACAAGTTGTTTACGCGTTTTCATCCGCTTTTATACGCTTTCATACATTTTAAAAGAATAAGCGCTTTTTTAAAAAAATTAATTATAATAAAATTAAAATTACTTTTTTAGTTTTATTATAAGTTTTGATTTTATAAAATTTAAAAAAAAATAAAAAGTAGTTTTTAATTTATTACAATAAAATTAATTTTTTATTTTATTAAAAACTCAAACTCCCAAATACAAGAATATGATTATTCAAGATTCAAAGGGTTTTGTGTTTTGATTAGTTCTTCATGCTTAAAAAGAAAAAGTATCTCATAACATCACAAGATCTCACAAGATCTCGGGATTGTTTAACTCATGGGAAATTATTAAAATAAAGGATACATGACTTATGGTTTTAGTGGTGAATTCTCATTTTATTTAAATGAATGAATACGGTTTATAGTTTATGAATGTTTAGGTTTTAATTTCATATGTTTACGTTTTTATTATTTATGTAACATTTTAATTTATGATGTGGCGTCGATGTGTTTAGTGAGTGAGGATGTTTTCGGTGACCGATAAAGATAACCTAAATTAACAAAGTTGCATAGTTCAAGAACCTAATTGAACAAGAAAACTTTAGTAACTTAGGTGAACAAATTCGCAAAGTTTAGTAACTTATTTGTATAAAACCCTTTATATAAAGATTATTTTTAAATTAATAAAATAAAAGTCACCGCCATATGGCTAGCAACCTGGTATCAAAGGTTAAAATAGATCACCCTAATTTGTCCCAGAACGATAGTCCAAGACTGCTTGCACAAAAATAAAGTTTGGTAACTTAGGCGAATAAAGTTGGAAAGTTGGGTAACCTGTTTGATATAAAACCCTTCTGGAATTAGGTACCCAATATCTAACTTGTACTTTCCCAAAGTTTGTGACATTAGGTTGAAGTAAAATGAGTGGCTTATTTCCCCTAATCAGCTTGTTAGCAACATGGCATCAAAAATTATAACACCCTCAAATTTAGACTCACATTTTAATTATTTCTTTTAAATATAACATAAGTTAATTTAATTAATATTTGTTTAAAAAAAGAAAAAAAGAAAAAAAAAAGTTAAGTACACGTTTTAAAGAGATTGGATCAAATCTTAGCCTACAATTAGAAGATTTATATGTTTCCTTCTTTCTCTCCTTTTCACACGGCACTACCATATCAATACGTTTTATCTCAAGGATTAATTTCATATATCACCTTACTTTCATGCTTAATTTCATATATACCCAAAGTGCAACTATTGAATTCATAATGTACAATGTTTTTAATGCATGTTTGGGTATATATGAAATTTCCAACTAAGAAGGAGATATGAAATTGCCCTTATCTCAAATCAGTATAACCATCCTCACTTATTATTATCTCTACAAACCGAATAAAAGAAATAAACAACTCCAAGTCCTCTTCTCTCTACCAAAAATAAAGGACGGAAGTGGGAGCCATGGCGTTCCTTTGTAGCAGCCTTGTGGTGATCAAGTGGCGTGAAAAATTTGGGAGATTTTATGTTGGTGATTCGAGTACCATCCTTCTTCCCTTTCGATCATTGTGGTTCAGTCATAAGGTATAAACCTTAATCTAATCGTGTCTTACTGCATAGTCATATGCTATTACACCTTGTGTATAATAGATATACTATCATTCGAATATGTTTATATAATAATATGGTACGTGATTTTATTAACAAACGATGTCGAGTATGGTGTTTTCTTTTCTTGTCGATCCTCTTTGGTTCGAGTCATGTTGCTAATCGTTAACCTGTAAAAATCAAATATATGGTTAATGTGATGCAAATATCGTCCTAATAAAGAGTCACTTTTAAAATCTGAGAACATATCAATATTCAAATATAATAGAAACTAATATTGTTGGATCGAACAAAGTATGAGACGTAATGGGACTGAGTTTTTGTAAACCTGTGGTCGTAAGTCATATTAATGTGAGACCAATATTTAACGAGATATTTATGAAGATGAAAAAGTGTTAAAACATATTTGTGTAAACTTAATCTGGAAATGGTGTTGGGTTGATATGGTACGTGTGTGTGTATGCATGGATTAGAATCAAACATGCTTAGGATACCTTGGCTGAATGTGTAGCGTTTTGGATTTGTCGTTCTATGGTGATTTGCATGCATGGGTCTTATGGTCTTGTCACGTTTTTTTTGAGTATGAAATGGTGTACATAATATATACCTACTGTTAAGGACTTTGGTACATGCATGTAAGGTCTCGTGGAGGTAACTTCAAGGGCCATCGCGGAGTTCATGTGTGTAGTGTTTTGAAAGTACATTTTTACTAGGTCGTGAATCATAATATATTTTTACTAGGTCGTGAATGTTAATTGTTTGAACCGCGAACGAGCTTGAATATTGATCGAACATGCATATGGAGTCTTGTAGGGGTAACTTCGAGGGTGATCGCGGGATTTATGGTTGAGTCTTTTAGAGTTTTGAAAGTGTATCGGGAGAGTCGAGTCGGGGGTGATTCATAAGGCATTTTCACTTGGTCGTAGATGTTAGCCGTTTGAACCGCGATCGAGGTTGAAGTTGGCATGTCGGGATAATACAATAACTAAACAAAATGAAATACTTTGCTACTGTACGAATGGTTTACTATATTTCATGTTAGTATTTAGATGAATTTTCACTTTTAACCCTCATTTTTAGATATTGGCGCATGCAAACCCTAAACTTTGTCAAGTTATTACTTTTGACCATAATCTTTGGAATCTATCATATTTGACCTTTAACTTTGCTATATTATCATATTAAACCCTTAAGTTTACCATTTATCATTTATAACCCCTAAGTTTGGCTAATTAATAATTATAACACTAAAGTATTTATTTTGGTCAATTACTAAAATGAGAATACACTTAATAACTCCAAAATATTAATACAATGTATATAAGCAATAAATCATTATGACTTAAATGACTTAATAAGTATTTATTTTGGTCCATTACTAAAAATGAAGAAGACGTGACGTTATTTCTTCGTGCTCACATTTCCATTTGCTAAGGTACATATATTCTAACCTTTCTCATAAGGTTTCTCATGATCTCTTTGCATCCTTGATCTCTTGCCATTGCTATTGACCCTTTGCTATTGAACCATTGCTATTAACCCTTTGCTATCGAACCATTGCTATTGAACCTCTGTTATTGAACCACTTATCGAACCTTTGATATTGAACTGCTACTCGAACTTTGATATTGGATTTGCTGCTATGAACCTCTCGAATTGTAAACCATTGATATTGAACCTTTGGTTGTGAAGACTTATATATTGCTACACTTTGGACTTTTGTTTGACCCTTGATTGATACCGAGCCAAATATTGTTATCCTAGCCATGAAGGTAACATGGCGTGTCATTGATGCACCAATGGCATGACTCTAGTGTGGTTGAGTGATGCTCCACACCGTCCCTATATTGTATTGATTATGCGCTTCATTGTTATTGTTATGGCCACTATTGTTCGCAGGGCGATGGATGCATCCTAGATTTGTATTGTATTGGATGGATTGATATTGATATATTGTATTGGTGATGTGGTGCGTGTGTGCAATACACCCTCACGATCCGGGAGTTAGCTACTCCATTGGTTACCGAGGCCTCCCGCTTATTGGTTTGGTATTCCGAGGTCACCCTCCGAATACAATGGCTACTATTGGATACTAGGTCGCTAATGCCACTATTGATTGTATTGTATTGTATTGTTGGCTCGGGATAGATTTCGAAAACCCTTACACTTTTGATATACCTATATTGTACCTTCAGATTCCCCAACGCACCATATTCTCAGACACTGTCCATTACTCAAGATTTTATGTGACTCACTCTACTACCATGATATATATATATTCCATTGCATTGATCATCATACTCTTTTTCCGTTACTTGGACTATCATTTCATTCACGCATCGGGTTATTATATGATTATTGAATTTGATTGTGCTATTTGCATGTCTTATGTGACTCATTGCCACCGTGCTACGATATGATTAATATGCAATTATATGATTCAACTGTTGTCATCTCAATACATGTTATCCTATTTTATGTGAACCTCTGATTTGTCGGTGACCATGCTAGTGTGAAATCAATTGTTGATCCGTTTATCTTGTATATTTCGTTTGGTTAATCTAAGTGGACTATGACCTTCCATTAGTATCCTTATCCGCTTATTGTTGATCCGCCATGTTTTTAGTTCTTGTATGATATGTTATGTTATTGACCGTGGGTTACTTGACTTGTGTGATTGCCATGCTCACTTTCTAATTACTTGCTTCCGTTAGCTTTTAGATTTCCGTTTGGCTTATGTGTTGTCTGATTTCCTGATTTCTTGTATGCCTGTTGTATGTGCTTATTTGTATGTCATCGATGCCTCGCTTTGCTTCGTTCTCCTTGTTATATGTTCTTTCTGGATATCTGTATAATTGTGTTTCTGCAGGATCCTCATTGACTCATTGTCCTCATTTCGTTGCGACCTTGTTATCAGCTTCCTTGTTTCACTTTGCATTTCTGATTTAGTTTAGCTTTCCTTTTGTTATATCTGTTCACTCGGCTTTTTATGCTCAGCCGCATTTCTTTTCTCGCTTGCAGGTTTTAGGTTTCAAGATGGGCTTGATTGGGCTGAGAGTTGGATTATTCGAGTACACCGACCTTAGTCACCTTATCATTTTGGATTTAATTTGAAGAGCTATTGTTTTTAGATTTCACTTTACTTTTGGACATATTGGATTTTGTATTTTCTTTGTAAGTCATCCGTTTATATGACTTGGTAATTTATTTTATAAGGTTTCCGCTTGTAAAATTTTATTTGTATGTTCCGATATGATACCGAATGTGACACTTCTACCCTTGCCAGTTGGGGTGTTACAAAATGATTGAAAATATGATGAGTATTGGGGTGCAATTCATGAGTTAATGGGTGTTGCTGGTGTTTTCGACCCAAGAAGCAAGATGGAAATGATTGAGTTTTATTTTCCGAAAATATATCCCAAAGATAGTTCTATTCGAATTCAGAAAGTTCGCAACATATGTGAAGCGTTGATCCTTGAGTATCCGAAAAGACTTTAGATAGTGAATATGAGTTTGGAAATAACACGGGTTCAAGTTCAACAAACTCGATGGAGGTTGATAAAATATATCGGCGTGGAAAAACATATTCGAGTAAGCGGTGACCTCAATCGCCTATAGAAATGGAATTTGTGATTATTTGGAAGAAGGACTTGAACCTCGATCTCCGGACTTTGATATTTTATTATGGTGGAAGTAAAGAGGAGCTAAGTATCCTGTGATGCAAGCAATTGCTAGAGATGTATTAGCTATCCCTGTCTCTTCTGTTGCCTCAGAATCTGCCATTAGCACTAATGGGAGATTGATCAGTCCACATCGAAGCCGACTTCGTCCAAATACAATAGAAGCTTTAATGTGTGCACAAAGTTTGTTGTGGGAAATAGTTAACAAGGGGACGTAACTATCTTTATTTAGGCACAAGTATTACGCTAAGTTGTTACACATATATTATGCTTTGAAGATTATTTATAACCAATTGCTTTTACAGATGAAGGTAAACGTTTACATCCGATAATAATGCAACAATATTTGATGATTATGACATCGACGGTGAAGGTACAGGTGAAGGTGAAGACACGGGCAAAGGTAACTCCACATACCATATATATTTCTTCTTATTTTTTGCACACTATTTTATGATTCTGCAACAAGCTGTAAAAACCCACCAAACATAGTTTATGTGTCTTTGTTTATGTGGTGTTTTTATATTTATTTCTATACTATTCTGATTGTCTTTTTGGTGAAGAACAATTTGACCTCGCTGGTTAATGTGAAATGAAAATAAAATGACAAGATTATATTTATAGCAATGTCACACATATTTTCATAAGAGTCGTTATGTACTACTAAACACGTATAATATATAGAATATAATATCAATAGTTATATGTAAACAAGAAAACAAAATCAAATATTTCGTGCAACAAAGTTCTATACAAAATACCGATCAATATTAATACATAATGAAATAATGTAAAACTTGTTGGAAAAATGTTTTTTTTGCAAAATGAACTTTTGCAAATTTTAGACACCTTTTAATGTATGTATATGTTAATATATGTATATATATGTTATAGACTAAAATACACGGTTGGTCCCTAAACTTGTCAATCCGCTTCGCGTTGGGACAAACCTGGGCATTATCATCGCCACAGGTCCAAAACACGGCCTTTATATGCCAAACTAGTCCCTTGACAAAGTCAATGTTTGATTTTTGTTTTGTAGTCGAGGGTATTTTAGTCCATACACATTTATACTTTGATAACATATTTATATTTTAGCCCTTCATCTTTATTTGTCTTCCTCAACATCATCCTCGTCATCATCTCCCAAGATAACATCTCTTGCGTGTTTTGGTTCATGTCAAAGTTCAAGTCTCGAGGTATTAAGTTCAAGGCGGAGGAGATCAACCACAGGAAAGATTCGATTGTTTAGTGCAAGTCGGACTTGATTATAATGTAGTTTCAAGCATGATCAAGCGAGCTCCTTGAGCTAAACCGCATAAAAGATATTCTTGAGAAAAGATTGATTGCTTGCAAAATCACTTGGGTTATCCATTAGAAGCTGTTGGGTTGTCCAGATTTTTGCCTTGGGTTCGACCCAGTAGTTTGGTTCTTGACTTCCAAACCATCAAACGTGCAATTACCAAAACTGACCCACTTTGGTTTCCACACCCATCCAATTATAATCCCATTACAGAAAGCAATCAAAACACAACTCACAAATACCAACATCACTACTACAACAACCATCCCGCCTTTTTCTCTCCTTAAAATCTCCAAAAACCTTAAAGCCTCAGAAAACTTAAAAATCTCTGAAAAAGACTCAACAAAATACATGATCATGCAACGAAACCTTAGAAACTCAGAGAACCTTAAACTCTCAGAAAAAGGACTCGACAAAATTCATCGTCTAAAACAATCATGTACAAAACCTTAAAAACTCAGAAACCTTAAAATCTCAAAAAACCTTGAAAACTTAGAAAAAAGACTCGACAAGATTTATGTTTAGACACAACCATGAACAAATATGAAAAAAAATAAAGACAAGGGTACATGTATAAATTTTATATTTTTTTAGTAAAAAGAAATAAAAATTTAAGAAATATATGTATAGGCTAAGAATGAGAGTTTAAAGGATAAAAAGATAAGGATGGAAATTATTGGACAGCCAATGGAGGATTAAAGTTTTAATATATGATCATAGCCATTAATTTGAAATCTAAAGGTGAAAGATGTTGGAAAATTTAGTGCACTTGTGGGATGGTTCACACCTTGTAATGGGTTAGGAGGTACGGAGTGTACACCCATAAGGTCCATGAACACCCCTGACTCTAATAGTGGTATGTATTGGTAGTGCTTGGTAAAGTATCATTGTGGATAACACCGATTATCGGTGTTTCCATCAAGCAAGATTTCAAACAGATCGATGTTTCCACCGAAGTGGTATCTCACCGAAGTTGTGTTTACATCAAGCGATGGCGTTTCATCAAGCGGTGTAACCACCGAAAGCACTATGAATGATAAATGACGATTACAAGCGCATCATTATGACAACGTTTAATTGGTCATGTAACCACTAACGGCTATAATGGGGATGATTATGAGGCTATTAATGGGCCGATTAATACTCATAATTCCATTGAACGGTCAAGAGTAACCTCCTATAAATAGGAGATCGAACATGCATGAAGTACACACGTAAAACACATAACACTTATAAGCGCAAGGGTTAAAGAATTGTGCCTAATTCTCTAAGCGCATTTGGTCTTATCCCAGTAGATATTCGTGATACCGGGCATTAGGGTCGAATAGTTTACTTTGGAAAGTGATTACACGATTCAAGTGATATCCAGTAACCACCAAGTGGTATCATTATCACGACCTTAGTTTTGTTTCTCTCGAGCAGTTGAGCATTTCTTTGAAGTTGATTATCTCACCGCTTTGGGACGAATAACAACCAACAAAAGAGACGATGGATACTAGGTAAGTTTTGGAGTTTTGGTATATTACTAGTTGTGTCATGTGAAACAACGTTTAAAAGTTAGGCATGCATCTTTGTTTGTGCTATAACTTCTCACATGGTTTTTAGCCTCAATTCCATGTTCTACACACTTCAATTACCAATGAGGATTTTGTTTCTTTAGTTTAAACTTAAACCCCATGAATTTGTTATTTTAACACTTCATATCTCAGATTCTCAATGTATCTATGGCTACTAGAAAGAGGTGCTGCGAAACCGAAGCTATCATTGAGCACCATTCTTGCATGTTCGGATGCGAGGTTTATGAAATATTTTGTTCATGTACATCCTGAAGGGGTTTCAACATGGGAAAGTCTGAAATATTCTTTAAATTCAAGAAAATAAAGGAGATCCTTAATATATTTCCTAGTTCCATATACAATTTTAAAGTATTCTTTCAACTCCGATCCGACAATATTGCTTGTTTTCTCATAGTTTGTTGTACAATTCTTCCCGTTTACTTCCTCTTCCCCTGTCTTAGCTAATCTAGTGGTGAATCTAGTACTCAAGATTTTGTTATCGTGGATGCAATAGGAATTTTTCTAGAGGTCAAACGTTTTCCTAATCAAATGTTGTCATTCTTATGTACGTAAGGAGTATTTATTATTGTATTGCATACATAGTATTCAAACGTCCCGCTCTGTGAAGATGGTTTTCATGTTATAATGTTTTGTTATGATTCAAGATATTTAAATGTTAAATTACGTAAACAAACTTCTTCTGATTGATTGATGGGGTTTTCCATTTTAATTTATACTTGCAAGCAAAAGTTGAACCAAGTTTTGTCGGTCTTGTAAATAAAAATCTTTTGCAGTTGGAATGACAATATTGACCCACAAATGATGAGTAATGCTTAGAGTTCTTCTTTGTAAGAATGTTACAAGGTTAAATCTAACACATAATAAAATACCCAACCAAATTCTTTCTAGAATGCGGTTTATGCATAAGTGGATCGTAAAATCTTACAAGTGGCGACAAGTACAAGTCGAGACTTGAACTTTGACATGAACCAAAACCCGCAAGAGATGTTATCTTGGGAGATGATGGCGAGGATGATGTTGAGGACAACAAATAAAGATGAAGAGATAAAATATAAATGTGTTATCAAAGTATAAATGTGTATGGACTAAAATACCTCGACTATAAAACAAAAATCGATATTGATTTTGTCAAAGGACTAGTTTGGCATATAAAGGCCATGTTTTGGACTGTGGCGATGATAATGCTCGTGTTTGTCCCAACGTGCCGGATTGACAAGTTAGGGACCAACCGTGTATTTTAGTCTATGTTATGTATATTTATATTTTCTTAGTAGCTGCGTTCTTCTTGATAAGAGCTTCGCAATGATCTAAAATTGTCAAAATGTAGTTAATATGAATGAGATATTGTCTCTCAAAATGAGGAACGTGAAACACAAAATTTGAAAAAAAACACATCCCACATCGCCGAAAAGGAAATGGGTGTGTTTATATACGGATCCCGATATGGACCTTAAAAATAATTTAGTGGTTTTACTCCAACACCTATGTGCGGCACGCAGTGGCGGTGTGATTTTAGGATCTTTGGGCCAAAATGGGTTCGAAACTTCGAACTCATGCGACCACCGACACGAATGTAGCTCCAAAACCTTGTCTACGTGCGAATCTTTTGCCGCCAGTTGGTTATTTTTTCCAAATATTCGTAAATCTATTTTAGGAATAGATTTGAACTTAATGGGCAAGTTTTACGAATAATGTTTGTGTAATATATTATACATAAACTGCTTTTAATTATAAGAGATTCAGCTTTATTATGACTAATATTTAGTATTGGAGAACAAGACAAATTTATTCCGTAAATATTGTCATATTCTCATTCGGTTTACACATCCAAAAGAACGCATCTCATAAGCTACCGATTCGGTGAGCCTAGTCGATCAAGATCACACAACTTTTTTGATTTTTCGAGCAAGTTTGTCGGTCCGGTTGTCAAATGACTTTGGACGTTTACCACGGAAAAGCAGACGGCGATTTTGTTTTAAGGGAATCGTGTTAAACACGAGCCTCGTGACACGACCTTTACTGCTTTATTTATTTTTCATTCTTAGTGTCTATCTTCTGCTTATACCCATTTTGTCTATTTTATTTTTGTCATTTATTTTTCTGTTAATTATTTATTAATTGTAATCTGATTTAGTTTAATAAAAGTGTATATGTTTCCTTACAAAACTCGTACGTGCACGAGTATTATATGTATATAAATATAAATGATTTATTATAATTTTATAAAAAGAATTAGTAAACATTATTTTACCATGAATTTATTCATAAGCGGAGATAAAGGGATCATGAGGTCGTGTCTGCTCTCCTCATGCGAAAAATTATAGTGTAATATTTCAAAAGTATTTAACCTTTTTTTTTTTGTAATTTGCCCATCCTTAAAATCAATTTATAGTGTAAGTTCTAAATTTTATCAAAATGTATCCCTCAAACAAAAATTTCTAGCTCCATCTTTGAATTTATTAATTGTCACAAAGTTACGAAAATATTATACAACAATAATAACATGAATACCTAATATCATCATAGCAAGATATATGAAAAATGATGTCGATAGTCAAACTTTATTGCGTAATAATACATGAATAATTGCCATGCATGCATCGAAATGTAATACGAGTAGCATTGATATTACATAATTGCGACTTGCGAGTTTGTGACCCACCACACGTGATATACCATATTTGCCAAAAAAAAAACTACTACTCCGTATGATTTAAATGTGAGAATCGAGATGTCATATTTTAGTGACCCACACGGCCACACGTGATAAAAAAGGTGTGTTTTGATATTAAATTAAATTGTTTATTTAACAAAATATTTTAAAAGGCGTTTGGTTGAATTTGAAATTTAATTTTAACTTCAGAAAATTTAAATTTTGGGATTTAAAATTAGGATTTAAAATACCTTCAGCGTTGGTTGATGAAATTTATAAATATTTTTATTTTTAATATAAATTTCATAAATATTCTATTTAAAGTTTATAAAAAATTTATAAAAAAATTATAAAATTTTATAAAAACTTTATAAAAATTTATAAAAGTTTATAAAAAATTTATAAAAAAGTTTATAAAAATTTATAAAAAAATTATTAAATATTTATAAAAAATATAAAAAAAGTTTATAAAAATTTATAAAAAAGTTTATAAATAAAACTTATAAAAAGTTTATAAAAAAAGTTTACAAAAATTTATAAAAAAAGTTTATAAAAATTATAAAAAATTTATTAAAATTTATAAAAAAAGTTTATAAAAAATTCATAAATATTCTATTTAAAAGTTTATAAAAACAATAAGAAAAAAGTTTATAAAAAAATTTCCAAGTAAATTAAAATTATTCACTTTTGGAGGATTCTAATTTCCTTAATTTTGTGATTCATGAAATTGTAAATTACTTCGTTTGAGTTACTAAACATGATATTTGAAGGACATTAAAATGCAAAATCTTGCGATATCTCCAATATCCCCAACCAAACGGCCCTAAGGCTTCAGTATAATTTGTCACCTTTACTCGACAACTTTCCTTCACTTCAAAGGTTGCATTCAGCTACACAAACCCATGTTGTTGACTATGAGACTATGTTTATTTTCTAGCGTCAAAGGATCTTCCTAAACGCTATTATCCTGAAGTTCTTCTCATGTTTTTATTGTTCAAAATTGGATCTTATTCTTCTTTAACTAATATTTTGAAACCCGAGTCAACATGTCCGGATTAACTGGTTGAATCGGTTTTAAAAAGAGTAAATTAAGGGTTTTTAAAAGCGGGTTAGCAGGTTAAACCGTAGAGTTTTAAGCGAATCTCACAACCGACATATGAGTCGGCCGCCTTGTTGTGTCCATTATGTCGCCACTCGATCATGGCATTTTTTTTCTTTCGATCGACAGGGCCGATAGAAGGAGAGCAAAGTGACAAAAAGGTTATACTCTCCCATAATATATCCGTTTGCATAAAAAAAATTACTAGTAACTTTTAAAATTTAAACACATTAACACTATAGAACAAAAAAATGATAAAACATACAAACCGTATAAAAAAAACGAACGAAAACGTACAGGACAAAAAGATATATGTCCCGCTGAATAATTGTTATATAATTACTCTTTATATCAAATAACTAACTAAACCCATGCTTTCAAAATATTTACCTAACTAGATTCAATGTTAACTAATTAGTTTCAGATTACCACCTCTGAATCTCTGATCATAATATTTCAACTTAATTTAACCAATAAAAAAAGAGCTCCTTTTGACTTTCCATATTTTTAATCCACTATTTAAAATTTGTCACATGTGAGTCCATATCACATATTGCAACGTGTAGCTAAGCGACAAAAAGGTAACAAATATCACATACATGAACCAGCACATCCTATGTTCAAAAAAAAAAAAAAACAGCACATCCAATCCCAAAGATATCTCACAATAAAATACCACAGCCATTCAAACAAAAACTAAATAATTAAATAAGACTTTATAATTTAATATTTTACCATAGCGAATAAGAAGCCTGCGAATTGTGATGGGGGACAGTAGTAGTGTTGGCGATTTATTGGCTGTCCCTTGCCAGTGGGGCACCCTCCACAACCTCCATTATCTCCACCTTCATCATATTCGTGTCACCTTCAAACCAGAAATGTACATAATCAAATTTTTAAAAATTCGTAAGTCATTTTTTGAAACAAATACCACATGGGCAATTAGGTAAAGGAAATGATTTGCACACTCTCATTTTTTATTGACACACTCTAATGCATGCATCAAACAGTTGTATTTTAAATATAATCTGCTTTAACTGTTTGTACATTCGAGTGTCTCAATAAAAATTAAAAATGTGCAAATCACTTCCCATTAATTAATCTTTATAGCGACGACTTTCCTTCGTCCCATGTTATATGCCACTACATACACGCATGTCATCACGTGAGTGGTTGTATGATGATAGAAAAAGTTATTCAAACTTATGGTCAACATACCATTACAGCATTACTATTAGCACTAAAAAACTCGGCTAATATATTATGACCTTTGTTTCATTTTTATCGGCCTAAGTTGTTTGAAATAAGGTTATTTTGTGCATTAAAAATAAGTAAAATGTAGGGGTGAGCATCGGGCCAAACCCGACCCGAAAAAACCGACCGATCCGAAAATCGAAAAAGGAAAAAATTAAATCGAGGCGGGCAGAAATATATATCAAAACCGAACCGAATACCTCGGTTTGGGTCGGTTTTCGGGCGAAAAAACCGAACCGAACCGAAACCGACAAAAACTAAATAAATATACAAAACCGAACACGAACCGAAAAATTTCGGTTCGGCTATGTCTGGTTTCGGTCGGTTTGTCGGTTCGGGTCGGGTTTCGGGTGGATTTGTTTAGCCATAGTAAAATCTGCATCAATTTTCGTATGATGTTTATAAAAGTTTTATGTTTCTCTAATCGATCTTAGTTGTTTGAAATGAAGTTGTTTTGTGCATGAAAATTGGTGAAATGTGCATCAGTTTTCTTACGATGATAAAAGTGTTGTTGTTTGCAATGACGTTGTTTTGTGCTTGTGAATTGGCTGATGTCATCGATTTTTCGTTTGATGTTTATAAAAGTATTATGTTTCTCCGATGGACCTTAGTTATTTGAAGTATTTTTTTTGCGCATAAAAGGTAAGCGAAATGTACATTGTAACTCCCATAATGACAATACATACTATAATTCATAACCGCAAGATAGATAAATATTTTTTTATACATGTTTTGCATTTGTCCTATTAAGCCATTCCTCCGATCTTCATCTAACCATCACAACTTCAAAAAAGAAGCAACTCGAAACACTTTATTTGTATAAGAAAAGAAAAGAATTAGCCACGGACCATTGTAACATTTGTTTTTTCGTTTGCAGGTTACGACACCATTTCTTTTTAAGGTTATTCACGTTGTTGTACATGAACTACTTGCAACTCGTCATCACTAAAGTGCTTCATACATTCGGACCTCTTAATCTTACCTAATGTTGTCTTGCAAATGCTTATTTCTTTAATTAGCACGATGGAAGCAATTGTTACACCGTGCTCCTCAGCCACAACAGTTTGTATGTGTTCCATCACTTCGTTCACGACATTCTTATTCCTCCGAACCTCTGTAGACCGTGTAAGATCAAGAGGTTCGAATGTGTTCATATGTTACACGTTGATTTTCATGTAATCTAGAGTACCGATCTTCCTGGTCGTCAAAAGTACATGGACGATTTTTGTTATACTCGCTTAACCACATGGACGATTTTCGCAATTAACGCTAATAATTAATATCATTCGATATATATATATATATATATATATATATATATATATATATATATATATGATGAGAATTGCAAAAGCCTCTTAGAATATCTTTTAATTAATCCTTTTACACACAAAATAATATATATATATATATATATATATATATATATATATATCTTCCACTCATTTTCTCTTTGTATTCAAACTTTGTCAATTCTGAAACTTGTCAAGATATTGTAGGATCTTACATATATCGTGTTATGATGATTCGGGTGGCCTTGGATGGTGATGAAACAAGAAAGCCATGGTTATAGAGAGATGAAGAGAGGAGAGGGTCGTTCTAGAGAGATGAACAAAAAAGAAATGTTAGATTAAGAATGAAGCACCACCCCTTCCAAGGATGGAAGGGGTATTTATATTTACAACTACTACGTCCTCCTGTCGAACTGTGGATCAGGCATACAGTGGGTAAAGACCCGTCCTTCCTCCACGGTGTTACACTAAGCTAATACCTAATTAATAAACTGGTAAATAACGATATGTCTACAAGCTAACTTGTGCTAGACTATAGTTAGGGTGGACCGACACTTCACTATGGATTTTCTAAATCTAACAATCTCCCCCTAAGGGAGGTCACCCCATGATTTATATTTTGAATCCTAGCATTCTATTTTGTCTTCTGTTATGAGCTCGTAGACTTTAATTCTTCACTTTCGCAATCTTTGTGCTTTAGCAGTGACTCTTCAAAGTCCAAATGCTTTGTACTTTTAGTGGAGGTCTTTGAACTGATCCACATCTTGATGATCTTTGAGTTTTCTTTGAGATCATCAGCCACAGTAAATCTCTGGATCATCCTTTTGTTGTATCACCATTAAGTGATGTTGTGACTTTCGGACCGACATGCTCACACTTTCTGGATCATGACATCATTTCATTAGAGTAGCGGAAGCTTTTACTGGTTCATGATATTTGCAGCAACGTAGCAGAAGCATAGTATGAGAGTATCATAGCCAGGTTATGTAGATTAGCACTTGTCATGATTTCTTTAATTAAGTGTGGATCTTTGTGAGCATGCGGCTTTAGATTGACCCTCGATTACGATCATTTGCAACTGTCGGGTGTTCTGCATAACTACGATTAGCAATAAAGCGCACAAAAGTGTCTTTGATCACTTTTGTTGAATTGATGCACGCCCGCGGTTCCCGTTGATTAGTACAATCTTGCGTGATCGGTATAATTCAAGAATCTCCTCGACGGGGTTTCGAGTCGCTCTAGCCGTTCTCAAACCGGAACGTCTCAAAGAAGAGTGAACCGGTAATTGAGATTCAGCGATTGATGAAAATGATTTGAAAACAATCGTGTATTTAATATAAAGGGTTTTGCAATACAACGAAGGTTTTATGGAAAATCAATTATCAATCATAAATACCGTTTTAATTTTGAAAACATGATACACGATCAAGTGCTAAAGAAAATAGTTTTGAGCACAACGACCGGTTTTCAAAGGTATCCGTCAATCCATTTTCTGGACGAGATTGATTCAATAATGAATCGCCCCATTGATAAATTCCAGATGTCACAAGCAAGTCTTGGCAATACCACAAGGATAATGCGTAGGACTCTCAAAATATATTCTTACTTTTCACATTGTGTGAAATAGTAAGTATTCATTAATTTAGTGTCCTAATGAGATAATGTGGATGATCTTTTGGCTCTAGACTCAATAGTGCACTTTGGTTTCCTATCTTGGGAGACTAGGGAGAGGTCTCTCTTCTTGATATCAACAATCTCTAAGAAAGTCGATAGATTATGTGGGTTCCCGTGAGAATGAAACAAGCCCTTTTAAGAGGAACTTGAGTATCTTGGGAAGTTTAGTGCAATCGTCCTTGGGTCCATGACCTCTTGTCTTCAATACCCGTGTTACCTTAGTAACCACTAGTAGCATATGTATTGAACCGGTTTCTTCCCTAAGGTTGAATTATTGGAGGCTATTTCTTTTCACCTTTTCACATTCCAATTCTTTTCATTCTTCAACCCTTCGTCTTACCGAGACTTCATTACTAGAACCTTGTTGGGTTTATTCGGTTCTAGCTCTTTCTCGATCGGCACTCTTCCCGTATTCTCATTTTCTCCTTTTTCAACATTCCTAAGGACTCTACACTATCTAGCGGATTGTCACAGGAAGATCCCTCCGGTTCGGCGGATCGTGGGAACTAATACCTAACATTACCATCCTTATAACTCCAATGCATAAAGTAAAGGTCGGTCTTGTGGTATAGTTCATTCCTTCTGAAACCAATTGAAAAATCATTTAGAAAATCAATCAAGGTACTTGTGATATAATATTAAAGCATTTTGTACCTTAGTTATTTTGATCATTTAGAAATGCTCCCCCTCAACATGTGCATATGATTTTGAAATTGTTTAGCACATGGAGGCAAGAGTTCTTTGAAATAATTTCTTGATCACAATTTTCATAGAAAAAGCCATTTGATTTTCTTGGTAAATTCTCCCCCTCAAAATGTGCGTTGGATATTTGAAAATTATTTTGCACATAGAGGCAAGAGTTCTTTTGAAGTACATCCACGATCACAAAAGCCATTAAGAAACCATTAGAAAATCAATCAAGGTACTCATGTTGAAGCATAGAAATATTTGTACCTTGATAGTTTATTTTCTTTTGAAATGCTCTCCCTCAATATGTGCTTCGAGATTCGAAAGCGTTTAGCACATATGGGAGAGCAGTGCACATTTGAATCAAACGATCATCTTTTATCAGATTTCATATTAAATCACAAATTCTCCCCTGATAAAAAATATCAAACCCTTTGAGATTTTGGATCCCAAGTGATTTAATTAGGTTTGGAAAACATGGGAGAACTTGTGGCCCGGTTTAAATTCTCATCTTGTTTTTGGATAAATGCTCCTCCTCAATCATGTGCATCATGTATTTGAAATCGTTTGGCACATGCAGGCAGGAGTGCCTTTGAAGGACTAAAACCAATTCCATTTAAACAGATTCGAGATTTAAATCACGATCTCTCCCCCGCTCAAAAATTTCAAACCTTTTGAGATTTGTGATCTCAATTGATTTAAATCATTTAAAAAATTTGGGGAAAGACGTGGCAAGATTTGATTTTGAAAAAATGACAGATAAGGACCATTTTAAGACATTAAAGATTGTTAGTGTCAGGTATGATTGTTTTAAGAGATCTTTAAGTAAAATAAAACAATTTCACAATCAAACAAGAACAGAAAAAATTTTCATTTTGAAAGATCTTTGAGTTTTAAAGAAAATCATACCATGACATAACATTAAATCTTTAGATCACCACTTATTTTGTACAAATGGACTTGATAGATGAAATATCGTTTGAAAACATTTAATTTGAAATCACTCTCCCCCTCAATCCATGACATTAGTCGTTGATTGAGTGACTTTAGTTTAAAATGAAGTCCGGTTGATTTCCAAAATTTGAGTTCAGTTTATTTTCAAAACAATATTTTTCCATTTTCAAGACAATATTTTTCAAAAATTGTTTAAAAATGGTATCATCACTATTATACATGCACAAAGATACGTTAGGTGGTTAAGCTGCTTTTGTTGTAATTGTTGTTGTAGGGCAGGAAGAAAACCGTCTGCAAATGCAGTGAGACCTCTGACGTTGCATTTGTTATGCCAACTCTCCATAGAGGTCCAATTAAGCTCTGTTTCTTCATTTGTCGACCCAAGAAATAGTTACCCTTTCCTTTCGGCATCCAATCATTTTCATTTGTGGGATCCGGATCGGGAACATTCTTATATGCCATGATATCTGCATACGTTAGTGAACATACATACAGACATATGGTGGTCGACAACACCAACAAAGAATCGACTAATAAAAGTCAATGCAACAAATCGGTCGGATCATACAAATGTATGGGAATAATGTGTTTATCAAACTATAATCATCTAATCCTAACAATCATATCCTAGGCACCTAGTCCTTCAGCGTAGGTTAACATCATTTTCGAGTTAACCATTTAGATTAGACAAGCCCGATAGATGATATAAATTTGAAAACATTCTCCCCACAATCAATGACTCATTTTACGAAAATTTTAAAAGCGAAGTCATTGATTGAGTTTGCAAATTTTATAAAACTCGAATCGATTGTTTTAAAGCAACTCATTTACCACCATTTTTTAAAACAAATATTTTTCTGAAGAATTTTGAAGGAAAAATATTTGAGTAAAACAATGATCCTTGACATATTTTCTCATTTTGTTTTAGGATAAGTGCACGATATTTTTGAAAATATGTTTAAGCGTAGCACTTTCCTTTTTTTTTGAAAAACGGGTTGCTATCTGAAATAATAGCAAACCATGGTTTAAGCACGGGTTACAGTCTGAAATAATTGTAAGCCATTGTTTAAGCACGGGTTACAGTCTGAAATAACTGCAAGCCATATTTTGAGACATGTTTATAAAAGAATATTTACACCTTCTGCTCGAACTTCATCTATGGTCACGTGCCATTATTGAATAACATTTCTAAGACCGTAGATGTTATAGATACCAGAAGACATGTCTTGAGAAAACATATTTTTGGTATTTTTTTAAATTTTCTGATTTTTTATGGGTTTTGTTGGTTTTATATTTTTGTATTTTGTTTTCGATAAATATTTACAAGGATAGAGCGGATGATATAGTTTAAGAAGGAAGATGATACGAGTGCGAGATAGGGATATCGAGCGACCCGTTGTAGAAGATAGAAGTCATCATCTCTTAAACATTCACCACCAAAGCTTAGAGGCTCCGAATAGAAGATAGAACATGAGCCTTTGAGAAAGAGACTTTGCGCTTCCCCAAACCGAAAATCCATAAGATGAGCAGATTCGAAGCTCTATTTCAAGCTTGCCTTAGCCAGGTGCACATAGGAGCACACCATTATCCTAAATCCCGCTGCTCCTTTTAAGAACGATAATCAAGATTCTCCGTTCGGGGTTATATCATCGAAATAGATCAGCAACTTATCATCCCACTCATGAATAATCTTCTCACATTTCGTAACCACTGAAGTCTGAAGCGATCCATACCAAAAAGTTGTCAAGAGACCACTTCCCCCAAGTAGATGAATTGATGCAGTCAGTCTCTTAGACTAGAGCTCACGAACCCGAATACACGTATACCCAAAGACAGAGAAACTTATAACATAGAAGTACCAGATTAAGTCCGATACTCAAAGAATAACCCTGATGAATACTTTTCTCCCCCCTGATGATAGTGTATGAAGCTCAAGAACCCGAAGTACCCGAATGCCCAAAGAGAGAATAACCGATGACATTGAAGAAGCATGCCGAATCACTGATTATCTCTGCGAATGACAATCTCTGCGGATGTCAACTCCAGAATAAGTGATTATATCTCTGAATCACTGATTAAGCCCTCAAGTGAAACAGTTGAGCATCCCCAATGTACACAATCTCTCTCCTCTGATGATTGTGATAACATCGAAATCATCACACACTTGTGTACCTCTTTTATCTTTAGAAACTAACTCTTACATCACTTCCCCCACGTAGTTGGAATAACAACACTAAAAGCCTTGATGAGTAAAACTTTGAGTTTCTCTGCGGTCATGACATTTGTCTTCCGGGATATCTTCAATCACAGAAGAATTAAGTTCATCAAGTTTACTCGCTTTAGATATTTGTCTCCTTCCCCTTGCTTGGTTTTGACACTTCATAATCAACAACACATTCAAAGCCCAAATACTTGAAATCTTTTGAAGACCACATTTAATCTTTGTGAGAATCAACTTGTGAAGAGTGTGAGCAAGTCTAATTGGGATTAATCGACTTTTCACTCTCCCCAACTAGTGCTCTCCCTAAACCGACAATCTGTTTGATAAATGCCCAGTTAAGAAGAAGTCTTTAGATTTTAAATGCAACTCGTCTTTAGTCTTCTAACATGTAGCGAAAATGTTGAACCGACTATAGACTCGACCTTCTTCAAGATTGTCCGTTTGGGGAATAGAAAGTTAACATCTTCATCACACCAAATGCGCTCCAATTAACTTATATGTAGCAAATCTCTTTAACTAAGATCCTCCAATCAAACAAGAATGAAGGATGTTCATCAAAGAAATCACCAAGAATCAAGCACTTTGTCATAAATCATCAGTCCGTGAAAAGATGTCAACCAGCGACTCTTAGAAGAAACTCCATGTAAAGGTGACCCGATAAGAAGAAGCTCGGTTCTTACATGAGTTAGGAGCCGTATGACCATTTATATCCCGAAGTCAATCAACATGCTGTAAATTCACACTTCTTCTCCCCCTCAAGAATTGCATACTGTCACAATTCTCAATTTCCGGTCATTTTTCAAATTTTACCATTCATTCCCGGAGAAAAATTTATATTTCATTAACGTATATTTTTCTTATTAAATAAACGCTATCGTACGATCATTTATTTTGAACAATTGATCCGACACTTCCCAAAACTTATCACGATATATTTTTATACTCAATTTAAGACCATAAAATTATATTATTAGTTTACCGGTGTTTTAAATCTATTTTGTATATAAATTGTTATATATAAATATTTGACGGTTTAAGTAAATTCAACTCGACAATTATTATTTCACTCAATTCTTGCGAGAATTGTATTTTTATAATTCTTATGACTTCAATATATTTTATTTTGATCGTTAAAATTTATGTTTAGCTAACGCTACCCTAAATGCTTAAATATGTACACAAGTTACCAACTATCCTTAAATAACTACACCTTTATTTCTATACTTATACACTTAAGTTTTCAAAATGCATCTAATATATTTTTTTTTATACATGTCGACACCCATAGGGGGTGACTCAACCCATTTAGTACAAATATCTTATGCTATGTATAATATATTACTAAACTACACATATATGACTTAATATCAAGGTGTGATAAAAAAAAATGTTCCTCTCTTCTTTCCTTCCTCCATAACCGGCCATGGCAAGACACCAAGGGGAAACCATAAATTTTTCTAGCTCATGTGTTTATCAAGTTCCATTAGTGATCTTGTTAAGGTTTTGAAATAAAAACCTCAAGATTATTAAGCATACTTTGTTCAAAAATTCATAAGTCATTCAAGTAAGCATTTCATGATTTTTATAAATCTATCATATTCATATTTATGTTATTTCATCATTTTGCAAAAAAATATGCAAGTATCATGTGTCTATACCACTTTTAGTGTTTTTATTACTTATTATGAATTATAATTATCCTATATATAATCCTTGAAACATATTAGTTTTGATGATGTCTAGGAACCCATGACACCCTAAGAAGGTGTATGGTAGGTTTAGAATAGCTTCGGCGTTGGTTTGAATTGGTTAGAATAGGTTTCTTGAGAGAAAACCCATTTCGACAACAATAAATAGTGGTCTGATCTTAATTGTGAATTCTGGAAATCTCGACAGTGGGTAAAAATTTTTGGACTAGATATTTAAAAATACACATTAAAGCGAAAGCGTGGCGCTTGAGCGGGTTAAAAGCGGAGTTATAACGAAGAAGTTATGCTATTTTTAAGTTTAACGACGAAAACCATTTGTTTGAGAAAATTCAAACATGTATTCTCAACTTTTACGAGTCAAAAATGAGTCTTAAGCGTTATAAAATGTGTCGACTTATCAAATATATATTAGTATACTTTAACACGAATCTAGGATATATAAAGCGAGAAAAGCGGACTTGTAACGATTAAATTACACGCGATTTAACAAAGTTGCCGTAACTATTTTATATAAGTATAATTATATATTTTCTAATAACCAAGAAATATCGACATGAATGACCATGTTGAGGGTCGTTTTAACATTGATAGAATACTTTTCAGAAAACGATGTCTTCTAGTAAAAGTAAGTTCACCTAGCCTATTTTCTAAAATGTCCAACCGTTTGTCAAGCGGAGTTGTAACAAATAAAATATGGACACTTAAAATTTGCCGAAAGTTACCTTAAACAATAATTTGGACACAAGTACCATACTTTACCTATATTTTCTCCATGATCGAGACCTCTAGGATGAAAACTTAAATGCTAAAACTTTGAGATAATGATACAAGCTTCCCAAAACCGTTGAGTTTGTTTCCTAACACTCGATGTGCACCATTTTACGACTAGCATTTCAAGGCCGTTTAGTCACTTTCATGAAATTGTCAAATGACATTGTTTTACGACGAAAAGCTATAATTTCATAATAAATCACTAAATGACTATCGTAGGATATCGTTTCAACGTAAATACTTGTAAAGTAATTTATAAATTGTCAAGACGTTATAAGATTATTTTTCGACAATAAACTTTATTTTCAAAAGTGTACAAGTGGTATGGATATCATATGAGTTTGCATGCACGACATTGTTTCATGACTTATATTAGAGCACATCATTCATATTAGGTTGCGGATAGAGATCGCACCTCATTTCAGTGTATCTACTTTTGTCATCATAAACATTGCTCCAGGTGAGTTCGTAGCCCCACTTTTACTCGTTTAATTGTTTTATAAACTCTTCGGGGGAGATACATGCTCAACTACTTACTTTTACTTTACATTTATATGAACTTAAATATCTTTTGTTTCCTACATGTGCGAGTAAGTAGATTATGCGAACTAAATTGATCACTATGTTATGAACACTATTATTTGAACCACTTTCCTTGATTTTGAACCCTTCGATATATATATGTGAACTCTTTTAAATTGATTTGAACCTTTTGACATATAGTTGAACTCTTTTAACTTGTAAAGGACCCTTTTGATATATATTTGAACTTCTTGATATATTTGAGCTCTTTGACTGTTTTGAACATGTGAACTCGACTTAAACTCTTGAACTTAATTACGAACTTTTGATTGGAACATTTGAACTTAATTACGAACTTTTGAACGGAACTCTTGATCTTAAATACAAACTTATGACTTGTTTGAACTTATTAAACCGGACGTGTTATGACCTTGACCTAAAGTCTCCCATGTTCGAACATCACTATAAAGTCTCCTGAGTTGGAGCATCACTATAAAGTCTCCCATGTTCGAGCATCACTATAAAGTCTCCCATGTTCGAGCATCACTATAAAGCCTCCCGGTCCGGAGCGGAATGTCTCACTATGTTACGGAGCGTTCTCAATCTAAAGTCTCCCTGTTCGAGCGGTGCAAATTCTCCCATGTTCGGAGTGTTCTTAATTGTATATAATAGTTGTATGATGTCTTGTTCGTACATTCGCATTGTTAGTCTCTATTAGTAGGTAGTATGGATAAGCTATTAGAGGTCGGCCAACCTCTCGTTCACTATGTTACGGAACGCATATTATTTATTCTAGGGGCTTTGCACGGCATACATTATTATATACGTGGTGCTATATTGTGAATTATTATGGCAACTTATACTCGACTATTAGACACACTATATTATGTGCAATGGGTTGTAAACACACAGCTTGCAAGTTTTGTATGGGCGGAACTTGGAACTGAGTGGATTTACAATGCCTTTGCTTTGTGAACTATTATGATAACGTGCACTTGAATTCTAGACACACTACTTTTGGCAGTGGGTTGTGAACACACAGGTTGCAAGCTTTGTATGGGCGGAACTTGAAACTGAGTGGATTTGCAATGCCTTTGCTTTATGGACTATTCTATATAACCAAAAAAAAACTTTTCCTTTGCTGCATGAACATTCTTTAAAGGCTTTACAATTCAACCAAACTCTATGAACTCACTCAACCATTGTGTTGACACTTTTAGCATGTTTTATCTCAGGTATCTAAGGCATTCACTTCATGGCATGCATGTAGACTTATCATAGAGTCGCGGTGTCGACGCGTCTCATCTATATTTTATGCACTTAACTATCGCTTGATTGTAACAAACTTATTTTGGTACCTTGGAAATCTTTTGGGACCTATGTTTTGTAAACTCGATTATTTTCTTGAATCAAGCGATATTTTCAAACGACACTTTAGGTCGTTCGATATAACTGTAACTTTGATGCTATGACAGTCCTCCCCAAGGTATTCCATTCCGCTGTAAAACAGGTAATTTAGGGGTGTGACACATACGGAGTTGCCATTCTTGATTAAACAAGTGACTATTTTCAACACATGTAGTCTATTCACACTTCTCCCCCTCAAAGGTAGCATATGATGTCGCCATCGTCATAATAATTGAGCTAGTGGAATAAGAAAACAATCAACGGTAGTCCGGTTCACTTGATAATTGAAAGCGCGTGGAAAAAGCATGAAGCATGTTGATGAGAATGGTCATAATAAGAAGATTTCTCTTCGGAAGATAAAGCGCCTTGAAAGGTACACTTTTCTTTTCTTTAGAGAACGAGGCTTGAAGCTGTTGTGTTGGCGTCATTAGAAGATTTCTCTTCTTCGAAGATAATGCGTACTAAAGCGTACACATTTCTTTTCTTTAGAGTATGAGGCTTGAGCTGTTGTGTTCAAGCGTCATAATCTCTCTTTTCAATCTCTCTTGGCAAACTTGTAATCAACCCCATTATCATTCGGTGAGGCTCTTTGTAGTGACGGTGATGGAGAAAATCAATATGATGAATTTGACCACAAGTAAACTAACCGAACTCGTGACTTAAACTTGCACATATGTAACAAAAGCGGTGCGAGACTTCATCCTCCATTGAATCTCTAAGTACTCTATACTCTTCATCGAACCAACCATCAAGTATAAGACGTACATCACCTCTTGAAAATCCACAATTGAATGTGACACTGAGCACTACAACGTAACTCCTTAAAGTGATAGATATTTTGTGGTGGTAAGAGCCCAATTCCCCCAAGTGGTAAAAGAAAAGGAAAAGTCACCCAAACATAACTAGATTTCCAAGTCTTCGTTTTTGAAAAGGCTCGAACAAGGATCTCGAAGAATCTTCATCCAACCATCCCCGATACCTTCAGATACTAAGTACACTCGCCCGTGATATTTTACTTCAACCTCAAATAAATAATAGTGAATTAACCCTGTTGTCACATCTTCTGGTTAAAAGCTCAAATCTAGCCTCCTTTGATGTTTGATAATGGTTTTCATCCCGACCATGGTTAGAAGCACATAACCCCGTAAAACCATGTAATAACCAAACTGCCATGACGAATATCCAAACACACATCTAATTCATGAAGTACACCCTTTTATCCGCTTCTTGAGCGAAACCGTATCACCAACATCGGATAAGACCTCGAAATACACTTTCCTTTCTCGGGATGGTTCCATCATCACGGATTTTACAATTCTATGGTTTAAACCGAGAAATAGTTTCTTTCGGGATTTTACAAAACCAAGAATAAACCGCAAGATAGATCCGAAATGCACATTACTTTAACCAATATGTTTTCATTGTTACGGGATTTTACAAATCTATGATTTAAACCGAGAAATAGATTCTTTCGCGGGCTTTTACAAAATCAAGACTAAACCGTAAACAATGTCGACTTGAATGTGTTATGACAACTTTGGTTTCGTGAATATCATTTTAGGGGAACATCGTGGTTCATCAATGGATCACCTTCATCATCAACAATTCTTTACCCATATGTAACAACTTCACAAACCATACTAAGTCAAGTAGTATAAACTCCTTTTCCACGGAGGTTAATCGTAAAGCATCAAAGTACACGTTTCTCCCCATGATGGTTTGAACTATTGGAAGCATCATAACGAGTCGACCATTTGCACGAGAAGTTCTTGTCATAGCGAACATCTTGAAAAATCATAAGCGACGACGACAATTCTTGAAAGATTTTGCTTAGACTGTGAAGTATCATTGACATTATGTGGCGTCGAATATCTCATGGGAATTGCTGAAATTGAACCTCCATTGATTCATCGGCTAATAGTAATGACCACATATAGAGATAACGTCACTAATACCTTACAAAAATCCCGCAGTCATTTTTTTCCAATTTTCGCTCAAGCCGTGAATTTATGTATCCTCCGTGAAATTTTACATACCAAAAATACCAATACTTGACCAAATGCAATTTATAATTTGTATCCAAAGTCCTTTGAAAAGAATTCGGATAACCAATTATATGTGCAAATTCAATGTCAGCCAAGACCATGTAACATCACCCATGCCAACATTTTTATTTCAGCCCACGAGTGAAATAAATTCAAAGCCCAAGTCCATGTTTTGATAAACCGACCCACGAACCAATTCACAACCCGATCCAATAGCCGAGATAATGTACGGTTATAAAATTATACGTTTAACCCAATCCCATTTCCTATCTTAGGGTGCGTTTGGTATGGTGGATTCAACTTTGGGATTTGGTTTTGGCTTCAAAAAATACGTTTGGAGTGAGGGGATGGGTTAAGGTGGTCCCACATGAAACCAAATATGTGGGCATCTTGTAAAGTTGGCTAGTGTAGTGGGGTTTAAAAAAGACACTGTAATTTTTGTAACATTATGACGTGGGGTGTTTTCATCCGTTGGAGTTTTATGACTTTACCTATATCATAACTTTTTATTTTTATATTATATTTTTTCTGTGGGCCACTCTTGAGATATCTAACCCAAATTCTCAAGGTAAATCCTAAAGTGAATCTTAATGAAAATCCTGGAAGGTAAACAAACGCCCCCTTAACCTAACCCTACACACAGATAATCTCATCCGCCTACCATCTCAAAACTCTCTCACTGCCAAACTTTTTTAACTCCAACATCTCATCTGGAATAAGTCCTTTCATCCTTCAAGAACACATTTCCATTCATCAACCATATTCTTTCTTCGAAAAGCATAACAAGCACACCCATTCGATTTCTTGGATACAAGTATCCTTTGAAGAAGGATTCAACGAAGGCTTCAAGATCCATAAACGGGTCTCGGGTAGGTTTTATTCTTTATGTTTGAGTCTTGAACGAACTTACAGAAAAAGAGATAACATAGTTGTTATACTCTTGTCTTTATAGTCGGATAGTAACACAAGTATGGATCTATGATGATATTCATTCAATTGCAAAAATCTTTTAGAAGATTTAAAAACAATTGAAACACTCTGAGATCCATTTATTTTGAGATTTCGATATGATTGAAGTTTGGAGTTGAGTCATGGTAGATTGAAATAGAGGATGGAGGATAGAGTAGGTTTGGGGTATGAAGTTGGAGATGGTTTTTGTTTCGGGTCTGTTATAATCTTGTTATCTCGTTTTTCTTTCTGTCAAAAGAAAACCTTGGACTGATGAAGTCTGATGACCGAGGTCGAGAGTCATGTTGTTTGGTATGATGGTCTTGTGGTTGAGGTCATTTTAGAAGTTTATGCGTAAGCCATTTTAATTCTTTTTCTGCTCATAAGTTTCTTACGCGTAACTTTTTTTTAGCTCGAAACATTAGGCGTAAAACTGGTCATTTAGCTTATGCGTAAAGTCATGGTCTCTTACGCGTAACCATTCTTATGCGTAAGCATAGGCATATGTGTAAGCCTGGTCAAGGTTACGCGTAAGCATAGGCTTATGCGTAAAAACCTTACGCGTAATAGTCCTTACGCATAACTTCACAATTATGCGTAAATATCTCTGAAGATGGGTTATGCGTAGAAAACGAGGGTTTTGGCCATTTGACTTTTTCCGATGAGTTTTCCGACCATAAAAACCGTTCAGCTTCAAAGTTACCCAGAAAAAATGCATAAGAACCCCAAGTTCTACCTGTTTTGCCAAGAGAAAGACCAGATGACCCATTTTTTTTACCACAGTTTGACCACTTGATATTTCACTTTTGGTACAAAAAAAATCACATAAAAATGATACAACAAATCTGTTTGGACAAGTGAGATGCAAGACAGAAATTGTAACCATGAAAGCACAAGACAGTTTTGACCAAAGAAAAAAGGATACAAATACTTGTTAAAAAAACTGTTAACCCAAAGTAAATCGGAAAAAATATTTTCCGACCAAGAAACGTACCAAAAAACAGTTTTAACACATGATCCAAAAACCACCATAAATCGACACAACACAACAACCTTGGCTCTGGTACCATTTGTAGGATCTTACATATATCGTTTTATGATGATTCGGGTGGCCTTGGATGGTGATGAAACAAGAAAGCCATGGTTATAGAGAGATGAAGAGATGAGAGGGTGGTTCTAGAGAGATAAACAAAAAAGAAAGGTTAGATTAAGAATGAAGCACCACCCCTTCCAAGGATGGAAGGGGTATTTATAGTTACAACTACTACGTCCTCCCAGCCGGATGTGGATCGGACATCTGATGAGTAAAGACCGTCCTTCCTCCACGGTGTTACACTAAGCTAAACTAAGCTAATACCTAACTAATAAACTGGTAAATAATGATATGTCTACGAGCTAACTTGTGCTAGACTATAGTTGGGGTGACCGACACTTCACTATGAATTTTCTAAATCCTAACAGATACTATGAATAAGAGAATAAATAAGAGATTTCGATAACAAGATTTAGCATTTCTCAATTCTCTTGCATGATAAAGATGTGAGAATTGAGATGCCATTCATTTAGTGACCCACACGTGATAAAAGATGTGTTTTGATATTAGATTTAAGATCATTTGAGGATAAAAACTTTTTTACAGATCAATCTGCACCCTTCATTTTTATTAGATCTAATAGATGGGATTAATCCCAACAATTATAAACCCACTTTTATCATTTTTTTTTTCAAATATAAATATCTTTCAAACAGTTAATCGTCAAACGAAAAAAATATATTAATTCTAACGACGTTTAATTATCTTTCTTTAGATTGGTGCTTTGATATACTTTCGACAATTTTTTTCCGTGTTTTCACGATTTTTTAAGTTTTTTTCTTCATTTTTTTACGTTACTGAAATTTGCATTAAAAATCATATATGATTTAACACTAATTTGAATACCACATGTGATATTAGTGTTAAATCATATATGATATGTATATCATATGCGATTTATCTTTAACACTAGTATAACATATGATATTACATATCATATGTGATTTAACATTAATATCACATGTGATCTTCAAATTAGTGTTAAACCATATATGATATTTCATGCAAATTCGGTTCGAAGGAAAACGAAAAAAAGGCGAAAACGTGAAAACGATTTTCCGAAGTATATCAAATTGCCCGTCTATACAAAGATAATTAAATCTTCGTCGCGATGGTGTAATTATTTTTGCTTAACGTTTAACGGTTTAAGAGATTTAAATTATAAAAATAGTTGAAGTAATAAAATAATTTTAATCTCAGCCATTGATTTTTTTTAAATGGATGGTAGAGATGAGTCATTTGGTATGTAAAAAACGTTTGATATGTAAAATAACTCTTCTCTTGATATTAAATGAAATTGTTAATTTAACAAACCCATGTTGCATTCAACTACACAAACCCATGTTGTTGACTATGAGACTGTTTATTTTCTAGCGTCAAAGGATCTTCCTAAACCCTATTATCCTGACGTTCTTCTCATGTTTTTATTGTTCAAAAAGTGGATCTTATTCTTCTTTAAACCAATATTTTGAAGCCCGAGTCGACCTGTCCGGGTTAACTGGTTGAATCGGTTTCGGTCAAAAAAAGTAAATTAACGGGTTTTAAAAGCGGGTTAGCAGAGTTAACCCGCCGAGTTTTAAAGGAATCTCACAACCGACATATGAGTCGGTCGCCTTGTTGTGTCCATTCGGTCGTCACTCGATCATGGCATTTTTTTCTTTCGATCGACAGGGCCGATAAAAGGAGAGCAAAGTGACAAAAAAGTTATACTCTCCCATAATATATCCGTTTGCATAAAAATAATTAACTTTTGAAATTTAAACACATTAACACTATACGACAAAAAAATGATAAAATATACAAACCGTATAAAAAAACGAATGAAAACGTATAGGACAAAAAGATATAACCCGCTGAGTAATTGTTATATAATTACACTTTATATGAAATAACCAACTAAACCCATGCTTTAAAATATTTACCTAACTAGATTCAATGTTAACTAATTAGTCTCAGATTACCACCTCTGATCATAATATTTCAACTTAATTTAACCGATAAAAAAAGAGCTCCTTTCAACTTTACATATTTTTAATCCACTATTTAAAATTTGTCACATATAGAAAAGAGTCCATATCACATATTGCAACGTGTAGCTAAGCGACAAAAAGGTAACAAATATCACATACATGAACCAGCACATCCTATGTTCAAAAAAAAAAAAAAAAACAGCACATCCAATCCCAAAGATATCTCACTATAAAATACCACAGCCATTCAAACAAAAATTAAATAATTAAATAAGACTTTATAATTTAATAGTTTACCATAGCGAATAGCCTGCGAATTGTGATGGGGGACAGTAGTAGTGTTGGCGATTTATTGGCTGTCCCTTGCCAGTGGGGCACCCTCCACAACCTCCATTATCTCCACCTTCATCATATTCGTGTCACCTTCAAACCAGAAATGTACATAATCAAATTTTTAAAAATTCGTAAGTCATTTTTGAAACAAATACCACATGGGCAATTAGGTAAAGGAAATGATTTGACATTCTCATTTTTATTGACACTCTAACGACGCATCAAACAGTTGTATTTTAAATATAATATCTTTAAGCTGTTTTGACGTTCGAATGTCTCGATAAAAATTAAAATGTCGCAAATCACTTCCCATTAATTAATCTTTATAGCGACGACTTTCCTTCGTCCCATGTTATATGCCACTACATACACGCATGTCATCACGTGAGTGGTTGTATGATGATAGAAAAAGTTATTCAAACTTATTTTGACATACCATTACAGCATTACTATTAGCACTAAAAAACTCGGCTAATATATTATGACCTTTGTTTCATTTTTATCGGCCTAAGTTGTTTGAAATAAGGTTATTTTGTGCATTAAAAATAAGTAAAATGTAGGGGTGAGCATCGGGCCAAACCCGACCCGACCCGAAAAAACCGACCCGATCCGAAAATCGAAAAAGGAAAAAAATCAAATCGAGAACTGAACCGAGAAATATATATCAAAACCGAACCGAATACCTCGGTTTGGGTCGGTTTTCGGGTTTCAAACCGAAAAAACCGACAAAAACCGAAACCGAACCGAAACCGACAAAAACTAAATAAATATACAAAACCGAACCGAAAAATTTCGGTTCGGCTCGGTCTGGTTTCGGTCGGTTTGTCGGTTCGGGTCGGGTTTCGGGTGGATTTGTTTAGCCATAGTAAAATCTGCATCAATTTTCGTATGATGTTTATAAAAGTTTTATGTTTCTCTAATCGACCTTAGTTGTTTGAAATGAAGTTGTTTTGTGCATGAAAATTGGTGAAATGTGCATCAGTTTTCTTACGATGATAAAGTGTTGTTGTTTGCAATAACGTTGTTTTGTGCTTGTGAATTGGCTGATGTCATCATTTTTCGTATGATGTTTGTAAAAGTGTTATGTTTCTCTAATGGACATTAGTTATTTGAAATATATATTTTTTTTGCGCATAAAAGGTAAGCGAAATGTACATTGAAACTCCCCTAATGACAATACATACTATAATTCATAACTGCAAAGATAGTTAAATATTTTTTTATACATGTTTTGCATTTGTCCTATTAAGCCATTCCTCCAATCTCCATCTAACCATCACAACTTCAAAAAATAAGCAACTCGAAACACTTTATTTGTATAACGAAAAGAAAAGAATTAGCCACGGACCATTGTAATATTTGTTTTTTCGTTTGCAGGTTACGACACCATTTCTTTTTAAGGTTATTCACGTTGTTGTACATGAACTACTTGCAGCTCGTCATCAGTAAACTGCTTCATACATTCGGACCTCTTAATCTTACCTAATGTTGTCTTCCAAATGCTTATTTCCTTAATTAGCACGATGGAAGCAATTGTTACATCGTGCTCCTCAGCCACAACAGTTTGTATGTGTTCCATCACTTCGTTCACGGCATTCTTATTCCTCCGAACCTCTGTAGACCGTGTAAGATTAAGAGGTTCGAATGTGTTCATATGTTAAAGCTTGATTTTCATGTAATCTAGAGTACCGATCTTCCTGGTCGTCAAAAGTACATGGACGATTTTCGTTATACTCGCTTAACCACATGGACGATTGCAATTAACGCTAATAATTAATATGATTTGATATATATACATGATGAGAATTGCTAAAGCCTCTTAGAATATCTTTTAATTAATCCTTTTACACACACAATAATATTATATATATAAATATAAATATACATATATATATATATATATATATATATATATATATATATATATATATATATATATATATATATATATATATATATATATATATATATATATATATATATATATATATATATATATATATAGTCGGTTCTAGAGAAAAGTATAATTAGAGAGAAAAGTGAGAAAAAAAGTTTGAGGTAGATTACGTAAACATATGAAAGTTGAGGGTCAAAAGTAGAAAATAAAAATAAACACGCCTTATGCGTGTGTTGTACATTTTCACCACAAAACAACACACACAACAACACACACTCATAAACACACGAGATAAAAAATCCCGTCAACATCACCATCACCACCGGATCCACGTCTCCACCATCTCCACCGCCTCCACCGACTTCCGATCAAACAAATGACTCGATCAAAATAAAATGAAGAAAAAACATATAGGAATCGTAAGTGCCCTAATTTTCGGTGTTTAGTCGATCAAAATCAATATTTACAATTTTGTTTGATTTTTTCAATTTCGACTACTCGTGTGAGTCCACGAACAATCGAGAAGGAAATAATAAGCAAACAACATCGGTCGAATGTACATCGGTCGAATGTAAGTGCCCTAATTTTAGGTATTTATATTTTATTGGATAATTGATGCATCCGTGGTATTAATATTACTTAGGATTAAGGTATAGTTTGATTGCATCTGTTTTATTAATTTTAGTTAGTGATATGCAACAAGTAATTGTAGATATGATTAAGGTATAATTTTAGTGCATCGTGTTAATAAATAATACTTAGTAGAATTAGTTCACACGAATATTTGAGTAGTAAATCAAACTAGGTGATAACAAACATCATATTGTATGATTAGTGCATCAATATGATGGTTTGCGATGAATATAAAATGTCGAATCTTATACATGCAAAAAATAGGGCATCAAATTGAGATTTAAAGCATCTAAATATATGATTAATGCATCAAAATGTTATTATTAGGGCATCAAGCGATGGTTAAAGCGTACAAAAATAAGTTATCATTATTAGTGCATCAAAAATGGTTTGATTGAAAAGTTTAAAGAATCTAAATGTTTAGTTAATACAAATTTAAATTTATGGCATATACACTTAAGTCATTCTAAATTTGAGTTTAAGGCATCCAAAATATAAAAGATCGGGGCATCTAAATTTAACTTGATGCAAAATTATATGATTAATGCATCTAATGGTATAATTAGTGTATCAAAGCGCTATGTTTGCATTATTAGTGCATCAAAAATGGTTGGTTAAAATGATTGAAGCATCTAAATGTATAATTAGTGCATCTAAACTTAAGTTTAAAGCATCTAATATCATTATTATGACGCCTTTTTTCGATATTATTAGTATTATGACACATATGTTCAATTCAAATTTTCAAAGAAGCGAAGAAGAAGAAGGCAATGGGGGCATAATTCTCAAAATGAAACATCTCAAAATAGTAAGTCGAGGAAGAGATTCGAGAATTCATGGGGATTTCTGAGATCATGTTATTTCAATATCGTTATTTTTTTAATTTTTTTTATTTGATATGTATCGTATAATATTTATGTGTATCTTGAATACTTCATGTATAAATATTTATTTATTTATTTATTACATACTACACAATATTCATTGCGACATATGATTCATGTCATTAACTCATCAAATATACTTACATGTTTCTTGTCGTATATTTTGCATTACTCGATATACATATATTTCATTATGACATAAATTAAATTGTTCAATACGGCATATATACACTCTTAATTTAATCATGTGTTTCATGTTAAGAATAATTTTAATTATGGATCATCAGTTTGTATATTTTAGGAGCATCAGTTTGTATATTTTAGGAGCATCAGTTTGTATATTTACAGCATCTGTTGCTATACTCAAAAGTGCATCTGTATGTAATATTGAATTTTGGTGCATCTGTATGAGCATTAGTCTAGTTGTAATTGTTAATTTATTTGATCCACTAGAAGTTGAACTAAGATGTAATAGGTTTTAATTTATGGCATTTGAGCATGAGTTAGGTTGGATGTAGTCTATGACATGTCTGAAACCGATTTTATATCGGGATTATTTATCCGAATGCAAAATGCAAATGATTTAAAATAATATATGAAAGTAGTTTATGATTTAAAAGCGAATGATGTTATTTTAAGATTAGTTAATGAAGGGTTGTACATGATACGAATCCGAATTCGTGGGCGTAATAAGAGGAAACAAACTAAAAATGTGCATGAAAAGCGTCTGGGGTAGTCCGGAAGGTGATGTGTTTTAGCTTCACTTGTCGGGAATGTGATATAGACATGAGCAGTAAGCGTTACTTGTTTGATGTGTGTAAAATTATTTGTACAATTTGTATATTTTAGGAGCATCGGTTTGTATATTTTAGGAGCATCGATGGATAATATTACGACATCAGTATACAATTTATTATTTATTATGCATCATTTGGTATACACAAATTGAATCGTGTATAATATTGAATTTTGGTGCATCTGTATGTAATATTGAATTTTGGTGCATCTGTATGTAATATTGAATTTTGGTGCATCACTTCATACATTTAAGGTGCATCAATATGATCATAATTGCGACATATGTAGTATTTATATTTGCATCATACTTTTAATCGTCCTCTAACTCGAATGTGTTTCATTATGTAGGCAACGACAATCTCGATGTCGACACGAATAAAAGCGAGCAGGAAGAAGAAAATAGCTACAAAAAAAGGAAATCAAGTGAAGTACAACCAATTAAACGTGTCCATGACAAAAAAAAAAAGCGAAGGTTGCGGAAGAAAATACGGTTATTGTACCAAAAATCGTTCCCAACTATTAAATCTAGGTCGTCGCCAAGGATTTATTAGAAATTTTAACAAGGTTGTCGGATGTACGAGAAAGAGAACATTGCGACATGGGGTTTGGATCATTGTTGGACGGAACTTCAATATAAAACAACACCAACAAAAGCGGGAAATTGGGTTGTAGACCGGTTTGATCTCAAAGCGTCAACAATCAAGATGGGAGGCGGTAGATCAATCACGATCACTGCAGATATGATACAAGCGATTGGAATCGATGGGAGATATCATCATCGCGAAGTGCGGGCTGCAACAACGAGTTCCGTTAATTGTTGAATGGAGGCACACATGATTATCCGGATGATAGATTCTACTTGAAAATGTGGTTGAGAAACGGTTGTAGAGCATCACTGCTGGACGGGAGTTCAAGCTAAACTTCCTTGTTGCATTCATCTCGATTATCGGCGAATGCACAAAAAATGGGACAGTAAACCAGAAGTTTTTGCAGTGTATAGAAAAGGAAGAAGATATCAAGAATATGGATTGGTGTACATACTTGTTACAAACAATGAAGAAATCAAAAAGAGAGTATAACAGTTCATCTGGGTTCGGGGGTCCACTGTTGTTAATGGTGGTAAGTATTACAAACATTTAAGTGCATCATAATCCAACAAAATAATGCATATGCATTGTATCTTTATGCTAATTTCCTTGTGTTATTATCTTTGCAGCTTTTGTATCTAAACTCAACCATCTCAGAAGAGGTTGAAGTTGCTCAAGAAAACCCAGCTATCAAAGCATGGGACACGCAAAAGTCAAGATCGAGAGAAAAGCAGAAGTGAAAATGGGAGGTTTTGGAAAGTTACCAATTAAAGAAGAGGCGAGTACATTGCACGAAAAGAAGAGAGGTCTTACAAAGTCGGCAATCGTGAATTCCAAAAATCACCGTGTAATATGTACAATTTAGCTTTTATTACAAATTGTAATGTATTACAATAATTTCGTGATATTTAATAATAATCACTAAATCAATTTCAAATGAAACAATTGGAGTATGCACAAGAAGACATCATACACCATTTATATACACCGAGAATTGACATTGGCGACGGAATATGTGGGATAGGTGAACCTTCAAATAAGGCTGAAGCATTCAAAATATTCAAAAGTAAAACATCAGAGGTATGTATGTGCATACATATGTATATTTAGTACACCAGGGTTAGTACATCTTAAAAAATAGGATTGGTGCATCAAATAAATAAAATTAAGTGCATCTGATTTGTATATTTAGAACATCAGGTTTGCACAAAATCTGTTAAAGCATATCAAGTGGCTAAGTTCGCCATTTCTTAGTTATAATGTAGTTAATGATAGTAGTTCCATAAGGATTGTTTCCTGCACCCAAGTGGCTAAGTTTGCCATTTATGAGATTTTGTGTCTGATTAATAAGCTTTTGCTATGTTACCACAAACTCAGGGAGTGTTTGGATGTTTGGGTTAGTTAGGGACGGATGGCCATGTATATTGGTGTTGAACTCAGCATTGTTTGATCATCTTCTCCCTTGTGATTGTGTACTTTGAAATATTAGGTAAATTTGTTTAAGAGTTTTGGTTTGATAGTAGCTATATAATGATAGTTTCCTGGTCCTAGTGATTGAGAATGTAGAATCCTGAATTGGTTGAGTTTTGCTTGTTTGGGGGATATGTTCATGATTATTGGTATGTATTATGTGATGATGCTAATATGGTTCTTTACTGGTATGGATCATTTGACAGTTTCATGTTGATTGTAGCATATGGATATATTGATTAGTTATGTTTACATTTAGAGCATCTGTATGACAGTTTAAAGCATCTTAATAATATGATTGGTGCATCAAATAAATAAAATTAAGTGCATCTGATTTGTATATTTACAACATCAGATTTGCACAAAATCTGTTAAAGCTTATCAATTGTTATTATTATTATTAATATTATTTTATTGTTATTTTTTCACGCATATTAATTATATAATTCAGGAAATGAAAATGCAAATAACGAAGACATTGTCCATATCAGAAGGTGTACAAGGTGCGGTAGGCAATTGCTCGAATTGGATTGAATTCTTACCACGAGGATGAGGGTTTAAAAGCACTTGTTCAAACAAGAAGCGAGAAACTCATGAAAGCATTCAAACCGGGAAGATCACATCGGATGGCGGAACCGAAAAGTCGTGGTTGAATCGGAAGAAGATGTGAGCAGCGCACATATATCACAAGAAGACAACAACATGAGCACGGATGACTTTTTGGACAAGAGAGTCCACAAATAGACATTGACATCGATAATATTGATGAAAACACGATTATGGATGTAAATGATGGGGTTCAAGTGGGCGCGATAGGGTGCGTGAAGGAGGAAAGCGGAGATAAAGATGGAAATGAGAACCAATCAAGCGAAAACATGGATGTAAATGATGGGGCAAATGGCGGAACTCAAGTAAATGTTGGGGTAAATGATGCTACAAATGTGATAAATGATGGGGTAAGTGATCTTTGTGAATAACGGGTAAATGATAATGATGTGGTGCAAGATGGGGTAAAAATGGGGTAAGTGATGTTGTAAATGAGGTAAATAATTGGAAATGCGGTGAAGAAAGCGATGGTATGAATGTGGAATTAGACATAACAGATAATAGTGAGGTTGTGGATAAAGATAAAAATACAGGGCTGGAAAAGGAGAAAAATACAAATGTTGTATCAACGGGAGATGCAAATATAAATGAGGAAGAAAACGTCAACAGAGGAAAAGAGACAACGTTGGGTGAAGGGCTGCAAGAAAAACAATACATTGAACCTACAAGGACTGTTTCACAGATTATGAGAAACATGAGAAGCAAAGGTCAACTAAAACGTTTCCAAAATGATCTGAGACTTGAGTGAGACAAGATTCAACAATGAAAAAGCGGTGGAAATCTCGGCGGTAAAGATGCAACAAATAAAATTTGGATTTCACACCACCAAGCTTCAATTTGTTTTCACAGAGCGACGACATGTTTGGACTGGACAAAGTATTAAAGCTACCAATTACTCAAGTAACAGATGATGGGAAAGATGATGAAACCAATCATCAAAATGATGTTGAAAAAGGTAAAAAAGAATTGGAAAAAGTTCAGAAGAACACGGAAGACACTAGAACTGAAACTGTAAAAACCAAAAGCCCGAAGGTTTCAACAAAAGTGGTTCAAGGGCAACCTTCACCAACCACAAGGAGTAAGGCGAAACAGTTGGTAAGCACTGAAGATGGAAGTATCACACGGTGGACGCAATTAAAGCAGTTCCTATAAGATCGTGAAACCGGAAACACAAATGACAATCGGGAAGAACCGGAAAAGGAAGTAAGACAAAAAGGAGAGGGTATTATCGGTGTATTGCTATCTCCATACGTCAAGAGGAAGGTCGACATCACAAACAATTTGCATGATGATGAAACCTATCGTCGAGTTCATATTCGGTGAACGTTCTTGGCTAAGTAAGTAAATGCGAATTTGACAAATATATAGAGTATTATTTATTTTAGTGCATCACAGTTGAATTATTAGTGCATCCCTTTTATTAAAGCGGCGTGTTTACATATGAGCAATGATATTGTTTTCAAAACAATGAACATGGAGGTCCCAAGGGTGGTATTTGAGAGCATGCGTGAAAGTTTATCGGTGACAAGTGCGACTATAGGCGTATGGAGTATAATTCAAAACAATGACGAGAAGGCGAAAAGCAGGTATCTTCACGCTTTTGTTTTGCAAACAGAATGATGGTGCGTGAATTCAATAATATTCATAGATATTTTAATATACAAAAACAATTGATAAAATTACGAATCAAATTTATGACATATTGTATAATGCATTTTATTTTTACGGATGTCACGCAAACACGAGGAATTTAAAAGAAAAATGGATGAGGTGCTCGAGTATTCTACAAAAATAACCTTGACAAAGTTGGTGGTAAGATTTAAAACAAAAACACAATACATTGTTTATTAAAGCTGTTTTTAACGTAAATATATATCTGAATCGGTTTTTTCCCAATAACCATGCCAACAGAAGAAATGAATCGATACTACCTTATTGTCTACAATTTGAAGACAATGGAAGTAGATATTATCGATAACAAACATGATGACAGTCAAGACATACATAAAAGATACGGGGACATTCCAAAGGCACTGGTAAGAAACTTTTATTCGCACGCAAATGAATGTGAATGAATATGAATGTTTGATGTTAAGAAAATAGAAGATAATCTGATTTATGATTGATTGATACTTTTTTCGATCTCATTTCGTTGCCGGTATGATTTAATTGATAATACATATAACATAACATGTATGAGGATATTTTGACATATTGAATGCGAATACGATATATGTTGTAAATATGACGTGATTCGTAATTTATATATAAACTTAGTTATTCATACTTTAAATATCATAAGGAATTAGTTTGTTTATTGATGTATCATACATAACAAAGTTATAGGTTAGTATGGAGTTAGTGATAAGTTTATTAGTGTGGATGTTGTATTAATAGTGCATCCGGGTTGATTTTATATTACTTAGTAGTATGGTTTGAGTTGGTGGTGCAAATGTAACTAATAATAGTTGTATGGATAATATATATGCCTCGAGCGATGCAATGCATGAAATATTTTAGTTTTATTATGGGTTTATGTTATATATATATATATATATATATATATATATATATATATATATATATATATATATATATATATATATATATATATATATAAGGTGCATCTAAATGTATTTAAATTAGTGCATCAAAGATTATAAATAAGGTGCATCAAAATGTATTTAACATGTCTTGATTAACACATTCAATTACTGAGACAAAAACATTTGCATTATATCGCACTCGATTGGAACACCCATCTGCAGACTAAAATATCAACATCAAAACATAAAATCATGAAGTGGAATGGGAGACAAGATTGAACCGCGTTGATTACGGGATTTTGTAATGAGACACATGGATACATTCTTTGGAAGGAAAAAGATTTCAATGCAGTGCGAAAAAGAGAGTGTCCAACAACTAAACCGACTAATCGGGCTTGAAAGAAGTGCGTGGTGAAGATGTTGATGACAACTATCAACGAAAAAGAGATGCTAGAACAAGAGTCGAAAAGGTTCAGCAATTTCAACGAAGCTCAAAAGTCGAATTTATATAAGACTCAATTTCAACGTCTTCAACCAAGGGTTCGAAAGTATTATGATGAGCACGAAGAGAAGCTCAAGAAAAAATGGAGCTTTCTGAACAAATTTACACCAGCAAACAATATGATGTGATAAATTTCAATTCTGAACTAGATCTACGTAATTTACCGTATTATGATGGTCTCGTATTAATATAGGACATAAAACAATGTTATGTTATAATCAAAACTTATGTCTTTGACTCTATGAATGGCATGTTTCATATATGGGTTATAATGAATGATGTTGGAATGTCTTTAAACATATATGCGTTATAATGGTGCATCAATATGATATAAGAAAGGTAAATCAAATTGATAATTACTGATACACATGTGAATGATGATGAACTTACATTAAATAATGTTTTAATAACTTTCACATATGATTCTATGAATGACAAGTTACATTACCTTACAAGTTGAAACGTGTTTAAACATACATGGCTTAGAATGGTGCATCAATATGATAAAAAAAAGGTGAATCCAAATGATAATTAATGATACATATGTGAATGATGTTAAAAATTGCATTGAATGACGTATAAAATAACTGAATATAGTAAAATCAGTAAAATAAGTTTCTTATAGTAAAAATTACATTAAATGATGTAAATGGGGTTAAACATACATGGGTTAGAATGGTGCATCAATATGATAAAGAAAGGTGCATCCAAATGATAATTACTGATACATATGTGAATGATGTAAAAAAATAAATTAAATGATGTAAAAATAACTGAATATATGAAAAGTTAATATTGAAAATAATGGCATCAATATACTGCATCATTATGAAAACTTAATAACTAACCATACAATATATTAAAATCAGTGCATCAATATTTTAAAATATACTGCATCAAGCAACAAATTTTACAAAGATGCAATTAAATTCCATAAAATTCCAGTATCCAATACGTACGACAATTCCGTAAAAAATCAACAATCCATATACATGCATCAGACAAGCATGACATTATTCTGCATATTATGCTTATTTATAAAAATCCTAAAAAAAAAACAAAAACAAAAACAAAAAAGACAAATTGCAATTGAAAGTGTATATAGGTGCATATCATAATCAGCAAAACGTTAGTCACTCCTCGTAATTAACATCCATGTCATGAGTAGAACGGCATGCTCTTTTGTTACCAGACCTGATCGTGTCTTTATAAGGGCATGTCCTGGAATTATGTCCTTCAGCCTTCCCACAAGTGAAACAAACCCATCTCTTCTTTCCTGCTTCAGATTCTTTGCGAATTATCTCATCAATGTTCTTCCATCGAGTATGAACCCCAGTCCCTTTGTTCTTTGATTGTTTCGGAACCTTTATAACAACACCTTCAGGTTCACTAACACCAAGCATTGAACAAAATGTATCCGATTTACTCTTCTTTAACCCAACTGGAACATCAGATTCGGCCCTAGATAGAAGTTCAGATAACTCCAAACGATAGACATCAAGCTTTTCTCTACAAGGCATCAACCTGTCAACCGTATCTTCAACAATACGACGAATTGATCGAATAACAACATCTGAGCTCGAATCAGCAGCATTAACAAACGCATCCAAACAAACATCATCAGGAATCTTACACCACCTATCAAGCACATACTCTCTCGGGAAATCCTCAACACCATTTAACCTCAAAACATAAAGGATATGGCGGCAAAGTAACCCAAACAAATCAAACCTCTTGCATGAACAGGTAATAGACATATCAGATGAACAAAACAACATCTGTATAATTAAAAAAATAAAAATATTATTGCCTTAATTAATGCATCTAAGATATATATAATACAATCATTTAAATTTGACAAGTCAGAAATATTCAATAATAATCAATTTATCGCACCTAAGCAGAATATGAATCGAAGAATTAGTGCATCTAAACAAAACAAAAAGGGCATCTAAGAAATAAACTAATACAATTGCATCTAAGAAATACGCTATAAGCTACTACAATGCAACGAAGCTTCCATTACCTAAAACTAAACTTAACCATTAAAGTTATCATATCGCAAGCTGAATTATACCCTAAAAGCACAAGTTAAAATCATATAATCACAACATCGGGTTTCCTAAAGCTTAGGCCAAACGATACAAGAGAATGATTTGAACTTAAATTCAATTAATTTAGGAAATTCTCAAAATAAAATAAAATAATATAGTGAAAGACAACCAACCAAATATCATATTTACATATTTTATTAAAACTACATCATCATGCAGATTTTAAAAATAAAAAACAACATTGGATTGAGATAGATGGTAACTGATGTGCATAGGGCGAAAAAAAGAAAAGCACGCCTAATAAGCTAATCCTACAAGCTTCTAAAGGATTCTAAAAGGCATCACATATCAAATCTAAACAATAAAATATGAAGAATAACAAAGATCAAACAATATCAACAAGAGGATAAGCAGTTTTAAGATAGAATAAGAATGGTGAAGTCATAAAAGGATACTAAATCAAACTATATTAACTAATCTAAGGATAAACTGAATATAAATACAGTAATTAGAGCATCTAAACACAACAAAAAAAGGGCATCTAAAATTAAAAATATACATACAATTATTTACATACCTCAAAACTTCAAACGCCTTGTCATTCCACTTTTAACACCCGTGTCCCGAATGAAAAATTTCTCAAAAGACCAATATCTTGAGTGCTAACAGACAAACAATTCGTAATGAGCGAAATTTCTTCTTGTATATCAAAGAACACGTTCAAAGTATAAATCTCGTGACATCCTTTTCTAATTTCAACCCGAGACGCATATCCGGTTTTTATACCTAGATTCATGATCATTTTTTCTTGAGAATACCTACGAGAATCCATAGCATAATCAAAATGACTAATAAACTCAACAAGGGTTAAGTTTGCATTAGTCCATCTCCCAAAAAATGATTCTCGATTGAGACCTAGATGTTTACGCATCAAACCGGATAAGTCTTCATCGCAAAAAGCGAGAATCCATCTAGATCTCATATCGTAAATATCGAAAGCCACTTATTTTCAGACAGGCCAAACTCAACAATGATCGACTTCCATTCTTCCTCAAAATACTTGGTGAAATCGAGTCATTCCAAGCGACAAAGACATAATCGTTTTCTAAAATCGGTGTTATTGCAAAGCGAAGAACCAACACAGTAAAAAATGCATCGAATGATAAAATTAGTGCATCAAATACTAAATGTTCCATTATTAGAAAACTTAAAAATTCGAATATACCTTAACCGATAATTTACGCATGATATGCCACGTGCAAAGAGGATGGCGCGTTAGGAAAAACATCGGCAATGGCTTGTTTCATCGACGGGTCTGGTCGGTCACAACAACTTGCGGATCGATCAAAACGCCTTTTAAAAGCCCGCAAAAGCCACTTATAGGACGCTATTTTTTCATCGACAAGCAACCCGGCACCAAAAGTAACAGATCGGTTATGATTATCAATCGATAAAGGCACAAACACCATTACGCACTGCAATTGATTTTTAGTGCATCAGTTTATTATAAAAAGGTGCACCAATATATACGAAAAGTTGAACAGTAAATAAATCAACAAAAAAGTAAAACTAAAGCATGAAACATACTTGTTCGACCTAAAGGTTGCATCAAAGGATATCACGTCTCCAAAACGACGATAATTCATCTTAGCACAACTATCAGCCCAAAACAAAGCAGATAAGGAATCTCCTTCACCTTTATAGTAATCGACAAAAAACCCCTCGCAATGCTTCTCAAGGTTCTCTAACTTCTCCACCACCATCTGTGCGTCACGGTCTCCAATAAAGGTACTCACATCCCGTTTAAAATTCTTGCAGTCCACCACAGTTGCACCAATGTTCTCGAACCCTCCGTAAATCTCTTTCATAAGCTTAAACGCTCTAACAGGTCCAACATTGGAATTCGATACTTGCATCAGAAAATGTTGCTTAGAACACCCCATGTCCCTTGAACTCATTAAGAACTGCATGTCTTCTTTTGAAACTAGCGGATGGTTATGTTCTTCAACAAACACGTACACCTCATACATAACCCCATCGACTTTCCTAACCCTCAACTGAGCTAAACAACCAGTCTTACACGAGGTATTCTTCCTAAACTTTTTCTTAGCAAACGAATCACCAACCAGTGACAAGTCAATTCCCTTGCCCTTATTGTCAATCGCCCCATTAGCACCTTTACCATTCACCCTACCACGCACAACAACATCAGAATCAGACCTATGTCTATCATACATAGAATCTCTTTTCTTCCCACCTCTATTACAACTAAAGTACTTAATACTAGGACAATCGCTACCATCGGGATTGCTCTCAGTACCAAGCTTAATATCAAACCCTCCCATTTTTGAATAATGTCCGTAAAGTTATGCGCTTGCACCAAGGACACAAACACAGTTCCTTTTGTCATTTAAGAGACACATCCACATCAGAACCCAAACCCTTGGCCCGTCAATAACCGACGAAACACCAGCGGATCGATCACCAACATTTGAGACATTAACAACGGATGAAGAACTAGATGCACCAACAATCCTCGAACTAGAATCATCACTCACCGATCCGAGCTAGATACACGTACACCATCGTAACCTAAACTAGAACTACCCCACACACATAACTACAAGCTCATTGCTTTCATGACATTGTTTGAAGAATAAATCGTACCTAAACCTGAAGATATGAAAACACAACAATTATAACATGTTTGCGTAACTACTACTTATAACCAAATATAAAAAGTGCGTTTGTATGTATTCAATGAATCTGTACACAAAAAAGGTGCATCAACAAACTTACTCCACTAAAATTCATATCAATCACATCAACTTATCACTTCACTTGAAGTTATACATTGTGCATATAAACTGTAAAACCCTAAAAATCTAAAACGCGTAAAAAGACTATTTTGCCCCTCTAAATTAAAATTTGTAAAATACATAAAATACGTCATGCTTATTAAATGTTAATTTAATCTCACTTATAAATGATTGACAAACTTAATGTACAAGGTCATTAAAAATAATTACGTTTACGTCTAAAATATAAACCATACGCTACTAAATGTACATGAGCCGAAATTTAATTTGACCTTATAGCTTAACTAAAAACCCATCTAATTGTAAATTGAATTGGATTTGGGCTTGGCCCTTTTGTTTTCTCTCCTTTAACTCGTCAAAACCAAACCTACAAATCCCACATATATATATCCTTCTCATGCAATATTTTCTTCCCTACGTTTGCACATTGTAACGCATACCTAAACCCTAAACCAAAGTTGCGGCAAGCAGTTGTTTCATTTTTTCATTCGATTCAGAAGGCAAGAAAGGTTCCAGGAGGCTGTCATGAGTTTGGTCTTTTCTTGCTCTCATTCTTCCATTCGTCAAGCAAGGGTAATGTATCCTCAACTTGTTCCATGTTTTTCTTCTTTGCTTTCTTGCTTTCTGTCGCAAGAATCCCCATAAGATGCATGCATGATAAGTCAACTAAAACCATCACATAAAATAAAGAATAGTATGTGTATATAATTCGACCCCACTTGCATGTTATGTGAATCTGTTTAACATCCATATGTCGACCCATATTAACTTCTGTTTTGAATCCTTTGTCAAACAGGAAGATAAGTTAAAGATGTCACATGGAATTATAATATTGTCACTTGAATATTGGATGGGAGGAACATGTTACTCGACCACTCTACAACCTGTTTAAAACCTATCGATCCAAATCTGGACTGGTTGTGTCGAGTGTGGGTCTATAGATGGTGGAGTCATGGAAGTAAATGAGCTAGTACTAAGCGTGATATAAACATGCGTGAGTTATGATTTTATGTAAGGAACTAAGTATCATGAATTGAAAGTATTGTATGCATGGTCACATTAAGTTGTATTCAAACAATGTTACATGTGAATCTTGGTCAATCACGTAAGGTATAGAAGTTGGTATAAACTGTTTTGGAAGAGAGTCTTAAAATCCGTTCTTGACATTTGTAAACCCTATACTTTGAACGACGATCATATGAGCCCTCAAATAAGATATTTGTCATATTAAACCCTTAAGTTACCATTTGTCATTTGCAACCCATAAGTTTGGCTAATTAATGATTAATACTCTAAAATGTTGTAATTCCTTCGTCACTAAGAATAAGAATATACTTACAACTCTAAGAATGTTAATGCGATGAATCCGTTATAACTTAATGATTTCTAATAAGTATTAAATAAATCATAATCCATGTAGATTCGTTGAAGGAGACGCGACGTTATATCTTCGTGATTCACTCATTCGTTTGCTTTTCTCTCATTTGCGTTAAGGTACAGATATTCTGACCTTTTCAGTAAAGGTTCCTTATAACGTTTTCTTTTCGTTAGCTTTTATATTAGGATTTCCTAAGCCTTTGCTATGAACCCCATTTTGTTTGTTGAGCTGTTGCTTATCTGAACTTTGATTTTTGAATTATAAAATATCTGATTTGAACTTTATGTTAGGAAGACTTTGATATGCATATTTGTTGAACCTTGTTATATTTGAATATGAACCTTATGATATGAGTTATCTGATATGTTATTTCTTGAACCTTGTGTTTGATTAAGACACGTGTCATAATTGAAATTTTGTTTGACCTAAGTTAGTTTGACACCGAGCCAAAATAATAACTAGTCATGGGGTTCCATGTCCGTGTCGATGATGCACCTCGACATGACTCTAGGCGAGAGAGTGAAGTTCTGCCACGTCCCTTATCTGTTATCTAGTATGAGCTCAAGTTATATTATATGACCATTATATGTTTGTGGGGCGTATGGATGCATCCTAGATCTGATCTGTTATCCGATATGATTTGTCTAATGAATGATGTCGTGTGCAATACGCATCTTCACAAAACTCTGGGAGTTAGCTACTTCGAATTATTTTCTGAGATTATTTCTATATATTTATGATGTTTTGATATGATATGTTCTGGGCTCGTGGTAGTTAACTAAATCCTTATCTGTTATTTCTATGTTAAGTATTCTGATTTTGATTCGGTATGTTCAAGTGTTATGATTATGTGCTAGACTTATTATATGTTAAAATGTGTGTTTATGCTTTTGTATGATTATGTAACTACCGTCTATTTCGCTAGGTTATGATTAACATGTTTAAATATGATTCATATGCTATCATCTGATGTTATGTTAGTTTATCGTTATGTGAATTCGTTGATCTGCAAGATGAATGTGCTAGTGTACTATTGAGTGTTTTGGAAGTTTAGTATGTATGATGGTTCAGTTATTTTATGAACTTGCCTATACGTTAGGGTATCTATCTGCTTATGTTTGATCTGCCATGTTAAAACTCTGCTGATGTTAGGATTTGATCTAAGAACTGTTTTAGCTTATGATATCTATTCTGATAATTGCTAATGGCTATGTTATGTCCTTGTCTATTGAGTTATAGTTTGTCTCACCGTGTTTTTCGTACGTATGTGTGACTGCCATGTTTAAATTTCGCTTATACTAAAGTTTGATCCGGGAAAATGGTTTAATTTATAATGTCCGGCTGTTAACTTACTATCTCGCTATGTTATGTTTCTAGTTCATTTAATTATAGTTTTTGTAAGGTGTTCTCATTGGTATGTGTGACTACTATGTGTTGATTGTTGTTTCATTTGCTATTAATGGTTAAGTTTATTAAATGTAACTTATCCGATTTGTGTGAATGTCATGTTTACTTCATAGAAATTGTTTACATTAGTTTTGATATTTCGTTTGGCTTATATGCACTTGAATTTCTGATTTAGTTAAGGTCCGGTTATTTTAATGTGTTTCATTTGTGTCAAGAATGTGCTATGTGTTTGTTCTTATTTGTTATATGTTCTTCCGGTTTACGTAATTGTGTTTCCTCGAGAATCCTCCATGATTCATTGAATCTCATCTGCTTCGACTTTGTTATTCGTTTCTTTGTTTCAATTTTGTAATTTTGTTTTGTTTAGTTTTGTTTTGTTATATCATTGCTCACTGGGCTTTGTAAGCTCACCGCATTTTCTTTTCTGCGGCGGTATTAAGCGTTCAAGATGAGCTTATGGGATAGCCGATCCGGGTTGAGAGTAGAGGAGAGCAAGATTTTGAATAGGGATCTTAGATTTATTTTGATTATTAAGTTACTTATATCTTCTTTTGTAAAGTTTGTAAAGGCTTCGCTTATTGCATAATCTTGAAGGTTACGATATGAAAGCTATTTGTGATATCTTTACCCTTGTCGGGTTGGGGTGTTACATAAACTTAATCAGCTTATACGTATACAGCTATATAATCCGTATCACTTCAAGTTATACATTCAATGCATATAAACATACTTAATCTACTAATTAATATCAATCACATACAAGTGCATCCGGATACAAAAATAGAGGTGCATCAACAAACTGGTCAGTCGCATAAAACTTATCAATCAACATATAAGTGCATCTGAATACAAAAATAAAAGTGAATATCAACAAACTTACTCCACAATTCGTATACAAATGAAACTGAATACAAAAACCTAATCAACTAATTCATATAAATCACATACAAATGCATATGAATACAAAATAAAGGTATATCCACAAACTTAATACACTAATTAGTATACAAGTGCATATGATACAAAAATAAAAGTGCATCAACAACACTTATCATAAAATCGCCAATATCAACAACGTTAATATAAACATAAACAAATCAATCATACAGATCACAATAGCAAAGAACACTTATATCAACTATTGCAAAGAATAAATAACATTAATATGAACATGATTTATAAATTAGTGCATCAGATTATACATCAAATCGATTTATATTAATATATATATAAAAATAAATAATAATAATAATAATAAATAACAAATCATAATACAAAACAAACGCAATTCATAAAAATTAGTGCATCCGTACAAAAAAAAAAAAAAAAAAAAAAAAAAAAAAAATCGATTAAGCTAACAATACAAGCTGCTAAAACATAATCATTAACGTATATGACAAAAGTAACAAAAATAAAATAAAAATATACTAAAAAACAAACAAATGATCGGATAACACGCGATTAGGTCAAATATCAATAAAATCAACATATTACATAATCACTTATGAATATTAACATCGAAAATAAAGGGGAAAACGTGTTACATCACATAATCATATAATTAAAGCAAAAAAAATAACGATTATAGTTATGATTAACATACAGTTGATGTCGGAATGAGTCATTGTGATTGACGGAATCAGTGCATCAACGAACTCTATTGATTTGTGACAGAAACAAATGCGTAAAGCGAGTTTTCGTTTTATAGAGGGAAAAGGAGAGAATTTTGGAAAGGATAATCTCCAAAAATGATTTTGATTTAAACATTATATACGGAATTGTAAAAAGTTCTGAATTCACCTTCAAGAATACAAAATGTTACATTTAGGCCCCTGTAGTTTGGTGAAAAAAAAGGGAGGGGAAGGGGGGATGATCTAACGGTTGAGATCACTTCCCACTTTTCTCTTGAGATCAAGTTTTAAATGATCCCATCTATATATATATATATATATATATATATAGGGAAGAGATCCGATAAGAAGAAAACTAAAATAAGAAGAATAAGAAGAATTTCACCACACATTTCAAATAGGAGGGAGAATTTAAGGGAGATCATCTATTTTGTAGGTGCATCCGAAATGAGTGGTTGTGGTTTCTTCTTATCATTCTTATTTTAATTTTTTTCTTATTTGATCCTAACTATATATATATATATATATATATATATATATATATATATATATATATATATATATATATATATATATCTTTCACTCATTTTCACTTTGTATTCAAACTTTGTCAATTGTGACAATTGTCAAGATCTTGTGAATAAGAGAATAAATAAGAGATTTTGATAACAAGATTTAGCATTTTTAATGGGGTAGTCTAATGGGGCATCCCATGAATTGCTTCCCAAGCACCCCATGGGTAGGGTGTACCTTTTTGTACCGAATTTATATATATATATATATATATATATATATATATATATATATATATTAGTGTTTAATTTGTGTAGTGTTTTTATATGCATAATGTATTTATTTGTGTAGTGTTTTTATATGTGTGTATATTTATTTGTGTAGTTTTTTACGTTATGTTTTTTTTATTGTGTATTTGTTTCCATTTAATTAAACAATAGCAATAAAACATTAAACAAGTAAAACAACAAATGCTACTACTATTTCAACGAAATCTACCCCACATGAAAATTATTAATGTCATCTATAAGGTCAAAGAGTATTCCGCTCGACTGACATGCGTGATCAACGGGATTTCTTGCCAATTCCAGTTATGCCTCCAGCGTCTTTATTCTTGCCTTCAACATATTGTTTTGAGACAATAACATCTGGTTTCTTGTTTCAAGCATGTTGATCGTGTTATCTTTAGTTTCGCAGTTTCAGCAATGCGTTGAAGAAGAGCCTTGACTAAAGCACTTTTGTTGAAATACCTCATTCCACATAAAGTATCGACACCCATAGTCTTCTGTCCATGGCTGTTACATGGTGAAACAATTATAAGAAATGTATTCTTAACAAACAAGTTATTGATATATTTACGTAAATAAGCAAACATATAATTATTTACCTTTAATAAAGGACATGCATAATACTTCTGACCATAACTTTTGGGCTTTTGGGATGTTCTTTCAATTATAAGTCCCCGCTCACAACGACACAAGAAAGGATTTTTGTTGCATCCGCCAAAAGAATTTGTATAATTATTTACAACATAAATCGGTAATATCATGGTTCACAAAATTACAAGCTTGAATACATAAATAATCAAGCTTGTTATAGATTAATAGTTGATACATGGTTCACAAATCACAATATAACTAGAAACTAAGATCAATCACGCCCGAGGCGTAGTCGCCCAATGATGCCGCCGTCCGTCCCACACGAAACTCTAACTCGAAATCGTCTTCTCAATCCGGCATCTCGCTCGACTCGTCAAAGCGAGACGGTCAGAATAAAAGATGAGGAAGAACCGAGGACGGTGTATAAAATTCTCCTCATCCGCAATCGGAGATATAGCTGGAGAGGGAGGCACATAAGATGGAGAAGAAGGCACATAATCTGGACTCTCAACAAGAGCGGGTGTGTTGTTGACACACTAAATGTCCCTCCACTGAATGTCATCTGATTCCTGTAACAAAAGATAAGAAAGAACCGGAGCAGGAGCAGGAATCTGTAACAAAAGATGAGGATCCGTTTACTATAAATCAGTAATCGTTTACTATAAATCAGTAATCCGTAATCGTCTATACATGTTTTGTCGTTTACAATATAAATCATTAATCGTCTATACATGTTTTGTCATTTACAATATAAATCAGTAACCGTTTTCTATAAATCAGTAATCGTTTGCAACATATGTCTATACTACGTCCTTCTAAACATGCTTTGTCGTTCAGCAAACAGAGTTGCCCATCCCGCGGCCACGTCATGTCTGAACGCCCTCCATTGTGGGTGAGTATACGGGAGTAGTGAGTTTTCATCCAGAACCACATGAACGTAGTGAGCAGCCTGGTCTTCCCCCACACGAAGAATCACAACGGGGGACAATAGTTGTGCTGTCTCTGGACCAGACCTAAGCGAAAGACACGTAGTATATGCTGAATTAAATATGCATACAATTGGACGGTTAAGAGCTGTAGCAATAGCCACTCCCATGTCTGGCATAATCATCCAGTAATCGTGGGGTGCAAATCCTGATTCAAACCAATCCAGCGAGTTCGAAATATGTGTAAACCAAGTCCCCCACATTTCCATGTAAAGTTCCCGGTGATCGTCTACCTCTTCCCTGACAAGAGTTCAAAGTCTGCGCCATATCCGTTCGGGATGACCAAGACCTACGCCAATGGCTCGATAGCCACAATTTCCATCACCTTCCACGTTAACAATCCCCTATGATCCACGGTCGGAAAAGAGCTGGAATTCGAGCCATAAAATATTCGCTATCGTCATTTGGAATGTACAACTCGTGTCTTAAATTGCCCTCGCTAGGTTATTCGTTCAAGTCTGGGACGTTAGAAGGCTCTCCCACGTATGAACTATGTCTCGCAGTGTTGAATCTTAGACCTTGATAGATCTTTGAGCGCTCGTGGATCGTTAGTAATATTTATGTAATCACAAACACACTAATAGAAAGTCTCTATTACTTGTATTCTAAAGCGAAAATCAAACACAAGTAAGAACACATATTACTAAGAATACTTTGATCCTTTATGGATCTTTTAATAAAACTAAAACTTGTTTTTCAAACTCGTACATCATACATACTAATGTGTTCCTTTTATAAACAAGGAACCCTAAACCGTTTCACAAGAAACGTATATTCTTAAAACTAAAAGAGATATGCATTATCACTTCCTAATAAAACTCATGCATATCCTAACTAACTATAAAATACGCGTAATATCTATATCCGCAAAAACAAGCTACACGGTTTTACTACTTCCGCAGAATCACTTCTTCAATGAGAATCCGGACTTGAAATAATCAAGTCAAGAGTATTATTCGAGAATTTTTATTCAGTAGAATTCCCAACAATCCTTCCCTAATCTTGAATTTGACATGGTTAAGTTCAAGATTCTTGATAGATATTTAACACTTTAGAACAAGAGGATTGAATTTGAACATCAAGAAGAAAGAATCAAAACAACCACATCTCTATGATGGCAAAGCGTGAAACTTGGATCTTTGCAAGACAATGACAAATGTACATCAAAGCAGTTAGTTTCATACTATTCTCATCACATCCGGTGTGTTAACTCCTGTGAGAGGTGAATCATTGAAAATAATGGATTTGATGTCTCTTTACCAATAGCCATTACTACTGGAGTAGCCAAATGTTTAAGTTCGAAAACTATGGTACAATGATAAATTGATAACCATCTAATTTTTAGCAAATCAGCAGCTATAAATGGATTTGAAATGTCTTTACCTGTAGCCGTTTTTTCAGGACTAGTCAATTCTTGGGTGGAAAGAATCACCTTTGGTGAATTGATTACCAAATATGGTGTTCCACTGCCTTTACCACAAGCCATATACTTGTGGTCTAGCCAATTCTTTGGATACCAAAAAAGAATAATCCATGGTGAATTGATGACCATACAACCCTCAGTAATTAAGCATAGGTGAGTTGCATACCCTATGGTTTTTAGCAAACCATTACAGCTATCAACAGATTTGATGTGTCTTTATCAAAGCTGTACCCTTTGGAGTAGCCAACTCTTTGATGGACACAAGTCACATCTGGTGAGTTGATAACCATCAATAGAGTTATATACAACAAACCTGAATATACAAAGTTTTTTTTTTTTTTTTTTTTTTTTTTTTTTTTAAGAATTAAACAAAGAAAGAAATGATACAAGATACCAGAATCAAGTAGAAGCTTTGTGTTGCAGAAGCTTGGACTTGATCAACCAATCAATTTCTCAGCATGGGTCATATCATTCGCCACTGGATCAGGAGGAACTTCCAATTTCATTCTAAGCATATGTTTCATCAGTTTAATGGACAAAGGATAATGCTGATCAGAAAACATACATACATAAATTCCACACTTTGTCTCCACAACATGCACATTTGGGATAGGATAAAATCTCCAAATATCAACCTTCCACTTATGTGAATTCTTCCAAATTGAATACCCTTTACCATTTGGAGACTGAGAATCAAAAAGAACTTGAAGATCTCCCAATAAGTACAAACCAGAACCACATGGTGTATGAGTGGCATAATCTTGTGTGACAAGGCCATGGAGAGTAATCAAATCTTGCTTATCCACCAAATGAAGTATGTCTTTCAAGAAAGTAAACTTCATAGAGGAGTTATCTATCCTATATATGGTGTTAAGCTGTCCATCAGTCAATGTCCATTTTGCCAACACACTATAAGAACCCTTAGGAAAAGTTGCAGAAGAACCCACTTTGATAAATGTTGTATCAGCAGCCTTTAGGTCTAAATGCTTAGAAGAACCACCCTTGTGAGATTTATGAACTCCAGAGGCCTGCTTCCCAACTAATCTCACAAATCTCCTGATGGCAATGTGTCTCCAGTGGGACATCCTTTTCCCCCTACTACCAGGTACATAAATGCCCATAGAAAAAGAAGAAGGTACATTCTCATATGCACCAGAGGCATCTTCAGTAGGAATAGAAGAGGTAGAAACAGAGGGAATTGGAACAGAACCACCCACTTCATACAATTTATCAAGCTCTTCTCTGGCCTGTCTAGCTCTAGCAGCTTCTTGTTCAGCTCTCCTAACCATGTCTGCATTATAGTTAGAAAGATGTGCTCCTTCTTGTTCAGCCGATGCAGAAGAAGGAATAGTATCAGGCTCAATAGTGCTAGTAGTTCCCTTTTGATCCATAGATGTATCAGCAACACTGGGTGAAGCTTTAGGAGAAACAACAATAGAAGGATTATCATCAAGCATGGATGGTAGTCTCTCAGATGCCTCCTTAGTGGGAATGGAAGGTGCAGCAATAGGTTCAGCAGATTGTACTCTCTCAGTAGAATGTACACCTTCAGTAGGTTCCTCAGCAGAAACAGCATGAGTGCTCAGTTGTGCTCTATCATCAGCAAAAGAAGGCACAATCTCAACTGTCTTGGGTCTTTTGGCTTTTGGAGCATCCATACCACCAGCAATCCTTTTCAATTGAGAAGGCGGTGTAATATGCTCATAATCTTATTATACATCTTGGTCAAGTCAAATTCAAATAAAGCCGGACTTGCTTCCTTGTCAAACCGATTGATAGAAGCGTTACTACGATTATACACCACATTTCTCATATAAGTTTTCTTACATTACGCGATCGTGGTTTCTCCTCTTAGTCGTAGCCTTTTGTGCGACAATAGCTTTTTCTTTTGCATTTTGCACTTTCTTCTTTGTTGTCCAATAACCATCATTTGTGCAGGAAAGTTTTCACTATCAAAATCAGCTCCTAAAATGCTTTGAGCAAGAGTAAGATTTGAAGCAGCTTGAAGAGTGTAAGAATCCCATTGCTCATCAGTAAAATGAATGGATTGTTCATCCAATTCTCTTTGTCTTTCAGAAGGCAAATTTGTAGTAAACTGATCTGCAAGCTTTTGTGCCAATGCTTGACTCTTCATCAAATCTTCATACTCTGTTAGCATTCTGTCTTGCTCTAGCCTTTCCTTTTCAGTTACAAGATCTGGACCAAGATCTTCATCAACCATAACTCCTTTCCCTTTGTCAGAAATAGCCATAGCAGGAACAGTGGTAGCAGGCTCATTAGAAGAATCATCATGAGAAATATTAACAATTGGAACTGTGTCAATATTCTCAGAAGGAACAACAATTGAAGCATCAGGAGTAACATGTTGAGAAGGATCTTCAACATGTGTAGGAGAGACATCAGCATCAGGATCCAAAACAAAAGTTCTCCCAGCAACAAATATTACATGAGGATCTTCTGAAGGTATAGTACACATAAGATGATCACCAGCAATTGTAACATTATCAACACTTGGCACCTTAGAAGATTCAGTGGAATCCTTTCTCAAATATTGTCTTCTCCTTCTTCTTCTAAACTGAATAGGTTCCTTTTGTTTTAAGGATTCAACAGGAATGGGAGAAGAATCATGAGTATGTTGAGCAACTTCAGCCAATAACTCAAGAGGATCCAAATGTATATCCTCCTGCTCTTCATCAGAGGTAACCACAAACTTCCTTTTTCTGTTCTGCCCAAGTTGTGCTTCTAACTTCTGAACCTTCTTATTCAACACCACAATCTCACCACCAAGTGAGGATTTGGTATCTGCAAGCTCCTTTCTGAGATCATCAACCTCTTTCACATACCTGTTCAGCAAATCATATACATAAGTAAGTGTAATAGGGTCCTCAGCTCCACCAGCAGATTGCTCAGTGGTAATGGGAATTCATTGGGCCTTTTAGGAGAAACATGTACATGCTCAAAAATAGGAGAGCTTTCATCAGTTGGCTCTCTAACTGGATTAGGTGTGGTCAGTCTAGTAATCTCAGTTTCAAGAGGTGAAAGTACTTTAGTACCAAGAGACTGAATTGTCTCCTCAACCTCAGGAACTACCTCATCAGGAGCAACATTAGTAGGTGATGGACTAGGACTAGGTGACAGAGGTAAAGGTGTAGGTGGAGGTTGGTCAGGAGAAACATTTGATGCTTCAGCAGTTATGGAGGGTCCCTCATCAATGGCAACTGATGGATTACCATCAGCAGCAACACTGAGAGATGATGGATTACCATCATCAGCAGCATTAGGAGAGGGTGGAGCACCAGCATCATTACCCTCACCAGCAGCATCATTGCCATGTGGCAACATGGCTTCTAGCTAAGGGTGATGTGCCCCAACATAATGAGTTTTCATGGAAGCAAACAATTTAGCACTAAGAGCTCCTATGGGGCAAAAGACTCTGTCTTGGGTTGTTATGCCTAATATTATTTGTAAAAACCTAGGGTACATTAGAAACTTATGCTTTTTCTTTTGAATATTTTCAACCATATTATCAAAAATAAACTTAGAGAAATTATAAGTTAAACCCTTTGAAAGACATACAATACCACAACCCAATTGGGTAGAAATTGATCCCATCCTCCCGACTTGTTGCTTATGCATCAAGTAATGTATGCACCAAAACCTCCACATGGGGCAAAACTTATTCTTGTGCACATATCTGTGTTAGTACTTTGGTATCCAACAGCTCTTAACCCAGCAAGTATCTCTTTAGTGTTGGTGTGATAGACCCCACCTTCATCATCCAAACGAAGTTGTATCCTAATCAAATCCTCAGTCACCACATACTCAGTTCCATCAATCGTTGCTACAATTTCTGTGTCACTTCGTTTGGCAGCAGATGCCCAAAATTGTTCAACCAACGATTTAAATATCACATTTGGAGAATGTGTTAGAGCATAATGAATCTTGGAACGCTTCAAGAAATCCACCATAGGTTCATACATTTCATGTCCCTTTGCTTTTCCCAGAAAAGCAACCTTGTTGTGATCTTTCTTAAGTGGAAGTGCCGCCATTAGAAGAAATTGTGAGAATAGGTTATGAATCAAGCAAATGGAAATGTGTTTAAATTGATTGAAGAGGGAATCAATTGATTTTGGGCGAAGATTATGCGAAGTAGGTTATAAATAGAAATTACCCAATCATGGTCAAAAATATCAGAACAAATCGTTGACCAGATCTGACGTGTAAAGTAACTCCAACCAATTTCAAAATTTACGCTTCAGCAGAAGGGATGGTCAATCTGCTGATGGAAGTCAATCAGCAGAATCAACTCAAGTGTAAAAGTATCTTCAGTAAATATCTTTGAGTTTTACTGTGCCATCCAACTCGCATTAATTACCATCAACCCTTGACTCCGCCTATAAGATAATCCTAATTCATAATTAAAACATATCAATTACCCCCAATTTACATCAAAACCCTAATTTCTCAATAATTCCACAATCATCAACAACAAACATGTCTACCAAACCAGAAATCATCGATCTAACCTCCTCCTCCTCTTCATCATCATCCAGTGATGATTCATGCCCATTGTCTTGATACCCCTATCAAGATGAACCTCGACCTTTGAAGTCCCCCTTTCTCCCTTCATCTGAATATGATAGTGTAGTAAATCCAAGTGATTCATCTAGGGGTTCTGATGACTCCACAGAGCGTCTAGAGCCAATCTTCAATAGGTTGGTGAGAGAGGAAGAGGAGAGGACAGCAGCAGGTGGAGAAAAGCCCCAACCTTCACAACCCCAACCCCAACCAAGGCCACGTGCGTAAATCCACCTTGCCGAGACAAGAGGTGGTGATTGGTCTTCCTGCTCCAGGATCTGGTGCTTCATACCATGGAAGCAGGGGAAAGGGCAAGGAGGCAGAGGTGAAGGGAAAGGGAAAAGGGAAGGTGGAGTAGTAGGTGGTGTGATGTTGCAAGGGACCAAAGATATAAAACTAGGTTCTTGAGCATCATCGTTGTTTTCATCAATCCATCCTTTCCATTTTCATCTTCAACTTCTTCATCGTACTGGTCATGCATATCCACCAGCTTTTGTAATAGATGATAGAAGCTAGAATATGTTTGGTAGATTTTGTATAGGGATGGTATTTTATTTCATTTGAAGTTGTTTGTAAGCTGTAAATTGTTTCTTGAATGAATGAACAACATTTCTTTTATATCTCAATGATTATCACTTGATCTTTACTTCAGTACTTCTCTTCAGTAGAAACAATGAGATCACTTGTACCAATGAGTATCACTTGTGCTTCTTCAAGAGAAACAAGCTTTAAGCTTACATGACCATATTCCCATTTAATCAAACTTGGTGAACTTCAACTTAAGATTAGTAACTACTCATAAAGGCATTCTGCAAAACAGACACAAAGTAGCAAACAAACCAAACCAAAACATACAAAACTTATAGATCATTAGCTGGTTAGTGTTAGCAAACAAAAACATAAACAATAATCTACAAAATTTACAAGTTTGACAACTACAATCCTCCCTTGAGGCATATGCCTCCCCTGAGGCTTATGCCTCCCCTCAAACTTTGCAGTTAAGGGTTAAGCATCCCAATATGGACAACTAGGTGTTGAAACCTGGGTCCATCAAGAGCTTTAGTCAATAAATCTGCCACATTATCATCTGTGTGAATCTTAAGCACCTTTATCAAATGTTTTCATATGCATCTCTTATAAAATGGTGCACGATCTCAATATGCTTAGTTCTATTATGAAAACTGGATTTTAACTATGCATATGGTACTTTGATTATCAATAAAGAGTGTGATGTTCATGAAATTAAACCCATAATCCAAAGAATTGATTTTGTATCCATAGTACCGACCACAACAATTTGCAACACAAGAACATCGCTTGATGATGAGGTAGCAACAATAGTTTGTTTCTTGCATTGCCAAGAAATCAATCTTCTTCAAGAAATTGGCAACCTCCGGTTGTGGATCTCTATCCGATTTGCACTAGCATAATCACTATTACTATATGCTTCCAACCTAAAAGGATACTTTTGGGTACCAAAGACCTAAATTGGGTTGTCCTTTTAGGTACTTGAAGATCTTTTGATCGCATTCAAGTGGGAAGTAAGTGGGTGACACGATGTCTAGAACAAGCACTCACAACAAATGTAATGTCGGGCCTAGAAGTCATCAAATACATCAATGAACCAATCATGGATCGTATAAGTGAACATTCACAGCAGGATCGGTTCAAGATTGTTCTTTGGTTTTGGAGCTTCATAAGGTGTAGTGGCGATTCGACATTTTCCATATCAAACTTCTTCAAAATGTCTCTCACATATTTATCCTGACTGATAAAAATTCCATCAGGTTTCTGCTTAACTTGTAGACCCAAAAAGAAAGTAAGCTCCCCCATAGCACTCATCAGAAACTTTCCTTTCATCAACTCCTCAAACTCCCTACACCAAGCTTCTTTAGTGGAGCCAAAGATAATGTCATCCACATAAACTTGCACAAGAATGATGTCTCTGGAATTCTTCATTATGAAGAGTGTTTTGTCAATGGCACCTCTTTTGTAACCATGCTTCAGCAGAAATGCAGATAGCCTAGCATACCATGCTCTTGGTGCCTGATGTAGTCCATAGAGAGCTTTTACAACCTTGTATACATGCTTTGGATTATCTGGGTCTTCAAAGCCTTTGGGTTGAGTGACATATACTTCTTCTTCAATTTCACCATACAGAAAAGCACCTTTCACATCCATCTTATATACCATGAACCCCATATAAGATGCATAGGCCAAGAAGATTCTAATGGCCTCAACTCTAGCTACAGGTGCAAAAACTTCATCATAATCAATTCCTTCCTCTTTCCTGAACCCCTGAGCCACTAATCTTGCTTCGTTTTTGACCACAATACCCCTTGCATCTCTTTTATTCTTCAAAATCCATTTTGTCCCAATTGCAATCTTCCCATCAGGTAGTGGTACCAGTATCCAAACCTGCTGATTCTTGAATTGTTGCATCTTATCTTGCATTGCTTCAAGCCAACTTGAATCTTCAAGAGCTTGAGAAACACTGGTTGGTTCCACTTGAGAAAGAAAGCAAGCAAGCAGACAATGCTTAAAGTCTGTGTGATTGTCCCTTTGCTGTTTTGAGACATAGGAAAGAAAAGCAACTTGACCATACTTAGAACTGTTCAAAGTACTTCTAGTTCGAACAGGTGCTTGAGGATCACCAATAACATTTGATTGAGGATGAGCAATGTTGATCCTTTTTGTAGCAGTGAGGTTGACATCAATTGTGGTGTCAAGATTGTTCACAGTTGGTTCAAAATCATTGTCATAGGAACTTGAGGTGAAGATTCCAGCTTTGGGATGGTGATTACCAAGATCTGAAGGACTTGAAAATCGTGTATATGGTTCTTCAAAGTCTGTGGACACACTAGTAGAAATGGGAGTAGATCTGACGCAGGATCATAGCAGATTTGGTGATGTCGAGAAAGCAGGAGAACTGTCGTGAGAATCTTGGTTTCCACCGATCGCTTGTCTTGATTGTCGATGAGTGCATCAACATCTCTTGCAAACTTCACACCAAACCTCTCGACTTCTAGATTGGGCGCATGCTCTTGCTTGAGTCTAGCAAGGTCCTCTGCATAGTGTGACTCATCTTCATTCTCATCAGAAGTTACTTTAGAACTATTACCTGCAAAATGGTTAGGGGAAAAGGATGGTACAACAATGGTTTGTTCATCATGCTCAGACTCACTATCTGAGTCATCATCCAGGGTACCTGTATTGTCAGTGGGAGACTCTTGTGTACCTGTAGATTGGTTAGCAACATATCTAGTATAACCCAAGTAATCAGTTAAGTAATCCAGGTCAAAGTACCAAGCATGACCTTGACCCTGAACATAAGGCTTATCTTCTAGGTATCTCAGGTTAAGAGTCTCCTCAATCTTTCTAGCAATTAAATTATATACCCTATAAGCTTTACTATGAGCTGAATAACCCACAATATACCCCTCATCAGCTTTCTCATCAAATTTTACCAGTGGATCACTAGTGTTCAAAATGGTCACTTGACATCTAAAAGGTTTGAGGTAATGAATATCAGGAACTTTCCCAGTGAGAAGTTCATAAGGTGTCTTTAAATGAGGTCTAGTAATTGATACCCTGTTCAGAACATAACAAGCAGTGCTTACTGCTTCAGTCCAGAAGATAGTGGGTAATTTAGAGTCGCAAGCATGGATCTTCTTGCCTCTATTAAGGTCATATTCTTTCTTTCAAAGAACCCCATTTTGTTGTGGGGTTCTTGGATTGCTATAGTCCCTTTTATCCGTTTAAACTTACGAGTTCTATTAATCTGACATTTTTGAACTTTGTCCCATTATCACACCTAATACCTTTAACCTTTTGTTTATTTGGTTTTCAACAAGGAAACGAACTCTTTAAAATTTGAGATGTTTCATTTTAGTTTTCAAAAGAATACCCAACAAAACCTCGCTATAGTCATCATGATTACCGGCGAAGTACTTGTGATCAATACTTCGATTTGGGTTGGACCAAAGATATCCATATGCAAAGAAGCGAAGAGGTTACGAGATAGTACTCACAAATTGTAATGGCTTTGTATGAGGCTATGTGTTGCTTTCCTTTGTTGCAGGCAACACAATTGTGTTCATTGGTGAAGACTTTGGAAGGAAGTCCTTCAACTAGACCAAGTTTAGAAAGCTTGTTAATGGTCTTGAAGTTCACATGAGCCATCCTTCTATGCCATTTTGTAGACTCATCCAGGGATGCTTTGGCCACCAAACATGTTAGGTCACCTTCTGGTTGAACATCATTCAAATTGAATGTGTATAAATTGTAGTTTCGGGAACTCGGCAGAATTGATGTATCTTCTGGAAGTTTGAAGTCTTTCACAAGACATTCATCCTCAGAGAAGAATACTTTGTTCTTGGTGTCACAAATTTGTGATACTGAGAACAAGTTGAAATGTTGCAGTTCCTTTACATAGTACACATTCTCAAAATCCAACTGAGGTGTTCTGATGGTGCCTTTCCCAGTGATTCTACCATCTCCTCCACCAAAAGTCACTTTGCCTCCTCCTTCTATGGGTACAAAATCATGCATCTTCTCTTTGTTTCCTGACATGCTTCTGGAACAACCACTATCTACAATGCCTACTTCTTTACTCTTCAGAGGATGATCCTACAACAACAACAAAATTATACAAAATATTAGTACACTTTGGAGACTCAAGTCATCACTGACTTGAGCACGCCATGGATCGAAGAGTTAGGCCATGTAGATGTATAAGATCCACCATTGTTCTTGGGCCTCCATTGAAAATTAGGTCCCTTTGAGTCCAAGAACAACTGCTTTGAGGGCTTCACAAAGAAGTATCCCAATATCCATTTCCAACATACATTGAGTTAAAACATCCAGGCCAATAACCATTTTGAAAATATGAACTAGTTGGTCTCACATATGGTCTAGCAACAGATTCTCTCCAAGCAGATGGAGAAGGTTTATCAGCAGAATTGTGTTTGTCGGTTTTATGAGTTGCTTGTGGAACAAAATATGGTATATCATTAACATTTTTCCACATTGGTCTAGGTTTCTTTTGACTAGCACATACACCCATTCTTTGCTCATGAAAATTACAATCCTTAATCAAATGAAATTTACTTCCACAAACAAAACATTTCTTCTTTTTAGAAGATTTATTCAAACTGAAAGATGTTTCATTACATGCAAAAGCATTCAAACCACAAACATTAATGTAATTATTTTTAATGTAATTAAAGGCATTGTTTTGCAAAGAATTAAATGGCAAGTCTTGAGGAAACTTTCTTGGAATTTGATTCCTCAAAGAAGAACTCTAACGAGGCTTGTAGGGAGTCTTGGGTGTAGGCTTGGGTGAGGTCTTGGGAAGGCTGACTTTTCACTTGAATCACTGTTGGTTGATGTAGTAGACCCTTGGTCGGGAGGACTTGTCCTTTGTCGGAACAAGAGACAAAGCCGGAGATTTAGAATCGTGGTCCGCAAGTCTCTTGACTTTTGCCATAAAGATGGTGTGATCCATCAAAGTCTATTGTGATGGAAAGGTCGGTGGGCATATGTTCTCCTCAATAGGTCCAGTACAACATGTAATTCTCCTTCTTTTACAAAATTAGCTAATCCTGTGGTGTAGATTTACGAGATCATTCCTAGCTTCTAAGCCAACATACTTTTAAAACCTAAACCTATCCCGAGTTTCTGATTGAGTACCATAGAGTAACCTAGCTAAATTGTCACCTGACATTAACCATATTTTATGTCTAGCTACTTTCTCATCTAGTTTCTTTTTCAGCACTTGGTTTTCTGAAACTACATCAGATTTTTCTTTCTCATTACGTTTTAAATCAATTCTAGTACATTCCAAATCACTTTCTAACACCCTTATCTTTTCATCATAAGCAAGTTGATTCTTTTGAAACCAAATTTTTTGTCTTTCTAAAGTTTTTAAAGCCTTTTTGTAAGCCTCAACTTCGACATAACATTCATTATATTTAGGTTTCAATTCATCATAAGCTTCCTTAAGTTCATTATATCCTTCACTACAACCAAAACACAATTATGTACGAGAGATGCCTATTAAGGCAACTTGATCATCTTGATCCTCGTAGTACGACTTGCAAACAATCCACTCGCTCGAACCGAAGCTTCATCATTATCGGGCTCATGCACCTTCCAGGTTGACATGGTCATCAGAGTGACCAAAGCTTTGGAGGATCGACTTTGGAAGTTCCACTTCCATTTGATTCTGGCGATGGGTAGAGTACCTAACCTCATTACCGCCTTCCTATCCTTGCATTCTCTCGAGAAGTGACCCATCGACCACAAGTATAGCACTTGATTTTCCTTCATCAAATCTTCTTGGATCTCTTCCTGAAACCAAACTTTCTCCCGGCCTTACTCTCGAACTTTTGATGTTCATCGAGCATGGCGGTTTCCACTTCAAGTTCATCTCTTCCAAATCAAGTGGTTCCACCTGTTCAAAATCCTCAAAAGCTAGTTGCTGTTGATTTTCATAATCAGCAACAAAAGAGTGAAGTACATCTTCCAATACACCACTGGATTGAGGTTGAGAATTTGATATAGTGGTGATGTAGGATGATGATGCTGAGGATTTTGGCTTGGAGCATAAGTCATCTTATTTGAGGAGGTGCTAACAAAAGCTGAGTAAGTGGGAGTGGATGAACGAATGGGACTTCTGACATCAGGCTCAAGAGTTTTAAGTCTGTTGTAGAGATCATCAAAAGTGAGCATATCTAGCCCACCTTTAGCTTTTAGTGCAATGCTTACTTGCAACCAAGATTGAGGTAAAGATCGTAAGAACTTTGAATTGCAATCCTCATTGTCTGGCCTGGCCTTCAGCTGATTCAATTGACTCAAAATCCTATGGAACCTGTCATACCCCTTGTGGATACCTTCTTCCTCAGAGATTTGGAATTCTTGAAACCGCGGTTTCAACATTGATTTCCTCATCCTCTTTGACTCATGGTTCCCACCAAACCTAGCCTTGATTGCCATCCAGATGTCCTTAGCATCCTCCATGTAGTGAAAGTCACCAATGTGATCATCTGGTATAGCACAAGGAGAATAGTTCTAACTTTATTCTTTCTCCGAATGCTAGTATCTCTTGAAGAGTTTTGGGACCAACGATGGTAACAACACCATCGCCTTCTTTGACGACTTCTTCAAACTGTACCACTTACGGACAACTTCCCAAAGATTCCAATCAATATTGGTGATCCAATTCGCATCTTCATAGCCCACAATTCATACTCCTCCTTCGAGGTATGGGAACTTTGCATTCTTTGTTTGTGAGATTGAGTTGTTGCAAAGATGTGGTGTTTTGATTGTGAGTAACCGATCCATCGTCGACCTGCATTGTTATGGTTATTTTGGTTGTGAGGGTGTAAAGAAAAGGATGTTCTTAGTATTACAGAGACTCTCCCGAGGCTCTGATACCACTTGTTGAATCTTAGACCTTGATAGATCTTTGAGCGCTCGTGGATCGTTAGTAATGTTTATGTAATCACAAACACACTAATAGAAAGTCTCTATTACTTGTATTCTAAAGCGGAAATCAAACACAAGTAAGAATACTTTGATCCTCTATGGATCTTTGAATAAAACTAAAACTTGTTTTTCAAACTCGTACATAATACATACTAATGTGTTCCTTTTATAGACAAGGAACCCTAAGCCGTTTCACAAGAAACGTATATTCTTAAAACTAAAAGAGATATGCATTATCACTTCCTAATAAAACTCATGCATATCCTAAATAACTATAAAATACGCGGAATATCTATATCATGAAACAAACTACTACGGTTTTACTACTTCCAAAATTACTTCTTGACGAGAATCCGGCACTTTAGCAAAATCAAGTCGACAATATTATTCGGCCGAATTCTTATTCAAGTAGAATTCCCAACACGCGGTTTCTTCATTCAAGTCCGGGACTTTTTAGGTTTTGAATAACCTGCGGTGCCACGTGGTTGGTTCTTTGTTCAAATGGGATTTTTAGCCTTGGACTTTTGTCCTTTGTGCTCGGGCGTCCACGAGTACTTTCTTTAACAAAGAGTTCACGGGTTGACATGATTCGCCAGATATACCTCTCATCATGTTTAACATATTTTCTTGACAAACAACGAAGCTTTGCTAAAACATTTTGGAATTTTTCACGTCGGTTTGACAAGAAATATCATCTTCAGCTCTTGAGGCTCTTGAGCGTATAGTAGGTCGGGCTCTAGGCCGGGGAGCACTTAGTGTTCTCCAAAATTATCAACAATGAAGCGGAATAGGCCATCCCGCATTCGAAAAAAGTGACTAGTATAAATTATCGGTATTGACGGGAGAATACCTTGATAGGCATAAATTTAATATACATACCATGAAGGCGATAATGTCTAATTCGTGATAGCATGGTAACCCACAAACTAACATGAATCGATGACCACATTCATGTGGGTCCACATCCGCTTACATTCTGCGACAATGAGTAGTAAAGCATGTTTTGAAAAATTATACCGCAATTCATCAAATAGTGTGCCCTCACACGCATGCAGTTTCTTGATTATGCTTGTATTAAAAGAGTCTCTTATCGCATTTTCTTGCGCAGCTAGAATCTTGTCGACCGAACACAACAACGTGTCTAAGCTGGACTGTGTGGAGCCCAAGTAGAACTTCAACAACGCGTGTTGACCCTTAACTCTACATGTTGTTGTCTGGGCCGAAGCTGCGATATTGATCGGTAATGTACGCCACGAACATGCGGTCGTAATGTTGCAACCAGTTATTAAAATACCGCAAAACGTCTGAGAAAACAATGAATTAATAAAGTGAGAAAACAATTCGGGTAGTTATTTATTAAATAATAATAAAAAATGTATTAATAGGTAAGTACCTGCTTTTGGACCAATAAATCACAGAGGTGCCGATAATAGTGCATGAACACATCTTGGGTGGAGCTTTAACCATCAAATCCATGTCCATCTAGCGGACGCATACTCCACTTCCGTGTCGAATTTGTGTGCGCAATGCTTGAGCACATTTTGATTGATATGCCATCGACGATGTAATTTGTTAGCGTTTGGGAATTACTCTGCATGCCCCAAGCAACGCTAAATCTCTGTCGATAACGATAACCCGCGGGTAATATTGTTCTTCTATCACCTCTTAACACATTCCAACACCCATTTGAAATTTGGCTCTTTTTCACAGTTCAAAAGCTAAATGCCATTGAGAAATTACATTTGTTGAAGTAACTCCAACAATTGTAAAGAATGGCAGTTTAAATAACGTGGTGTTGTATGTGGAGTCCATCAGCATGATTTCTGGGAATGTTGTCCATAGGGCATATGACATCGGGTGAACAAAAAATATTTCCTCAAGCTCATTAGTGCGGTCATTTACCCTGGGGTAATATGTATAACCTTGATGCCTCAAATGTGCTAAAGGGACTTGTATCAGAGTCATATCACCACGAATGGCGCCGCGTATCTTGTTTTGTGCATTATATATCGTTTTAATGTTAGACACGTTATCTGGATCGCTCTCTTATAGTGACGAAAGTATAATTCGTGGTGTTACTTTATGTTTTTTCAATTGCTCCACCAAAACTAACTCATTTTCTTTTAATCGCAATGCCTGTGAAAAACCATGGAACGAGTCTACAAAATGATGATTATGCCTCAGACACTTGACCCTCAAGATCCAACCACACCTGATAACACTTGACCCGCGTATCTTGTTTTGGGACGCGTGGTGCCACACCTGAAAACGCGAGCTCCGATGTAGATGTGGCGTTGTCCAGTGGCGCCATCATTTTATGCTCTCGGTATCTTTTTAAACTATATTATAATAACAACCAAATAACCAATGACAAGTAGGCCTTGACGTAGTTTGCATGAGATGATGAAATCAGTTAATATATGCCACCCAAGTTACATATCTTAGGGCCCGTTTGGTTTATAAGTGGTATTAGGATTTGGGAAAGATTTGAAAGATGTGGGATAGATTTGAGAAAAGATTAGGAGAGAGAATATATATTATTATATATAAAAAATTTGATTTATAAAATCATAAAAGATTTAAAAATATTATTTAGAATTAAAAAAAAAATGAAAATAACATGCCAAATGAGACAAAGTCAAACTTGCATGGCTGAGTTCATTAAAAAAGAATTTTTTGCATGGCTGAGATGCTTTCTTTGTCAGAAATCCCATCAAAAAAGATTTTTTTGCATGGCTGAGATGCTTTCTTTTTCAGAAATCCCACCATATCCGTCAGAAAAGTCACCATAATATTGTGGTATGGGTTTTAATATTTAAATCCTCCGCACTATTTCAATAGTACCATACCAAACGAATAATTTGAGGATTCATTCAATGCCAACAGTGTCATACCCCCATAACAAACATCACCTTAACTTTTCAAAATGTATGATATAGCTGATAAATTTCTAAAACATACTTCTCGTAGTTGTCATAAAATGACCCTTATAGTTAGACATTTTTTTTTCTTTTCAAAACTTGGTTCCTAACCGGGTATATTCGAAATATCAAAACTGATAACTGAATTAGAACCGAAAACCCAATTTGTTCTGGTTCTCGATTCCGTTTATACTAATTTTGGTTCCTTTGGTCCCCAAGTGTTATCATACTACAAAATATTATGTCACTGATTGAGTTTCTAACAAACAGGTTGTGGGCAACACTATAAATGTTTAGGGTGCGTTTAGTTGGAGAAAAACTTATCTGGTTTTCTCTTAGCTTTGTAAAAATTTGGAAGGGAAATTTATCTCCACAAAACACTTGTAAATATAGAAAACGCGTTTGGTTGATGTTTGTGTTTTTTCTATTTTGGAGAAGGGAGGGAGGGTTGTAGGTTATAAAGGAAAATAAGGAAAACAACTAAATTTTGTTTTGTAATTTTTCTTGTTTAAGTTAGTAAATTGGAGATTTTGTGTTTTGCAAAATATTTTGTTGGAAAACGCTTATTTGAACGCGATATTTGTTTTCCTTGTTTTTCAAGAAACATTTTGTGAAAAACAAGGGTGTTTTCCACCAAATAGACGCATCTTTATATTTCGCTAAAATCAAGACAAATAATCTAAAAGAGCTGATTACCAGAAACAAAAGGAGATTAAGATGTTGTTACTTGTTTAACCACAATGTTTTGTAAAATTTTCGAAATCGATTAGCTCAAGTTACTATTAATAACACTTTTTGGCCTTTGAAAACTAATATAACCTCTTTTGATGAACTGAACCTTAATTTGAACCCTTTTGAACCTCCCTTTCGACCCTTTCCTCTTCCCTCCTAATTCCTCAATTGTCCAGCGCATATGACCTCCCGAATGAAGTCAATTTTGAACCTTGATTACAAATAAAGGATCAAACTAAAATATTGTTTGAGCTAAATAAACGAAGTCACAATAGATGTAGTAATATTTTAAAGAGCTTATTAAGCTATTTTGACTTCTGTTATTTAGCTGAAAACAATTAAGGAGACATCAAAATTCTAAAAGATTTTAGTTTGAACCTTTATTTATAATCAAGGTTCAAAATTGACTTAACTGAGGAGGGAAGAGGAAAGAGTCGGAAAGGAGGTTCAAAAGGGTTCAAATTAAAGTTCAGTTTATCAAAAGAGGTTATATTAATTTTTTAAATGGCCAAAAAGTGTTATTCATAGTAACCTGAGCTTGTTTAAATCAAAAAAAAAATTCGAATATTTTACAATATATTGTGTTTAAACAGGTAACAACATCTTAATCTCATTTTATTTCTGGTAATAAGCTCTTTTAAGTCATTTTCAAAATTATGTTATAGATTTGTTGCGTCATAATCCTTAATGTGGGTTTATTAATAGGTGTTTTGTAAACGCCGAGATGTTTTCTAGCAGCCTTTGGTGTTTTTATGAAGAAATACATCTCATTTCCATCTACTTTATTAGTTTTGTCTTGCATCTTCTTCTAGGTTAGTAAGCTTCAACTTTTTTGATCCTCCCCTTGTGATGAATTTTTTCAACATAGGGTTTTCGTGGCCTTTCTTTGCGGTTTTGTTATTATCATTCTAAGTTATGAGGATTCTCCTACGGGTAATCATTATTTGAATGAACTATTGTTATTTTGCATGATTTAATCAAATAACAACATAAACCATAAATCCTAAACACCAAAGTCTAAACTATAAACGTTAAAAAAACTAAACCCTAAAACCTGACCAATAAACCTTAACACCTAAACAATAAACCCAGCCCCTTAAATCAAAATTAATCCGGGTTATTTTCTAGGCCGCTGCCCATTTTTTTAAAACATGGGCCTCGCTTTTGTCCATTTAATTGCATATATGGAATAAGGGAGATGTTTGCACACTCTAAAATGTTATTGAAACACTTTAATGTATAAGCAGTTAAAGCATAGTGTTACTACTGTACAGTAGTTAATGCACAAATAAAGTATCCCAATCAATTTTAAAAGTGTTCAAATCAATTGCTATGAGATAAGGCGTGATTTCTTTTTGTCAAATGAATACATGGCAAAGTTGATATAGATTCAATTCTATATATCCAATAAGCCGTCATACCATTCGTTTTCTAATAAAATAAAATAACATAAACTTTCACATTTTTTTTAAAAATTAAATATCTTGCAAACCGTTAATCGTTACGCGAAAAAAATCATACCATCACGACGAAAATTAAATTATCTTTCTATATATATGCACTTTCATGCGATTTTTTTTTCAAAATTTCGGCTCAGAAAAATCACATATGATTTGTGAAAATCATATATGATTTTTGAAAATCATATGTGATTTGTAAAAATCATATATGATATGTGAAAATCATATGTGATTCGATTTTTACAAATCATATATGATTTTTCTGGGAGGAATTTTTGAAAAAATTATTGTCGAAAATATAGAGAAGTGCATATCTATAGAAAGATAATTTAATTCTCGTCATGATCACAGATTTTTCAGAAGTTTAAGATTCTTATTCGCGATATATGTTGTTTTTAAAAAAATGGCTAAAATTGTATTTTTATTAATTTTGATCAAAAATAGACGGCTAAGATTAATTTATTGGATCTATGGCAAATATGAGATATATATTAATCTCAACTCATAAATACATATGTGGGCAAGTAGGTAATTTTTGTTTTTGTTTATTTGTTTAACAGCTCAGCATTTATTAAAAAAAGAAAAGAAAAAAAAAAAAAAAAAAATGATTTCTGAATTACAATAAAGTTGATTTTGTATGTTTATTGTTTGAAGGTGGAGCAGGTGAGGTTGTGGGGTACCACTGTCAAGGTATTACTGTCGCTCTGTCCCCCATCTCAAGCTTCTTATTCGCTATGGTAGTATATTTTATTTTATAAAAATATAAAAGTCTTATTTAATTATTTTGATGTTTGATTGAGATTTGGGTGTAAAATTGGATGGGCTGGTGCACGTACGTATGTGCTACTGTATTTGTTACCTTTTTGTCGTTTAGCTACACGTTGCAATATGTGATATGGACTCTTTCCTATATTGTGACAAATTTTACTAGTAGATTAAAAATATGGAAAGTTAAAAAGAGCTGTTTTTTATTGGTTAAATTGGTTTGAAATATTATGATTAAGCTTTGTCTTTTGTATTTTGTCTTTTGTCTTTAGTAGGCTTAATAAAAACTAGAGGACAAGGTGGGACTAACCGTTTTTTTGTCGTCAAATAAAAACTAGAGGACAAGGTACACGTGAAAGGCTAGGTCATGGTTAAGAGGGTCAGTCCGTCAGTGGGTGACATACTGAAAATCGAAAATATAATACGTAGTATGTATTTTATTTTATTTTTTTTAAAACAAATAAGTAAAATGGCGGAATGAGTAATTTGGTAATTTTCGCTTAATATAATTCACAAATTTTAATCATAATTAGAGGTGCCAAAATAGTGGGTTTTGTTCATTTTTGCACGCTTTCATCAGTTTTTATATGTTTTTTTCGTTTTACACGTTTTCGTCTGTTTTTGCATGTTTCGTACGTTTGACACGTTTTCGGCTGTTTTTACACGTTTTCGTTCGTTTTCGCCCGTATCCGTCCGTTTTTACACGTTTGTAATCATTTTACACGTTTCACTGGTTTTTTCACGTTTTCGTCCGTTCTTGCACGTTTTCGTCCGGTTTTGAATGTTTTCATTTGTTTTTACACGTTTTCGTCCGTTTATGCACGTTTTTATCCATTTTTGCATGTTTTCATTCGTTTGCACGTTTTTGTTTGTTTTTACACGTTTTCGTAGAGGTGGCAAAGCAGGCGGTAGGGGAGCGGCGGGTTACGCCAAACGGTGCACGGCTAAGCAGGCACGGGCCAAACGGGCTTATGTTATACGAATCGCTTTTAAAAAGACCCAAAACGACGAAATAAATTCCTCGAACGTAACACGTCATTTATATTTAAAAAAATTAAATATAAGTTTTTCTTTAAAAACAATCTAATGTTCGAGAAAAGCATGTGCCCATTATGCCCATTTAACTTTTAGATAGGCAATACATGCCCATTTCAGAATAATGAAGGGGCCCAAATGTGCCAAAATCTTTTAAAAGTTTGCCCATTATTTATTTATTTATTTATTTATTTTTATTTTTTTAATTTTGGGCACAAATTGCCACCTCAACATTTTCGTTCTCTTTTGCACGTTTTTGTCCATTTTATATGTTTTTCTTCAAATTTTAAACGTGTAAAAATTGTCGAAAACATGCAAAGTTGAATGAAAACATGTAAAAATGAATGCAAACGTGTATAAACGAATGAAGACATGTAAAAACGGACAAAACGTGCAACAGACAAAAACGTCCCAAAACGGATGAAAACACGTAAAAACCGGACGAAAATGTGCATAAACGGACCAAAACGTGCAAAAAATGATGAAAACATGCAAAGACAAATGAAAACGTGTAAAAATGGACGAAAATATGCAAAAAATGACGAAAACATGTAAAAACGGACGAAAACGTGCAATAACGGACGAAAACGTGAAAAAACAAACTTGCAAAATTAGGCGAAAACGTGCAAAAACGGACGAAAACGTGCATATAAACGGACGAAAACGTGGAAAAACAAACGAAAACGTATAAAAACGGACGAAAACGTGTATAAACGAACGAAAACGTAAAAAAACCAAATTTTAAGTTATTTACCAACTGTCGGTAGTATAATGGACGAACAATGCAAATGTATGTAAAAACACAAAGGTATTTTGGGCAATTCACCAGAAATTACCGATATTATTCACAGATTAAAAGTTTTAATTACTATATTGGTAAAAAAAATAAGTTTATTTATTAAATGTGTATTTATGAGAAATTATGTTTTTAATAAATGGACTTAACTTTAAAAATATTTACCCCAACCAAGTTCAACTTTAACTAAAGTCTCAAATTGGTAAAATATTTCAAACCCATCTTCACCGATAAAGAAACAGCTCCTTTTGACTTTTCATATTTTTAATCCACTATTTAAAATTTGTCACATATAAAAAAGAATATCACATATATTACTTATTTAAAATTTGTCACGTATATAGAAAAGAGTCCCTAACAAATTTTACAAAGTGTAGCTAAACGACAAAAAAGGCAACATATACTAGAAATAATTAAATAAAGTCACATACATGGACACCACATCTAAATCCCAAAGATATCTCACCATAAAATATTATAGCAATTCAAACAAACACTAAAATAATTTAATAAGACTTTATAAAATAAATATAATTAGCATGGCGAATAAGAAGCGTGCAGAATTGTGATGGGAGACAGCACATAATAATAGTGTTGGCGATTTATAGGCTGTCCATTGCCGGGTGGTACCCTCCACTACTCCGCCTTCATCACATTCTGTTACATCTTCAAAAAAGGAACATACAAAATCGACTTTTTTAAAAATTCGTAAATCATTTTTTGAAGCATATACCAGATGGATAATTTGGTAATTTTCGCAATATAATACGGAGTATATAGAGTATATTTGTCACGCAGCGGTATGAAGTTTTTTTTATTAATTTTTAATAATGTGATTTTGGGATTAATTGTTGGTTATACATACCTCTTGATATATTTGTGACACCTTATTTGTTTTTTTCTTAATAATTTTTAATAATGTGATTTTGGCACCCTTTTAATGTGATTATGACACCCTTTTAGATAAGAATTTACTAATTTTTTAATAATATGGTCGTGGCAATCCCTTTTCACAAAAGCTGATAGACAGGCCGACTTACAAGATTTTCGACAAGTGTCGTAGATGTTTTATTCGATTTATGTAACGTTTTTGTGCGACCAACAAGTTTTTGTGCGATTGATGTGACAACTTTTTTTATACGAATGACATCATAAACTTACGCGACTTCCTTTTTCTTAACCGACTTGTGCTTCTTGTCTTTCTTAAGAAAGGTGCCAATATTCATGAATGTGTTGTCAAAGAAAGGGTTTTAGTATCACTAACACTGCCCATATTATACACTTGACAAATCAAAATTAGCTTCAATTTAATCAAACTTAATCTAAATTATATTCAACAAAATAAATATATATAAAAACATATGTGTTGATTTTTAAAAAATAATGAAATAAGATATATATAATTAAACTTTAATAATCAAATTTTAAATAAATTATATGGACTTAGGTATACTTATCATTTCCATGTTTTTTTAACGAGATTATAAATCCAATAAATACCCCTTTGACTTTATACCATTTTACTTTATATTTTCTAAAGAAAATACGATACATATATGTTATCGTTATTTAGCAATATAATTATTAGTATATATATTAAACTGATACATTTGCACAAAATTATAAATATCAAAAATGAAACACGAGTTATTGTGTATCTAAATGACTACACAAGATTATATATATACGAACGACTATTCCTCTTTATGTTATTTGGTAAGAAAATCCGAAAAAATACTTGTTTTTTGACTATTTATATTTAATATTTCCTTTATAAGATTAACTGAGGAGTACATGTTTTTAAAAATTTAATACGACTAAAATTATTATTAACATAATATAAATATCAAAGTGAAGGCATGACCTCGCTGGCTAATGTGAGATGAAAATAGAATGACAAGACGATGCAGTGCAATTCAAGGAGGTTTTTATGCTGAAGATGGCATACACGAATTTGCTGCGTAAGTGACTTTTCGACAAAGGCTTAGTGTTTTTATAAGTTTTGGGCTAAAATCATATTTTTAGAAGTTTTGGGCACTTCTTGCAATTTTTAATAGTTGTTAAATTTTCCAACAAGTTAGGTTTTCAATATTTAATCACACTCTTAGACGTTTTTGTTATGTAGTTTTTTATTAATTAATAAAAATATGTGGTTTCCTCAAAATCTGTCAACGTTCGGTATTCGACTAAATCAACGAACTTTGATAAATAGTTCTTCCTAGCCACGTACGCTGCATCAGCTTGGTATCATATTTTAGTCAATCCTGAGTTATGCCGCCCCGCCGTCGTACTATCCAGACCGGTGATGATGATGATGATAATGATGATGATGATGCCCTATGTAAGGCTAACGCTTATCTTCAATGACAGGTTGACTTATTGACACAATGGCTGAATGAATCTGTCAACATGCACCATCAGGATGATGATATTACTGTTACGGATGAAAGCTCGTTTGGAGATTCAGACTTTCGATGGTAGTTGTAGGAAAACACAATGTAAACCAACAACAGATTTTGAATCTAAATCCAAGATCAACTTCTTTTATTCAACCAAAACTATCCAGATCAATAAGCAACTGATCTTAATCAGAACAACCCAGAAACATCACATGAATCACAAACAACTGAACATCAACACAATCCTTCCCACTGCTACTCAGGTGAAAGGCTATTGACTACTTATCAATAGTTTTACAATATATGAAACCTCACAATCACTCTTAAGCAATATTAGTAACAATCGAAAGTAGTTTTGGTTGAGAGAAGATCATTGCAATCTTCACCTTTTAGAGAATGGCGATATGAAACCCTAGCTATGTTGAGAGACTATATAGCCTTGACTACTCTTTGACTGCATCTTTCCAGATATAGCACAAAAGCCCCTTCAACTATCAACAACTTTCACTTTGCCACCAAACCTCAAAACCAGCTTAGAACTGAGAATACATAATGCACAATATTAGTCCCTATAGAATAATGTTTCAGATATTGAGTTATATTTTAACAGTAGTCTTAAGCCGGAAGAGTTTGTCGATTGGCTTTTCCATGTTGACGAAATTATAGATTTCAAGAAGGTTCCTTATGATCGTCGTGTCTCTCTGGTATGGATTCGATTACACGGTCGTGCACAGGCTTGGTGACTCGTGGTCGCAGTAGTAAAGCTAAGATTTCAAGTTGGGATAAATTCATGAAACATGCTAGGGATGCGTTCTTGAGTTAAACACAGTTGACTGAGACTTGTTAGAAGTCCCACCAACTGAACCAGTAACCACAGATCTATGAGACTCCTCACTAGAGATAATGGCAAAAGCCCCTTTCACATCAGGTAGAGGATCTCTAGATAACACATTACTTCTTATTTGCATATAAGAATCATCCAAGCCCATTAAGAATTGCATAAGTTTCATTAAGCGATTATGTTTTTAAAATCATCGTGACATGACAAGTGCACCTAGGCAAGCGAACTAAAGCATCAAATTGTTTCCACAAAGTGCTCGGTTTATTAAAATATTCAAAGAATAGAACAACCATTTTGAGACAAAGAATTGATTTTATGATGTAGATTAAAAGTAATCGAACCATCAACTCTATCAAAGTTTCTTTTAATTAATTCCACACATCGAAGCTCTTTTGAAAAAATTTGACCCAAGAACAACTCTTCCGATATGGAATTCAAAATTCATCCCAATACAATGACATTAACCACGCCCCATTGTCTCCCTAACACTTCATCAACATGTGACCTAGTGCAAGTACCATCTATAAATCCGGTTTATTTACGCCTTCAGGGCTAATAACATAGCACATGACCACATATTATAATTTTCAGTCCCTTTTAGTTTAATAGAAACAACAGTCAAGGTAGCAGAATCATAAGGATGCAAGTGAAGAGGATGACTAAGATCCAACTTACTAATTAAAGTAACTGGTTCATTATCAACCTCAAATTCATCATCAGTATAACCATGAAGAGACATAATTGAACAAATATAAACAACACACAAGAAGAGCCAAGAAAGAAGTTCCCAGGCTTCCTTGCCACTCAAGGTGGTAGGTCAAGGGCAGAACACTCTAAGTCAAGATCTACAACTAAAACAGATAAACCACACTCCAACAACAATCACAAACCTCCAACAATACTCAACTCCTACTCCCCGTCAATCTAAACAGGAAATAAAAAAGAGAAATATAAAGGGTGCGAGAGGTGTTACAGTGCACGCAAATCCAGAAAGCAGCGGAACAAGAACCCTGATTATAATTCTTGAGACAAGAATCACAACCCACACGATCTAAATCAAAACCCCCCCAAATTTTGAAACCCTAATTTTCCCGAAATCAATTTAATCAGAGCAAGGCGAAGAACCTGTCTCTGATACCATGTAGGAAAACACAATTTAAACCAACAACAGATCTTGAATCTAAATCCAAGATCAACTTCTTTTATTCAACCAAAACTATCCGGATCAATAAGTGGCGATCTTAATCGAACAACCCGAAACATCACATGAATCACAAACAAGCGAACATCAACACAATCCTTCCCATCGCAACTCGGTGAAAGGCTATTGACTACTTATCAATAGTTTTACAATATATGAAACCTCACAATCACTCTTAAGCAATATTAGTAACAATCGAAAGTAGTTTTGGTTGAGAGAAGATCGATCGCAATCTTCACCTTTTAGAGAATGGCGATATGAAACCCTAGCAATGTTGAGAGACTATATAGCCTTGACTACTCTTTGACCGCATCTTTCGGATATAGCATAAAAGCCCTTCAACTATCAACAACTTTCACTTTGCCACCAAACCTCAAAACCGACTTGGCGAGAATACATAATGCACAATATTAGTCCCTATAGAATAATGTTTCAGATATTGAGTTATATTTTAACATCCCCCCTTAACTCAAACCTGAAACATATCATTAAGACCCAGTTTAGAAACCAGTTTCTCATGTTGCAGCTTATCAAGACCTTTAGTAAAAATATCAGCTATCTGATTTAAAGACTGAACTTTTTCTGTTTTGATAACTCCAGCCAAAAATTTTTCTTACAAAATGTAAGTCAATTTCCAAGTGTTTTGTTCTTTCATGAAATACAGGGTTAGCTGCAATTTTAATTGCAGCCTGACTATCACAAAAAAGTTTTACAGGCAAAAAATGTTCCCAGTTTAGATCTTTTAAAACTTTCAAGACCCAAACAATTTCTGAAGTAGCAGAGGCCATTGCTCTATACTCAGCCTCTGCACTAGACTTAGAAAGGGTGTTTTGTTTTTACTTTTCCAAGAAACTAGTGAACCATTAAGAAACAAACAAAATCTCATGGCGATTTTCTAGTAACTACACATTTGGCCCATCGAATCCACATAAGTCTCAAGATTTACAAAAGAGTTTTAACAATATGAATTCCTCTTCCAGAGACCCCTTTCAAGATCTTAAAACCTTAAGTGCAATTTTAAGATGAGACTTAAGTGGTTTATGCATGAACCGACTCAAACAATGTACTGACATATGATATATCGTGCCTAGTATGTGTTAAGTAAATCAATTTTCCAATAAGTTTTGATACTCGGTTATATTATCCAAAAGCAGGATCAAGAGTAGTAGGTTCATTAGTAATAGAAACACTTTGTTCTAAAGGAAAAGCGGATGGCTTACAAGCGATAAACCAAACTCGTAAAGCGAGATCTAAGCAATATTTTCTTTGAGTTAAACATAAACCCTTATCGTTTCAATTACTTCAATACCAAAAAATACTTAAGTTTTCCTAAATCCTTAATTTGGAATTTAGACTTAAGAAATTCTTTAAAACTTTCAATCTCACCAAGTTATTACCGGTAACAATAATGTCATCAACATACACAAGTAAAGCAACAATATTACGAATCATTTTGACAAACAAGGAATAGTCACTCTTACTCAGATGAACCCATTTTCAAGCAAAGCCTTGGTTAACTTAGCATTCCATTGCACGGTGCTTGTTTCAAACCATACAAAGACTTTTAAGTCTACAAACTCTTTATCATTAACATCAAAAAAACCATCGTGCAAATACATATAAGCAGTTTCATGTAGATCACCATAAAGAAAGGCATTATTGATATCAAGCTGAAATATAGGCCAACTTTGTTGAACAGCTAAATTAATAAGACATCTAACAGTAACAATCTTCACAACAGGTGAGAAAGTTTCATCAAAGTCAACCCCTTCCTTTTGACTATAGCCCTTAGCTACAAGTCTAGCTTTATATCTATCTACCTCACCATTGGACTTATATTTTATCTTAAAAACCCACTTACAACCTATAGCCTTTACGCCTTGGGTAATTTAACAATTTCAAAAGTGTCATTTCTATACAATGCTTCCATCTCATTATTCATTGCATCTACCCAGTGCTGATACATGCAAGCCTCCCAATAATTTTTAGGCTCAAAACTTTTATTCAATTCAATAACAAAGCATAAAGTATCTTTTTTGAGTTTAGCATAAGTCACAAATTTTTCAAGACCAAATTTAACTTTTGAATCAACAATATAATCATTGTATTTGTTAGGAAAATTTGAAGTTCTACCAGTTCTTCTTAACACAGTTTGACCATTATTATGTAAACTATCATCTGCTGCTTGTTCGGGAGAGGACTATGATCACCCTCGAGCACTCACACTGGCGGTGTTGCGACCATCTCATCAACACTGGCGACCTCATTGGAACCGGAGAATGCCCCAAATCACTCTCTTTGGTGGGTTGTTGGGCCATCCAAGTGTTGAGAGTTCTTGCCATCACCCAATGATGATCATTTTGATTTATATTACCCATAGGGCTACCATTTAGCTTATTATCATCATTGGGTGTGTCGAATCTTCACTAGTAATTTCATCAAAGAAATTAACATGGTTTGGATTTCGACCGAGGAGGTCGAGGAAGCAGAAGAATTTTTAATCTTGAAAGGAAATACTTTTTCAAAAACTTTACATCTCTAGAAAAGATAAACCGATTCCTTTCAAAACTATAAAGCTTGTAACCTTTTGAAAATTAGAATACCCAACCAAAACACATTTTACGCTCTACTACTAAACTTATCATGGTGGTAAGAATAGTAGCAAAACATAAGCAACCAAACATTCTTAAGTGTTTTAAATCGGGTTTTCTTTTAAAGATAAGATTAAAGAGACTTTCCATTTAGTCTCGAGGAAGGCAATCATTAATCAAATAAGTGGCGATTAGAATGCATTGAGACCACAAAAAGAGGCAATACCCCCTGAAACATAAGGGATCGAGCAACATTTAAAAGATGCCTATGTTTCCTCTCTACAACTCCATTTTGTTGAGGAGTATAAGCACAAGAAGTTTGATGCACAATACCATTACTTTCACAAAATTTGTTAAAGCGATTATTAACAAACTCGGTGCCATTATCACTTCTAAAAACTTTAACACTCTTCTCAAATTGTGTCTTAATTAGTTTATAAAAGATTTGAATGCAATCAAACACTTCATGCTTATACTTAGCGAGATAAACCCAACGATACTCGTGAAATCATCAACAATAGTTAGAAAAATCTATATCCTTCTTTACTTTTAACTCTATAAGGACCCCACGGATCAAGATGAACAATATCACCAAGACTTATGGTTTTATGGTCACTTAAAGGAAATGGTTCTCTAGTTTGTTTAGCCTTTTCGAGACATCACAAGGCTCAATTTCGATTTCATTTTCAAAAAGATTTCACCTTTTAAAGCAGACAAGACCTGATCAGAAGGATGACCAAGCCTGCCATGCCACAAGTTTTTTGTCAAATTACAGGTAGGGATAAAATTCTTAAATTCTAGGTCAGTACCTTGATTTCCATCAAAGTAATACAATCCATCCTTTTGTTTACCAATCCCTAGCACACTCATCCCCCTCAAATCCTGGGGTAAAACATAACACTGTAACTCATCAAAAGCAATAACAAATTTGCTGTCTCTAGCCACTTTATGAACAGACATTAGACTAACACAATATTCTGGAACAACAAGCACATCATATAAAGTTAAATGTTTAGTTAGAATCATATTTCCAACCTTAGTGATTAAGGCCTCAGTCCCATTGGGGTGGTAACCTTAATTCAAGTTTGGAAATATCAATCACATTAACTAAGCATTTATCAAGATATGTAAGATCTTGATTAGCACCGAGTCAACAATAAGCCAGTGCAACAAGTGCATGTCTAAACTTATTGTTATTACGGAAAAATCTTTCAAAGTTTTGATTAAAGAACTTGCTATTGTTTAAAACAATGCGCCATATTGGCATGTACTCCTTTTCCATTTCCATCAACATTTTAGAGTTTTCTTTAATCAATGAAATCGGTTTAGAAATCGGTCATCTGAAAGGTAGAAGTGGAACTAGAGCCAATGTAATTATTATTATTTATAAACCTCTTGTTAAAGTTCGAGCACCACGACTATTATTACCGTATTATTCCTTTTATTCTTTCCAAAATCGTGAGGGTACCCAATGAGTTTAAAGCATCTATCAGCAGTATGTCCATTAAAACCACAATGTTCACAAACAAACATAGGACCACCAGCAGTCCTCCTATTATCACTAGACCTAGTGGTATTATTTGGCCTAGAGTAACCACCAGAGGATGGGGGCCTCTGAGAGTTAACTCTATTGAGCACACTGGAGTTAAACACAGTTGACTGAGACTTGTTAGAAGTCCCACCAACTGAACCAGTAACCACAGATCTATGAGACTCCTCACTAGAGATAATGGCAAAAGCCCCTTTCACATCAGGTAGAGGATCTCTAGATAACACATTACTTCTTATTTGCATATAAGAATCATCCAAGCCCATTAAGAATTGCATAAGTTTCATTAACTGATTATGTTTTTTAAAATCATCAATGACATGACAAGTGCACCTAGGCAATCGAACTAAAGCATCAAATTGTTTCCACAAAGTGCTCGGTTTATTAAAATATTCGACAATAGAACAACCATTTTGAGACAAAGAATTGATTTTATGATGTAGATTAAAAGTAATCGAACCATCAACTCTATCAAAAGTTTCTTTTAATTAATTCCACACATCGAAGCTCTTTTGAAAAAATTTGACCCAAGAACAACTCTTCGATATGGAATTCAAAATTCATCCCAATACAACAAACATTAACCCCGTCACATTGTCTCCCTAACACTTCATCAACATGTGACCTAGTGCAAGTACCATCTATAAATCCAGGTTTATTTACGCCTTCAAGGGCTAATAACATAGCACATGACCACATATTATAATTTTAGGTCCCCTTTAGTTTAATAGAAACAACGATCAAGGTAGCGAGAATCATAAGGATGCAAGTGAAGAGGATGACTAAGATCCAACTTACTAATTAAAGTGGCGATTCATTATCAACCTCAAATTCATCATCGGTATAACCATGAAGAGACATAATTGAACAAATATAAACAACACACAAGAAGAGCCAAGAAAGAAGTTCCTGGGCTTCCTTGCCACTCAAGATGGTAGGTCGAGGCGTAACACTCTAAGTCAAGATCTACAACTAAAACAGATAAACCACACTCCAACAACAATCACAAACCTCCAACAATACTCAACTCCTACTCCCGTCAATCTAAGCAGAAATAAAAAAGAAATATAAAGGGTGCGAGAGGTGTTACGGGCACGCAAATCCGAGCAATGGAACAAGAACCACGATTATAATTCTTGAGACAAGAATCACAACCCACACGATCTCAATCCAAACCCCCAATTTTGAAACCCTAATTTTCCGAAATCAATTTAATCGAACAAAGCGAAGAACACATCTACGATACCATGTAGGAAAACACAATTTAAACCAACAACATATCTTGAATCTAAATCCAAGATCAACTTCTTTTATTCAACCAAAACTATCCGGATCAATAAATGGCGATCTTAATCGAACAACCCGAAACATCACATGAATCACAAACAATCGAACATCAACACAATCCTTCCCATCGCTACTCGGGTGAAAGGCTATTGACTACTTATCAATAGTTTTACAATATATGAAACCTCACAATCACTCTTAAGCAATATTAGTAACAATCGAAAGTAGTTTTGGTTGAGAGAAGATCGATCGCAATCTTCACCTTTTAGAGAATGAAACCGATATGAAACCCTAGCAATGTTGAGAGACTATATAGCCTTGACTACTCTTTGACCGCATCTTTCCGGATATAGCATAAAAGCCCTTCAACTATCAACAACTTTCACTTTGCCACCAAACCTCAAAACCGACTTAGGCGAGAATACATAATGCGCAATATTAGTCCCTATAGAATAATGTTTCAGATATTGAGTTATATTTTAACAGTAGTCTTAAGTCGGAAGAGTTTGTCGATTGGCTTTTCCATGTTGACGAAATTATAGATTTCAAGAAGGTTCCTTATGATCGTCGTGTCTCTCTGGTATGGATTCGATTACACGGTCGTGCACAGGCTTGGTGACTCGTGTTCGCAGTAGTAAAGCTAAGATTTCAAGTTGGGATAAATTCATGAAACATGCTAGGGATGCGTTCTTGCCATACAATTTTGAGCGAGAATTGTACCAGGGGTTTCAGAATCTTTGCCAAGGCACACGTTCCGTTGATGATTATTCAACAGCTTTTTACGAGTTCCTCGCTCGCATTGATCTCAATGAGTCCCCTAGTCAGTTGGTTTCTCTCTATATTGATGGCCGGTCTTCGTCTCCAATTACAGGATGTTCTCAACATGTTTGACATGTTGACTGTTGTTGAAACATATAACAATGTCACACATATTTTTATAAGAGTTATTATGTACCACTAAACACAATTAATGTATAGAATATAATATGAAAAGTTAAATGTAAACAAGAAAATAAAGTCAAATCTTTCGTGCAACAAAGTTTTATACAAAATACGATCAATATTTATATAATGCAATAATGTAAAATTCGTACGTGCAGAAGTATTATAAGTATATAAATATAAACGATTTGATATGATTTTATAAAAATAAAGTGTAAACAATGTTTACCATGAATTTGTTAATTGTCACATATTTAACTTTGAAACAAAGTTAGGAAAATGTTATACAACAATAACTTGAATACCTAATATCATCATAGCAAGATATAAGAAAAATGATGTCGATAGTCTTATTCGAAGTTAAAAAGGCTGTTTCCTGAAAGACGCAGGAATATTATACCGCGTAACACGTTATAACATCCGCTCAAACTCGTGTACGAGTTTCAATTGCGTAATAATACATGAATAATTGCCATGCATGCATCGAAATGTAATCCGAGTAGCATAACATATTTGCAAGTTTGTGACCCACCACAAGTGATATACCAGATTTGCCAACAAAAAAAAATTATATATTCATCATTTAGAGGAATTTTCATTTGCTTGTCTTTATTTTGGTGCTTACCAAGGGACAAATCCTCACCATCCATCTAGATTAATCTAATGGTGGGAATTAACCTAGGATTTAATAGATAAACCTAAGTCCATTATTATTATTTTTTTTTTTTGTCTTTCTTTTTTATTCATCTTTTTTTGTCTTTTTCTTTTAATTCACGTTTTTTTTTTAAATTCATGTTTTTTTTAAATTCACGCTTTTTATTTTTTTTTTTTTTTTTTTTTTTTTTTTTTTTATTATTATTATTATTTTTTTTTAAATTCACGTTTTTTTTTTTTTTTTTTTTTTTAAATTCACGTTATTCACGCTTTTTAATTCGCGTTTTTTTCGCTTTCATACGTTTAAATCTGTTTTCATGCGTTTAAATCTGCTTTCATACGTTTTCGTCCGCTTTCATACTTGTTTTACGCTTTCATACGTTTCGTCCATTTCATACATATTCATCCATTTTCTTACGTTTTGTCCGTTTCACACGCCGCCCGCTTTCACGCTTTTGTTCATTATTCATACGTTTCGTTCATTTTCGTCCGTTTTCATACGTTTTCGTCCGCTTTCATACTCGCTTTTACGCTTTCATACGCCTTCATCTGCTTTCATACATATTCGCCCATTTTCTTACGCCGTCCGTTTTAAATGTTTTCATCGTTTATGAATATCACAAGTGATATTCGTGATATTCAGATGATCACAAGTGATATTCTCGTGATATTCAGAATATAACTGTGATATTCTAAATATCAAGTGATTTTCAACCAATGTTTTGTAACATCAAAATCACAATTGATATTGAGAATATCACAAAGTGATATCCAGAAAATCACAAGTGATATTCCTAATATCACAAAGTGATATTCAGAATATCACAAAGTTATATCCAGAAAATCACAAGTGATATTCAGAATATCACAAATATATAATTTGAATAGAAACTACATAGTTTGGGGGTAATTGTTAAATCTTATTTTATTTGCTTATGAGCTTATGTGATTTTGGTTTATGTTTCACAAGCTTAATTTGCTTATTTTGAAACTTATAAAAATATGTAAGTTTATATTTACCACGTATAAAGATAAAATGGTCAAATTTTGGTTTAGAGTTCATACATATTCGTCAGTTTTCCTACGTTTGCGTCGGTTTTAAATGTTTTGGCCGTTTTCATATGTCTCAATATCACAAGTGGCATTCGCGATATCACAAGTGATATTCGAGTATCACAATAATATTCGAATATCACAAGTGATATTCGTGATATCCGAGATGACCAACAAGTGATATTCGTGATTTTACAATATTACAGTGATTTTCAACTAATGTTTTGTAACATGAAAATCACAAGTGATTATCGAATACCACAAAGTGATAAAATCACAAGTGATATTCATAATATCACAAAGTGATATTCAGAATCACAAGTGATATTCGAATATCAAAGTGATATTCAATATCACTATGATAGTCAGAAATGTATGAAAACGTAAGAAAACGGACGAAAACGTAAGAAAATGGACGAATACGTATGAAAACGGACGAAAACGTATGAAAGCGTAAAAACACGTTTGAAAATGGATGAAAACGTATGAAAATTTGACGAAAACGAAAGAAAACTGATGAAAACGGACGAAAACGTATGAAAACGGATGAAAACATATGAAAACGGACGAAAACATATGAAAATGTATGAAAACGGACAAAAACGTATAAAAATAGACGAAAACGAAGAAAAAAACGCGAAAAAAAAAAAAAAAAAAAAAAAAAAAAAAACGTGAATTAAATAAAAAACGTTAATTTAAAAAAAAAGACAAAAAATTATGTGAATAAAATAAGAAAGACAAAATCTGAGAAAAAAACATGACTTAGGTTTACGCTTTTAAATCTTAGGTTAATCCCCACCATTAAATCAAACTAAATGGATGGTGGGAATTTGTCCCTTTGTAAGCATTAATTTATGGGTAAGCAAAATAAAGTGCCTCTCATGATTTAAATGTGAGAATCGAGATGTCACATTTTAGTGACCCACACGGCCACACGTGATAAAAAGGTGTGTTCTGATATTAACTTAAATTGTTTATTTAACAAATTCATATTTTAAGGCTTTATATAATTTGTCACCTTTTACTCGACAACTTTCCTTCACTTCAAAGGTTGCATTCAGCTACACAAACCCATGTTGTTGGCTATGAGACTGTTTATTTTCTAGCGTCAAAGGATCTTCCTAAAACCTCTTATCCTGACGTTCTTCTCATGTTTTTATTGTTCAAAAATTGGATCTTATTCTTCTTTAAACCAATGTTTTGAAACCTTGGTAAATCTGGCTGGAATAACCGGTTGAATCGGTTCTGGCAAAAAAAACGGGTAAAAAATCGGGTTTTTAAAACGGGTTAACCGGTTAGACCCGCCGGGTTTTAAGTGAACCGGTCAATTTGGTTCTCAAAACCCGGATGGGTTTGGTTTTTTTCATTTTTTTAATAGAAAATCGGGTTGAAAGAAATAGTTTTTTTAATAGAAAATCAGGTTGACTCGGTTGAACCGGTGACCCGGTGACTCATCAGGGTCGATTAAAAAGCCGATCTTCAAAACAATGCTTTAAACGTAAAAAACTATTTTGTGGTTCTTCATCCATATTCGCCTAAACTTAGTTTAGTCGTATTTTCGTCAAGTAACATGCATTATTCACTTTGTAAATTGGGGAAATATAACATATTGAAGTTTATATTAGGTAAATATGAAATTATCATTTCGTTTTTGCATTATGTGAAAATTAAGAAGTGTAGAATATAGTTGAAAGTAATGTAAGGAGCAATTTCCTCTTAGATAGAAATGATTGGTGCTAAAATCCCAATAGTGTTTGCAATTTCTGATTTTCTTGCTTCTATGGTCATGGGATATTTTTGTATAGTTTGCTTAGGTGTTTATATTCTTAGTTTGTATTGCTTCTTCGACCTCCTTGCTACGTCTCGTATATGCTCCCGTCTAAGTTTTATAGACACAGTTACGACATATGGGAGAGGCAGATTTGGATCTTTTGTAAGTTGTAACCATCTCTTTTTGTTTCTTTTTTGTATATACAAATATATTTACCTTGTAAAAAAACGTACAATGGCACATAAAATTGTGTGAATATATCAAGAATTGGATTGCATGCGAATAGGAGATGAATTGGAGCGGAACTCAAAAGTCAACATTTTAGATGATGTTGTATAGTGTTGAAGCATAATCTGGCGCGGACTGGATTCAACGACTCTCCTTGGCCGTTAGTCGTCTTCTCGAGCCCTAGTAGACCTGTCAACAAAGAGAACCCGTTAGGAGTGGAACCGAGGCCGTAGCCCCGGGGTCCACCTTCGACGGTCAAGTTAGTATGCGATGTAGCATCACATAAGTTGTTAGGTTTAGAGATAACCTGTCATGTATATATAGGACATGGATTAGGGTTTAGGCGTAGAGTGGGCATTGTCTTGGGCTCGACCCATTCCTCGCCCGGTCCGGACCATCGCCCACAAGCCCCCAAGTCTAGTATGAGATAACGCATGGCTATGTTATGTTAGACTTAAGTTCGATGGCAGCGTGGGTGAAAGTGGAACCCGTATCTTTGCATCCCGGTAAGGCGTACCTTTTGTACCGATGCGACGCAAAGATGGTGCGACTGAAGGCGTGCCTCAGAGTAAATCTTGTGTTGTCTTGGCGACAAAGAGGTGCGATGAAGACTTGCTTCAGAGCAGGAAGTGCTGTTGTCTTGCGCGACAAAGAGGTGCGGCGAAGACGTGCTTCGCATAAGTGTCTTGTTGCTTGGCGACAAAGAGGTGCGACGAAGGCGTGCTTCGCGCGCATTACATCCGTCTTTACAACCGGCGGAGGACGTCTCCCTGCGGCAAAGATGCGTCGAATATTTAAACCGTCTTTGTACCGAGCTTGCGTTCGCTTCCAAATATACCGCGCGATGCGTGCGGAAGCAGTGGTAGTATATACCGGTAGCCCCCAAGTTTGATGGTGCTACTCATGTAGGAGCATTAAACTTATTTAATCTGCGAAAACACCGAATGCAAGATTAAAAGTATATGCCGCGAATCGCAAAGATATAAAACCTAATGAAGTGAAACAATAAACAACACATAGTATGAATAATATATTGCGATAGCATAAATAATATATAGCACATACGAGAAGTGGCAAGGCGTCTTGCCGTCGTGGGGCGCATCAAGCGAAATAATTAATTGTATTTTTTAATGTATAAAATAAAAACTCGGATGGATGTACCGTGACCGCGACTAATAGACGCAGATGGATTTATCGTAACCGCATAGACTCGAACGTTTGTGGATGATCGCAGATGTTTATACCACCGGCCTTTGTCGGGCGCATCATGGCGATTGACTAGCATCGTGGTGTTCGCGCTGCACGCGTTCTATGCGAAGATGTCGAACGCACGCCTAACGCGGGTAGATTTATCGCGACCGTGTTGTTCGAGCGAACAGCCTACCAATCGTAAAAGCAGATCTGCGCGAATTAATTCGCGGCTAAAAAATAAAATAGCTCCGATCGTGCGGACTAAAATATAAAATAGGTCCGATCGTGGGCGAATTAACGCATGGCCTAACGCGGGTAAAAAGTGCATGCTATCATTATTAAATACAAGCAGGTGCTTTTAAAGTGATATAAAATTAATATACCCTCAAAGTTTTATCACATACACTTGAATTAGTACTTACTAATGCAGTAATATATTATCAAATTGTGGAATTCGCTATTAACAAATTCGGATAATCGCAGTAGTGTGGTCAACTTTTGATAGCTTTAACACGTGATATAGTCATGTATGTTCTTAACCAAATTAAACATTAGACAAATTAGATCGTAAGCGCATATATTAGATCGTAAAATATTAGATCGTAAGCGCATATATGTCACAGTTTTTATGCAAAGTTTTAGGGTTACCGATTTTAGGAATTTATCTCTGCTTTTCGGTAATATGAGAACACGAAACATAGTTTATTTGTGGTCCCACGGATGGCGCCAACTTGTTGAAGCATAATCAGCGCTGATTTGGATTCAACGACTCTCCTTGGCCGTTAGTCGTCTTCTCGAGCCCTAGTAGACCTGTCAACAAAGAAAACCCGTTAGGAGTGGACCCGAGGCCGTAGCCCCGGGGTCCACTTTCGACGGTCAAGTTAGTATGCGATGTAGCATCACATAAGTTGTTAGGTTTAGAGATAACCTGTCATGTATATATAGGACATGGATTAGGGTTTAGGCGTAGAGTGGGCCGCTGTCTTCCGGGCCTGACCCATTCCTGGCCCAGTCCGGACCATACGTCCACATATAGATAATTAGATATCGTGATATATTATACGAAAGTATAGGCAACACAATGATGAACAATATAATCTTTATTCAGATCTAAGCTGCAATAGTCAGCTTAGATTATGTTTACAATAGTATCCAAAATGTTACAAGATTAGATTAATGTCAATGAGACAATAATCATGTAAATGTAAAGACAAGACAAGATCAGTGAAATGATCAGAAAGAAAAGAAGAGAGTGATACAAAAGGCGCACACTCAAGAGTGTGTAACCCTAGATTAAGGGACTTATTAAGTAGGAGATTAAGTTACATTAATACCCCTCTAACGGCTATAAATGACCCATCGCAGAAATGAATAATGCTTCACAGAAACCAACTTCTTGGAACTTTAAACCTTTTATTCTTTGTCCATGAATAACCCCTGTAGAATCTCGCAATGATCATAACTTGAAAGCCATTAGAACCGATAGAATGATATGTTTGCCATGATTATTACCCCAAATTCTAACATTCCCTTTGATCGATGAGCAAACATATCAAACAATATTAATTTTTCACACAAAATTTATCTGCCGGTAAATGGGAGATTTTTAGTGAGAATGTCTGCAGTTTGGTTTGAAGAGCCAATCTTCTTAGCACTTATAACACCTCTTGCAATTTTCTCCCGATGAAGTGAACATCAATTTCAAAGTGTTTTGATCTTTCATGAAAAGCAGGGTTGATGACAAGTTGTAAAGCGATTTGTTGTCACGAAAAGATTAACAGGAAGATTGATATCAACTTTTAGATCTTTTAGGATTTTCTCGAATCCAAATGATTTCACAGAAGCGAGACATGGATCTATACTCGCTTCGTGGAAGATTTTGAAAGAGTGTTTTGTTTTTACTTTTCCATGAGATCAAACAATCATTCAAGAAAACACAATAACTTGTGATGATTTTACGGTTTTCTTGCATTTCGCCCAATCAAGATCACTATATCCTTCAAGATGATTTTCAGAGTTCTTTGAAATTGTACCTTAGGCCTTTTCACGGAGCTCCTTTTAGATATCTCGAACATTGAGGCACATTCGGATGAGATTTTAAGGAGAATGCATATATTGTGCCGCACAATGAACCGAGTATGAGATGTCGTCTTGTATGGGTGAGATAGATAAGTTTCCCAAGTAACTTCGATAACCGATGATGTTGACAAGCAAGGGTCATCGGTAGTGGGAATGTATGGAAGCACTGAGTTGGGTTCCATAGGGTGGACATGAGTTTGCACCGAGAAGACCAAATTCTTTGAGGAGTTCAAGATAGTATTTTCTTTGAGAAAGACAAATGTCATTCCAGTTTTAAAACCTCAATGCCAAGGAAATATTTTAGATTTCCCAAGTCTTTGATATGAAATTTGGATTTTAGAAACTCTTTAAAAGATTTATCTCATCAATACAGTTTCAGTAAGAACAATATCATCCACATAAACAAGCGAGCAATAAACTTGTTATTCTCTGTTTTGGTGAACAGGAGTGATCATTAATGATTGAACAAAGTTATTTTCTTTTAAAACAACGACAAGTTTTTCATTCCATTTTCGGGAGCTTGTTTTAGGCCATATAGGGACTTGACAAGTTTACAAACTTTATTTTATTGTTCTCATTACGTAACCCCTTGGGAATGGTCATATAGATATCCTCATCAAGATCTCCATACAAGAAAGCATTGTTAACATCAAGTTGAAAAAGAGGCCATTTGTTTTTTCTGACTAAGGCAATAAGACATCTAACAAGAGACATTTTCACAACAGGGAAAAAGTTTCATCATAGTCTATTCCTTCCTTTGGTTGTAGCCTTTAACAACTAATCTAGCCTTGTATCTATCAACTTCACCATTGGCTTTATATTTGATTTTAAAATCCATTTGTAACCAATGGGAGTTCTATTAGAGGTAGATCGGTTATATCCCAAGCATGGTTTTCATTTAGGGCCTCAATTTGTAATTCATAGCATCTACCCAATTACTATCAAGGATAGCTTCTTCATAATGTAGGTTCAATACTTTTATTAAGACTAGAAGCAAAGCAATAATTATCCTTGTTAAGATTAGAGTAATTAACAACTTTTTCAACCCCATATTTGATTTTTCCTTCAACAATAAAGTCATTTAGATTCTTGGGCAACTTAGAAACTCTAGTTGACCTTCTAGCGATAGTGGTGGCAAGCCTCTTTCTTGTTCAACAGAATCGGATGATGTATCGCAGAATCGGAAGATGCATCACAGGATGTGATTCATGTGATATGTTGCCCTCGTGGTGTGTATTATCATCTATAGATGTTGCAACCGGTTCATCAATCCTAGTAGGATGACTTACCACCGTGCTATCATCATAGGATGTCACTCTCCTTCATCATTGGGACTTGTTTGTGAGTCAAAGAAATTTTGTGGTTTAAATCTTTAGGCGCATAAGTTTCAACAAAAGGTTTTGACACGTAATTTTTCATTTTGAATGGAAACACAGTTTCATAAAATTTGACATCTACGGAATAAAAGATATTTTTGTTTCTAGGCTCAAGAGTTTATAACCTTTTTTCATTTGAGTAACCAATAAGAACACTTTTTCGGACCTACTACCAAATTTGTCGAGATGTTGAGAATAGTGGCATAGCATAAGCGACCAAAGACTCTAAGAGAGAGAGTGAAGGGTCATGCCCATACACAAAGAAAAAGGGGACTTGCAGACAGTAATCAAGAGGCAACCTGCTTATGACATAGGCAGCAGTTAGAACACATTCGTGCCAAAGATATAGAGGTAATTCCCACAAACATAAGGGATCTAGCAACATTAAGGAGATGCCTATGTTTCCTTTCTCGCAATGCCATTTTGTTGTGGTGTATAAACACAAGAGGTTTGATGTAGAATTCCTTTTCATGAAAGAATTGTTGAAGTTTATTATTGACAAATTACGTCCCATTATCACTTCTAAAAACTTTGACATTGTGTTCAAATTGATTTGATAGCATATGAGTAAAGTTAACAATGGAAACATAAACATCATCCTTCCTTTAAGCATATAAACCCACACCGCTCGGAATAGTCATCAACTATGGTTAAAAATATTTATAACCATCTCTGCTAGTGATTTTATATGGTCCCCAAACATCAAGGTGAACAAGTTGACCAATTTTAGTGAATTTATGTTCACTTAAAGGAAATGGTTCTCTGGTTTGTTTAGCTTTATTACAAGTATCACAGAGATGATCAGTTTCAGATGAACTATCAAATTTAAGAGTGGGTTTAAGTATGTGTAGGACTTGGTCAGAGGGATGACCAAGTATTTGATGCCAGAGATTTCTAGAGACATGACAAACAGATGTGCAGTTGTTAGAAGTAATCTTACATGTAGAATCTATATCAAATATATATAATCCATTGTATTGTTTACCAATCCCCACAATCCTTTTTGATGTAAATCAGATATAGCAATTAGATTCATTAAACCCAACAAACATCTTATTGTCTCTAGCAATCTTATGAACAAATAGTAAACTAACATTGTATTCGGGAACAACAAGAACATCAAAAGAGTTAGGTCATTATTGACCTTTAAATCACCAATTTTAGTAATTAAGGCACGAGTACCATTGGGATGTCCAACAGTTAAGCCAAGATTTGAAATGTTAACAACATTTATTAAAAATTTTCGAGACACGGTCATGTCCGATTTGCACCGTAATCAACAATCCAACCTGCATCGATGTTTCCGGATAAGGATTTAGTGTTGTTGTTAAAAACTTGTTGAAGTTTACATTAAACTTGACATCGCCATTAAAGAAGGTTCCCGAGAAATTTTACCGCTAAGTTGGCATTAGCAGATGACACATTGTTGTCATTGAGGAGACTCATAAGTCTCGAGAGTCGCTCATTAGACAAGGAGGCGAGAGTTTCTAGCACTATTATCGGTGACACAATTGGTTTAAGCGAAACATTGTTTCTTCTTTGAAAGGTTTACTATTAAAATTTCTTTTAACATATCCAAGTAGATACCCAACAAGGTCATAACATCTATCAACAATATGACCGGGTTTTTGCAATTAGTACATTTGAGGTTCATGTTTGGTCCTCTGCTATTAGAGTATTACCATTATTAAAACCGAAACTTTGTTATTAAAACCTCTTTTGTTATCAAAAATTTTCCACCATCGAAGTTTTTGCAAAGAAAGGTCAGTAGCATTTGGTTTAGCGAGCTATTCCCGGATGAGACGTTTACGTGAGATTCTTCTCCGAGACAACAGAGAAAGCGCTTTGACATTGGGTAAAGGATCTCGGTTAAAATATTGCTTCGATGGGAACATATGAGTCATCAAGACCCATAAGAAATTGCATTAACTTGATTAGTGATTGTGTTTTCAAAATGTTTTGACCTCACAAGTGCGAGGAAGCAAGCTAATCATACAATCAAATTGTTTCCATAAAGAGTTAAGATTGTTATAGTAATCGCAAGAGAGGACCCACTTTGACTAAGAGAATTTATGTTTTGTGCAAATTAAAATAGTGAACCATCAACTTTATCATAGGTATCTTTAAGATCATTCCACATTTCATAAGCGGCTTTAGAATAAATAGCACCAAACAAATAATTCGAGTGAGAGAGTTGAGGATCCAAGTGACCACAACAGAGTTACAAGTGTCCCATTGATTAGCAAGACTGGGGGTTTGAATCATTTTTTATGCAAGTACCATCAATAAACCCCAACTTGCTATGGTTCCTTAAGGCAAACGTCATGGCCATATTCCATATTTTATAATTTTCAGTTCCAGTGAGTTTAATAGAAATAATGGGAGTACCATTGGTGTTATTGGGGTGTAAATACAAGGCATCACCAAAGGATAAGCTTTTCTCAGTGGAACCACCACCACCAACATTATCATCACCAATAGCCATAATACAAACAATAAGGCGTAAATAATAAGATGATAAAGAATCATGCACGGATATAATAATAAGAGTAAATAGACAAGTAAATAAGACTTTGCAATAAGAAACAACAAGCACCAAGCACGTGGACTAGGGTAAACCAGAAAGGTATTCGTACCACTCAAAGGTGGCGAGATCAAGATGTTAGTCTACCCGTTTGCACCCACAAAGACTTAAGTCTTGTATGTTTAAAGAGAGGATAAGACTTAGACTTACGAGAGAAATATGCGTGGAAGAACAAATCACAATCACCCTAGATTCACTTAGTCTAGGGTAAATTGTAAATGAAGATAACCAAGTGATTACGCCAATAGCAATAGCCCCAAACCACACCTTTGTTGCCAAAGAGAATCAATGAGCCGATGCTCGATACCATGTACGAAAGTATAGGCAACACAATGATGAACAATATAATCTTTATTCGGATCTAAGTCGCAATAGTCGACTTAGATTATGTTTACAATAGTATCCAAATGTTACAAGATTAGATTAATGTCAATGAGACAATAATCATGTAAATGTAAAGACAAGACAAGATCGGTGAAATGATCGAGAAAGAAAAGAAGAGTGATATAAAGATCGCACACTCAAGAGTGTGTAACCCTAGATTAAGGGACTTATTAAGTAGGAGATTAAGTTACACTAAGACCCTCTAACGGCTATAAATGACCCATCGCAGAAATGAATAGTGCTTGATGAAACCGACTTCTTGGAACTTTAAACCTTTTATTCTTTGTCCATGAATAAGCCCCAGAGAATCTCTCGCAATGATCATAACTTGAAAGCTATTAGGGCGATAGAATGATATGTTTGCCATGATTATTACCCCAAATTCTAACATATATTAAAAAGAAGTACGTGTTAACATTAGAGTGCTCGGTGAGGAGCAATTATTTGCTCGCCAATGACCAACAACGCACGAATAACATGCCAAACCCAAACCGCCTTCGTGCCATTGGCCGACCAAAAGGAATTTCGCCATTGGAATGGTGGTGCCATTGGTTTAGTTTGTTTTTTATTTTGTTTTGTGAGTGGATGGGTATTTTTTGAGGTATTTTGTGGGACCCAATATGTGTTATTGGTTTTTTTGTTGAGGAGGATGTTTTAGTTATTGGTGTGTTATTGAGAGAAGAATGATGTGGCATTGAGGTGGCAGACGAATAACACATTATTCGCCTTTACCATACCTTGCGCTCTTATGTATATTAATTCAACGTATATCATAGATAGGATTATTATGAGATTTTCACCTGAAAACAATTCATAAACATATATAGTTTTAGTGAGGAACTTTGTTTTATTTCAAACGTCAATATTAACATATCTAAAATGAATAGTATCACCCGATTTTCAATTTTTGACCCTTCCTTACTTCCTCTTTTCTCGCAAGTTAATGAAACGACTTAACCCATTTGAACATTTAAAAATCAAAGTATTAGACAAATCAGAGTATGCTTTTGGTATCATTTTAAACTATCCGGCGAGTTCAATAAAGATTAACAAAAAGGTAAAGATCAAATGGATATATTATTTATTTTTCGACAAACAATAAAAACCTAAGTTTCTACTTTTTTTATGATGCTTTAGCATCCAAATAATCCATGAACTTTTTTTTAAATGGTGTTTTAATAACACATTTAATATATGGTGCGCAAAATATTCTCCTTGAGCACTAAGGTATAGGTGTCACATTCTCAATAGTCTATAAAATTACTTATGATGCTATAGATGATTCATCATTTTTTTTAAATATACGGTGCGCAAATATGAGTGGTTACACATCAAAATGTCCAAAACCTCAAATACAGTTGCAATATATATTTTTACGAAAGTATAATATTAAATAGAGTAAACTACACCATTCGTCCTTGTGGTATGCGTTGACCGACAAGTTTCGTCCTTTGATCAAAAAAAATGCACCGTTCATCCTTAACTGCGAAACGTTATGTATCGTTAGTCCCTCACTCTAACTGACATGACTAACGGTCGTTATACCTCATCCACTCGAGGGTATTTCAGTCTTTTCCCACCCATAAGGACCAACGGTGTAATCTCGAAATTTTCCGAAAAATTTTATTTCGAAATTTTTTTCCGAAAATTTTTTTTCCAAAAATTTTCTTTTCGAAAATTTTTTTTCCAAATTTTTTTTTCCGAAAATTTTTTTCCCAAATTTTTTTTCTTCCAAAAATCGTCGCATGTAAAGAAAAATTCGTCACACGTGAATTTTTTTTTCGTCCCATGTGAAAAAATTATTAGAAATTCTTTTTTCAAAATTTTTTCACATATGAAGAAAAGTGTGAAATTTTCGTCATATGTGAAAAAATTCACATGTGACGGAAAAAATTTCCAAAATTTTTTCTCGTGTGACAAAAAAAATTCCAAAAAAAAATTGAAAAAATAAAATTAATTCGGGAAAAAAAATTTAAATTTTTTTTTTTCAAAAAAATTTTTAAAAATTTTCTTTCAAAAAAAAATTATTCGAAAACATTTTTAAATTTTTTTTCGAATTTTTTTTTCGTCACATGTGAAAAAGGTTTTGGAAAATTTTTCCGTCACATGTGAATTTTTTTTTCACATATTACGAAAATTTTACATTTTTTTTCATAAGCGAAAAAATTTCGAAAAAATAATTTCTAATAATTTTTTCATATGTGACAAAAAAAATTTCACGTGTGAGGATTTTTTTTTTCACATGTGACGATTTTTGAGAAAAAAAAAATTTGGAAAAAAAAAATTTGGGGAAAAAAATTTTGGGAAAAATTTCGGAAAAAAAATTGGAAAAAAAAATTTGGAAAAAAAATTTTCGGAAAAAAAATTTTCGGAAAAATAAATTCGAAATAAAACTTTTCGGAAAATTTCGAAATTACACCGTTGGTCCTTATGGGTGGGAAAAGACTGAAATACCCTCGAGTGTATGAGGTATAACGACCGTTAGTCATGCCAGTTAGAGTGAAGGACTAACGATACATAACGTTTCGCAGTTAAGGATGGATGGTGCATTTTTTTCGGTCAAAGGACGAAACTTGTCGGTCAACGCATACCACAAGGACAAATGGTGTAGTTTACTCTATTAAATATAATCATTTATCCAAATCACACTATTTATAAAGTACCTTTTGTCATTTCGTTTTGGACAACTTTTAATGCATTCCATTACATGAACTCATGTTTTTGTTTTTATTTCTTTTATTATTTACTTTTATGCTGCGACAAGTTTAATTAAGCTTTAGACTGCTCGTAATGGTCGGGTCAATCAAGAGTCTGTCGCTGCATGCGAACACGTCCCCCCTACGTGAGCCTCATACGAACATCTCTCTTTTTTTGCTTAGTTGGGTGGCTGAAGCGATCAAATGGTTTGCATACTGTTTATGTTTGTGAGGTATGTTTTTTTAATAACAGCGATTAATTTGTACGAGCATTTGGTCATACGCTAAAAATTTGAGAAATTGAGTTGACGTTGATCACTCGTATGTTCACCATTACTACAGATCTTAGGTAATTGATTGGACAATGTCATTTCAAACACGGCAACCAAAAGAGAGCCAATGTTTATCAGGTTCTATGTATCTACTCCTTTGTCCTTATTTTTTTTACTATAATTCGGCTTCAAATTGCACTAAATTTTTTTCACTAACTTTATTTTTTAATAATAAAATATTATTTCTAACCACTAAAGAATTTTTTAATTAGCTAAAATATCAAAGAACCTAAAATAGAAACATTCACCAATAAATTGAGACGGATGAATTAGATGGAAGACAATCTATTGATAGGCATCAAGACTAATTGTTTTGATTGGCAAGAAGTTATTTCATCTAATTTTGTTTTCAAGAACATTAAACATATTTTTGAACTTTTGTATTTGATGACATATAGGCAGGAGATGACATACATGATAAGTCCGGAATGAATGTAAGTTCGGAAAGGGCTTAAATCCCGGACATGAAGTATAACCCTAGAAAGGGCTGAAGTTCCTTCCATGAAGTGTAAGTCTTAACCTTGGATATGGCTTAAGCCTAGATATGAAGTATAATCCCGGAAGGGGCTTCAGCCCCGGATATAAAGTATAACCCCGGAACGAGCTTCAGCCCCGGATATATGTCGCGAAGAATATAAAAATGTTGACAAAAGTTCGAAAAAGATGTTACTTATTTTTTCGGTGTTTTTCTACACTTAAAAGTGTAATGACAAAAAAATGTAAGGTTAATTTTTTTTTTTTTTTTTTTTTAATTTCATAACACATAATTTTCATAAAAAGTATCATTAAATCTTAAAATTTTTACTTTTTACTTACACTTTTTAAAAAATGTTATTAAAAAGTTAAATTTATTAACAATTTTTTGTGTCATTAGAAGCACAGTCAATAAAAGTCAAATTATCTTGCAGTGACTATATGATTGCGGCTCATTTGTGTTATGCTGGAAACAATTCATTAGTTTACGAGAATGAAGCTGTAAAGAATCGAATGTAACTAGCAACATGTGTTGAGTGAATTTTCAATAACAATATTTATAGAGTATAGTGGGATGTGGCGATGTGCGCTCTCTCCGTCTTAAAATTATTGTCTTTCATTGATTTTTTTAGTCTTTTTTCTTTAATTTTGACCATAATTATTTTTGTTTGTATTATATAATACTTGATTAAAAATATATGAATGTATTGGGTTTTAAATATATCATTGGTGTAATTTTCATCAAGTATTTATATAACACAAATAAATATATTAATGGTCAAAGTTGAACAAGAAATACTGGTCAAAGACAAAGTGAACAATAAAAATGAGACGGAGGGAGTAGTAATTAATTCATTCAAGCTCTCTTTTAACTATCTATACTACATATAAAAAGTGTATAGTCAAAGTGGAATTGTTAAATTGTTAAATGTTGAAAATTAGTCAAAGGTGAGAAAAATGTTTAATTGATGTGCTATTTCATCCTGCTTTTAATATTTATAAAACTTATATAACTTAGGATATACACATACTAACGGGCAAAGAACCCGATCAGATGTAGTAAAGCCTTAGGTAAATCCGAGTATCGTCCCAAGAGAGCTGTGACCTTGAATGAACTAAGATGATAAGAAATAATATTGATAATATATGGGTATGACAAAGTTGTTATAATTCATCGATATGCTATTATTCCACACACACAGATACCAGAAATTTAGGGAAAAGAGATAGATAAACGAAGCTCAACGAATAATACAAATATGAATTGATTTTCGATATGAAGGTTCAATATAGTGGTTAATTATCATCAGACTCCTTTGGTCAATTCGTCATTGCCTATGGTTCTTAGATTCCTCACCAAGATGAACAGGTCACCCGGGATCATTCGGCAACCTAATAGCAGTCATTAAGCACCAAATCTACTAGATCTAGTAGGTGGGAACCCGGCCGTTAGGAACTTAGATTCCCCCTAACCTCTTAAATACCTCCACTTGATAGGTGAGCATTTCGTCAGTTCGCACACGAAGAGTGGTTGTACTATGGCCAATTCCTCCCATACTGCAATGTATCGATCGGGTGGATTGGTCATATCTCCCAGCCCTTTAGAGAATGACAATAACATAAATGCAAGCTTCAATTAATAACATGAATTCATAGTATAAGTCTTAGAAAAATATAGAAAGAATTCAAATTCGAATACAATGGAAATCGTAGATGAGGAATTCGTTATTCAGTGCTCCTAGGCCATGCTTTTTCTTCTGTGTTTTGATCTCCCCAAACCCTAGAAGGTTTGGGAAAGGAGAGATGATTAAAACTGGTAAAACCTTCGACTATTTATAGGCTCCGAACTAGTTACGGCGTAACCTTATTAGGTTGTTACGTCGTAACTCTTCAATCTTTAGTACTTATCCATGGTTACGGCGTAAACTTAGTTGGGGTTACTCCGTAGCTTTCGTAAATTATGTGTATTTCTTCATTACGGCGTAACCTGAGCTGAGGGTTACGCCGTAGTCTTTGTCAATTGGGTGTTTGTCAGCTGTTACGGCGTAGACTTAGCAGAGGGTTACGACGTAGCCTTCATAATCTTTAGTTACTTCGTAACTTCATCACTTGGTTACGCCGTAGTTAAGCGACAACTCATTCATAGGGCTTGAAAACGTCTAATTACAGCTTCTTTACATAGAATAGGTCCTGAAATGAAATAGTAAGGAGTAAGGATGTTTTTACTAGCATTTTACTCAAAATGTGATGATAAAGGGGGAAATTAACGCTTAGAAAATCAATACTATTTGATGTTATCAAATATCCCCTCACTTAAACTCTACTTGCCCTCAAGTAGACCAATTTAGACTGTTAAGATTTTCATGCTAGAATATTAATAAGAGCCGAACACCTCACGAAATGGGAACGAAAACACTCTCACTCTCATCCTAATCTAAGTGTTAATTTCGGGTTGATCACTCAATTGCACGGACATAGTAAGTATTCTATCATAAGCTTGGCAATTACACACAACTCCACCACTAGAGCTAAGGTTAAGACATATTTTAGAAAGCAATGTTGGGTTATAGTGATTCAAAGGCTTTGGGGTGGTGTCATTACTAACGTGTCACGACGAAGTGGACAAAATCAATGATACATGACCAAATCCATGGCCAAGACATCAAGGATTGCTCGCTGCATCACCTAGACACGCTTCATGACAAAAAGGGTAAGATAAGGCATGAGATATTTTAATGGGTGTAAAAAGAAAAGAGAACAAATAGTCTTAGCTTAAAACCGAGTTGTCATCGCCAAACCGTTAATTCGAGGTTCATCTTGATATGATCAATATATGTCACAAGAATCCACCATTATTCTTTCTTGAACTATTCTTCCAACCTTCGAATGTGATCGAGAAGATTATTCTCAATGCCAATTTCTTTAATTCATAAAGTGCTTATAATTTTCCGCACTGTAACACAGATAATTTATTATTATTATTTTTTTTTTAATTTTTTTTAAACATAAATGCATCCTCCCACTTGAACTGAGCATAAGGAGATAACTTGGGGGTCTTTGACGATCTTTAGTAAGGTGTAGATGATTAGGTAAGCCTCACGAGACTTTATTTCGAATCTCGAACTAGGGCGAACAATGACTTTAAGATAAAAAGGTAAGACTACACGGTAGGCTAAGGTGTAAGGGTGTAACGAAAATAAGGGTTAGAAAATGAAAGGATAGGCTCAAAAGGGTGTAACTAGGGGTATCTTGCACTAAAGGCAAGTGCAACAAAAAGGGTTAACACGGAGGTCGAAAAGCCAATGTGACTAATCGATAAACGCACACAAGTGAACACATATGGGCTATTTGGGTTTAATCCTAAAACATTTACTTTTTTCAAATCTCCTTTTCCAAATGCACCAAGCTAACTTGATACACTACTCGTCAATGGTCTCGAAGTGATGTAAAAGCCAAGTTCTAAAGTTTATAATACTATCGGCACACTCAATATTTGGTAGATTTGGGTAAAATGGGGAAACGGAAAGGCTAAATCTCACCAATGGCAATAAGGGTTATAGTGTACTCGGCTTTATGTAATTCTAGATTTGGTTAAAAAAATTTGACAAAAATTTTCAAATGAGCTTAAATTTTTGAAAACCAACTAGAAAATTAGGGCAAATAAGCTAAGTAATCATACACTTCATTTCTATTCCTATCCCCCCACTTGAAGTGTACAAAGTCCCATTTGTACGAAGAAAAAGGAAAAATAAAATAGAAATGAAAAATAATCAAGAAAGAAATAAACTCCCCTCTCAAATGCTTGCCCAAGACGGCTCACTAAAGGTAGAAGGTAGGTCATGGGGTGGCTAATGCGTATCGTTTCCGGGGACTACGCCTTAACTTAACTATTGTATCGCCTCAAAATTTTTCTACTGCAGCAGAGGTTACGGCGTAACCGACCCTAAGGTTACGCCGTAATTCCATCACAGGATCAAAACCTGCACAGAATACATGGAAAATTTTGTACCCTATGGGTACAATCGATAATTAAGCATACAAATATCCTAATAATTCAGTTATTACAGACATAAGTATCAAATTGTTTTAAATTGTTCCAACAAACAGGGGAATCAATCATCCCTGTGAAGATCATGATCCATGGAGTGAAATTGGGTGGGATCGAACGGGGTGCTTGTGGTGCTACCAGGAGTGGGCTCGGTTTGCATGTATGCCACTACTCCCTGGATGCCAATGTCGGGGATGTCGGGCTGGTACACATACTCCGGTCCCTGCCATCTAGGGTGGCTCAAATGCATGTTCTGGAGCATTTGGCTTGTCCGATCTGCACTCCAGTTAAAGAAGTCCTGCTGGAGCTGTTGCACTTGATCCATGGTACCTGCAAAACCCTCAAATTGGTTATTTAGAACATTTAAACCCACCCCGAGGCTTTCAATTTCCTCGTTGAAGTGGGTAGCCATTCCTTCGATCCTTTCGTCGATGATCTGCAACCTTTCCGCCACATTAACATATGCCCTTCTTCGACCCCTTGGCTCACGCTCCTCGACATCCTCTTCGGCTTCACCACCAGCACCACTACCTTCCCCAACTTCTCTCCTCGGGGCTGTCGCAGCTAGCTCAATTACTCCATAAATGTCTTGGGTGCAAATCCCGAACTCAACTAGCTTACTCAACCCGATCAAGCTAGTCTCCCTACCACGGGACACCCGAGCCAAAGATGCATCGGCATCAAATCATAGCTCCTAGCCAATCTCCCAATGAAATGAGCCCCCTGAATAGGGCTCCTTGTCGAAAACCCCTTAGCACCACCGCCCATAAACTTTGCCAAATAGTGGGGGACATCGATGTTATATCCCCCTTCCATGCCTTCCATTAGGTATAAATCATCCATAATCATTTTCTCCATGGCAGAGTGCCTTGCTCGAATAGAGCAAGCAAGGAGGCGGTGCACCAATCGACGAATGGGGCTTCTTACCATTTTGTAGGATGGTGGTTGCTTAGAATCGTAACCATCCATGATAGCAATCCAGTTGAAATAAGCTGCAGTGTCTTGAGTTTCATCCCTATGCCTTCAACAAGTGTTGTAAAATCTTCGAAAAGCTTCCGACTCCATTTCTTCTTGAGTATACAAGCCCTCTCACAGTAAATTGCCTTAGAGTCAATCTCCTTCTCACACCTTCCAGTTGGAAAAACAACGACTCCACATCATCATCCTCAATCTCATTTCGAAACTCAACACTAGCAAGGAACTCCCGGACATATTCCGGAATGGCCGGCTCCGTGATCCTAAAAAGCCTTATCCACGCATTGCATGTGAACTCCCCTACTGAACAAGTGAACTTAATCTTGCAGAATTTCCTCAAAATCCTTCCAGCTTTCCCATTTACTAAACTATCAAACTCATCAAAATCAAGGGCTTCCGGTTGACTAATATCTTTCCTCCTCAATCTCTCGAACTCATTAAGGAACAATTGCCTAATCCCTGCATCTTCGTATGCCATAAACCTAAACCATTGAGCGGGGTTGTTTGCTCCTGTAAATAAGACAAAAAATAGTAAGTGCAGACCTTACTGATGTAAAGCTACGGCGTAACCACCATTACTGGTTACGCCGTAATTAAAATTTCAGTAGTTACGACGTAACTCACCCCCAGTTACGCCGTAACTTTCCCCAGAAACTCAGCACCTCAGATGGTCAAATAAAGCAATAGATTACGCCGTAACCATCAATTTTTTTCAAGTGGTAAAAAGTTTTTATAAGTTTTGAACCTATTAGTGCTGAGGGACCGCGCCTAACCCACTAGGTTTGTGTTTGACCCAAAACCATTTTAAAATAAGTCAAAACATCCTAAACGACCCATAGTGATAGGACACGAATCAAAATAACATGGGGAATTTATCATAATCATCAATCAATCAAACCAATAGCAATAATATAATCAAATAAGCAAGATCCCCAAAATATTGAAATATAAACCCTAATTGAAGTAATCGAAATAAACGAATCAAAAAGAGTAGTAACAGATCTTACCAGCCATGGTGAATGACTAGATGAAGAAATCTTGATGGAAAAATTTTTGAGAGAAAAAATTACTGTTTTGGTAGGCGGTGAAATGAGTTTGTGTAAAACCTAGTTTTAAATCCGTAAAAGGTTTTATACCGCCCGGAGGTTACAACGTAATTGGATTAGATAGTTACGTCGTAACTAATATTTTCTAATTATTAATTGTTGTGAAATGGTTATGTCGTAATCCTAGTATAGATTGCGTCGTAACTAAATAGTTAATAATATTATTTTTAATTTTTAATTAAAGATTTAATTATTAGAAATCTGATTATATAGTGGTTACGTCGTAGCTCTACATAGGAGTTACGTCGTAACTAAGTAATTAATATTTAATAATTATAATATGGTTACGTCGTAACTCTAAATAGAAGTTACGCCGTAACTAATAGCATCGGAGGATAAATTTGTAATATTGCAATATGAGAGATTGAGATACGTACCTTATGGAAGTGCTCAAATCTCTTAATGAGGTAAATATGATATACTTTAGATCTTCCATTAACTGCTCCCCGGCAATGGCGCCAAAAAGCTGATGTGCTATTTCATCCTGCTTTTAATATTTATAAAACTTAGATAACTTAAGATAGACACATACTAACGGGCAGAGAACCCGATCAGATGTAGTAAAGCCTTAGGTAAATCTGAGTATCGTCGCAAGAGAGCTGTGACCTTGAAAAAACTAAGATGATAAGAAATAATATTGATAATATATGGGTATAACAAAGTTGTTATAATTCATCGATATGCTATTATTCCACACACACAGATACCAGAAATTTAGAGAAAAGAGATAGATAAACGAAGATCAACGAAGAATACAAATATGAATTGATTTTCGATATGAAGGTTCAATATAGTGGTTAATTATCACCAGACTCCTTTGGTCAATTCGTCATGGCCTATGGTTCTTAGATTCCTCACCAAGATGATCAGGTCACCCGGGATCATTCGGCAACCTAATAGCAGTCAATAAGCACCAAATCTACTAGATCTAGACGGTGGGAACCCGGCCGTTAGGAACTTAGATTCCCCTTAACCTCTTAAATACCTCCACTTGATAGATGATCAGTTAGTCAGTTCGCACACGAAGAGTGGTTGTACTATGACTAATTCCTCCCATACTTCGCAATCTGTCAGACTGGGGTCAGTTGGTCATATCTCCCAGCCCTTTAGATACTACCAAGCTCATAATACTACCAAGGCTAGCGATCTATGAAAAGACTAGCAAATGTATATATAGAATTAAAGAGAATGACAATAACATAAATGCAAGCTTCAATTAATAACATGAATTCATAGTATAAGTCCTAGAAAAATATAGAAAGAATTCAAACTCGAATACAATGGAAATCGTAGATGAGTACTCCGTTATTCAGTGCTCCTAAGCCATGCTTCTTCTTCTGTGTTTTGATCTCCCCAAACCCTAGAAGGTTTGGGAAATGAGAGATGATTAAAACTGGTGAAACCTTCGACTATTTATAGGCTCCGAACTAGTTACGGCGTAACCTTATTAGGTAGTTACGTCGTAACTCTTCAATCTTTAGTGCTTATCCATGGTTACGGCGTAACCTTAGCTGGGGTTACTCCGTAGCTTTCGTAAATCATGTGTATTTCTTCATTACGGCGTAACCTGAGCTGAGGGTTACGCCGTAGTCTTTGTCAATTGGGTGTTTTTCAGCTGTTACGGCGTAGCCTTAGCAGAGGGTTACGCCGTAGCCTTCATAATCTTTAGTTACGTCGTAACTTCATCACTTGGTTACGCCGTAGTTAAGCGACAACTCATTCATAGGGCTTGAAAACGTCCAATTACAGCTTCCTTAAATAGAATAGGTCCTGAAATGTAACAATAAGGAAAAGATGTTTTTACTAGAATTTTACTCAAAATGTGATGATAAAGGGGAAAATTAACGCTTAAAAAATTTGGACTATTTTATGTTATCAATAGTAATTAATACTCTTATTTAAACACCACATTACTAAAAAGTATAATAATTAAAACACCCTTACTAAAAAATACAATAAAATTTTCACAATATACAATTTAAACAAGCTACAACATAATCCAGAATATAAAACTGTAGAAAACTAGAAGGGGGGTTGAATAGTTTACCGATTAAAAACTTTGTTTTGAAACTTATAGAAAGATCAATTGATATTGATCTTAAGTATGTTAATGAAATATGCAAGCAATATGTAATAAGTAAATAAGGAAAGAAATGATCAAACCACAACAAGTTGTTTATAGTGGTTCGGCCTACAAGGACTCTTTTTCCTTGCCCTACTCCACTCCCGAGTCTCACACTCGAGAGTTTAACTTCACTAGTCAACAAGCTCCTTTCACCGCGGAGAAAACCTTTACACTTCGCTTACACTATTTCCGACACTAAGCTAGATGTCGAGTTCTTTCCAAGGGTACAACAACTCCCACACACAAATGTATTTTGAGGACTAAAATACTAACCACTCACACTCACAAGATTATGATGGTTTGATACAACAATCAAGTATGAATCAACACTAGATCATACAACACTAAACAAACAAGACTTCCAACTTCTCGTTGAAGCTTGAATATGACTTGATCTTCTTTGCTACAAAAGAGATCACTAATATGATATGTAACCGAGTTAGAAAGGTTGAGAGAAGATATGTATGAGAGTATGTTAGAAAGGGATAAGAAACTACTTGGCTTGGCATTGCTATTTATAGCCAAATGGATGTGAGCTGATCACGGACCGCGGACCCTTAAAAGGGTTCCGCCTGTACCCAATTGGTACCGCCAGATCGACAAAGAAAGATATCAAATCTTGCTTAAAGTCAACTCAATCTAAGAGAGATTGTGCAAGATATGGAGAGTATAAATCTTCACAAAATATCTAATGGAATCTACAAATGATTCCCATGATGTAATACATGATGTCAAATGTTGTATTACTATTAATAGAAATATGCAAATGCTTAAGTAGTGTTTGGTTTTAAGAACCTAACACATTCTACAAACTACTATCATACATAATGATTAGAGTCATATCAAGATGTTACTAATCATAAATGTAAATGCTTGAATGATGAATATATTGTTTGAGAAAGCTTGTTTTAATATCTAATAAACTTGACAAGCTTTAAGCTTTTATAAATTAAATTTACTTTTGTCGTTAACAAAACTTAGGCAAAGATCAAAATATAAATAACGTTTAATGACGATATTTGTATTAACAATCTCCCTTTTGTTGAGGACAAAATATAAATTTTATTTTTATAAAAGAGACAAAGTTTGTACAAGAGTTATAAAAATATTAGTTTTAGAACTTTGAAAAGGAAATGATAATATAAGTGTATGAATTTTGACTTTTATGAAAGTCAAAGAATTCACTAGTTGATGCATGATGTTGACTTTTCGTAAAGTCAAAGTATGCGCTTGACTTTTTAAGAAAAGTCAAGTATTATCAATGAGGGTTCTGTTTGACTTTTAGAAAGTCAATTGTATGCGCTTGACTTTTTCGTAAAAGTCAAATATAAATAATTTCAAGTTCTATATTTTCTCCCTTTTGTCTCAACAAAAGAAGAGGCTATGCGAATGTAATGAGTCGAGCTTATCTCCCCTTGTTCAAAGCTCCCCTAAATTGGGTGCTTTAATGGGAAGATACATGGATTGTGAAAATAAAGCTACAAAAAATGTTAGTAATAATGATCATTCACAAGCATTTCCAAACACTATGTAATGACACCAACAACATAATAAACAACATTCATTTGTTAAAATTTTCATGAGTAAAGATCATGAAAAGAGAACACAATGATGTGTTTCTAGTACAAGAAAAAAATTATCCTAAAACAAAAACAAATAAAAGACTATTCTAAAAACCATCCTAAAGAGATGGTGGATGGGAAAGAGCGTTGAGACGCTCAAGAATGTGGTTGAGGATGAACCTCATTTCTTCGTGGAAGTCATGGACCATAATCCGGGTCCGTTCCACGGTTTGACCCGTTTGCTCACAAGTGGAGCAACCATGTCTTGGTGGGTAGAAAGTTTGCGGAGGTTGTGGTGGTGGAATGGTAGATGTGTTGGTGGTGTTGGGGATGTTTGGAGTGGTCATGATGGATGCAAGCAAAGCACTTTGCATTTGCATTGTCTCACTTAAGTGAGAATCCACCATGCCTTTGAATTGGTGGAGGTTGTGGAGTTCGGCTTGAATCTCCTCTCTAGTGGGATTGTCATCCCACATGCTTTCCGGAATGTCCTCAATATGAGGGACATTGATGATGGAAGTGGATGATCCCGTATAAAGGACCATGAATGTCCTTGTGAATGGGGTGGAAAAGGAGAGGTCTTGGCCCTAATGGGCGTTTGGGTCAATGGATGACCGAGGTGATTCATGAGCGATTCGCTCAATGGTGCCAAATGATGGCAATGGTGGTGGATGACTTGGCCCAGAGGCAAGTCTTCCAAGTCCTCTAGGAAAGGATTTGGTGATGTTGGTGGAGTAGAAAATAACCCATGGGAGTGAGAGTGGGAGACCTTGGTGAAGGTGGTGATGGTGTTTTGGATGTTTGGATGGGTGCGGTGGAGGTGAAGTAGGTGCTTTTGATGGTGGTGGAGTGGTGATCACAATGTGTGATGAAGTAGGTGTAGCCAAGGTAAGGTGTGTATCATCTCTAATGGGAGATGAGATTGTAAGTGGTGAGGAGTCGGATGATGAGCTAAGATGAGTAAGACAACAAGGCCTTACGCTAATTCTAGCGGTTTTCTTGCAAGGTTTTGGTGATGATTTAGTCATTTTTAACTTGGGTTTTGATTTGCTAGATAGTAATGAGAATAAGAAAGGTGTGAGGATGATCATGGTAAAGCCTTTCAATTTATAGAGGTGTAAAATGTTGAGAGATGTGTTTGATTTGATGTTGAACCATTGAAGAGATGAGGTTCCTCATGATTTGGAAGTGGGTTGAATGCTAGTCATGTCACCTAAGTCAATCCATTCAAAGAAGATGGAGTGAAGAAGAAAAGATATGCAATAAATGTGTTCTAGTGAGTGGAATTTCCTAATATTGATTACCCACGGATTGAAGGTACCAAAATTTGGTTCCTTCCTTTATGCCAAAGGGCTCCTTGGGTGGATTTTTCAAATTTTGAATTTTGGTGGAAATGGATTTCTTACATTCCTTAGTGAATAATACTAGTTCTAATGATGATAAACTAGTTAAGATTGATTTATAAGTGATGGAAGATAATTTGGAATTACGAAGAGTCGAAATTCGAGAAAATTACCGGAGGATCCACGGCACCAAAATCATACACGGACGGAACCCAAAAAGGGTGCTGGCCTGGTCCGCCTGACAGATATGGCGGTACCAAAATTCATAAAGGACGGTACCAAAATAAGGGTGCCGCCTCGATCCGTGGAGGTGAAATTTGGATGAAAGTTTCCTAAAACCGAATTTTCCAAATCAAAATTTTCTCAAAACTGTTATACTAAACATTTCTAGTTAGGAAAAGTAAATAACACATATGTAAACACGGTGGAGCATAGATTAAGAGCAAGGCTTATTGATTTTCACAATATAGTGAAAATGGGTAAAATTTGATAGCATACTTGTGCTATCCCCCTGCATGAGATTGTTAGCATACACCATTGTTTCAAGTTATATTATCATCCTACATAAATAAAAACAACTAAATAGTATCAAACATTAACGATAATGCATTGTTCCAAACACTCCTTAAAGTACCCTTATTTGTCCAACTTGTAAATTTTGTTCATCATCCTACCAAGGCACTTGAACATTCCCTTAGTTTGCTTGAATTTCACCGATTCATTCTCAATTTCGGGAAGAGATGTGTAATACTCTTGAGGTGGAAGACGAGAGCTTGGAAGACCATCCTGAGCTATTTGATGATGATGATGAAGGAGTTGGAGGTTTAGCTCTCTTGCCTTTAGTCTTAGCAACTCTAGCATCACTCAAGGGCACAAAGATGTGAGGATGAGATCATATGAAGGTGCATCCCTTTTGGGGTTGGTGGAATTGGAGCGAAGTTTCTATATAGACGGGTGAGAAGCATCCCGTATGGAAGAGCAACGGATCCTTGAGTTGGAATATCAATCATTCTCCTAGCTATGTAGTAGGCTAAGTTGAATGGTTGTCGGGTGGACAAGTTGTAAAGCATGTGACAAAGACAAGCGCTTATGTGATCCCTATTCCTATGGTGCTAATGACGTTTGCTCTAAGTAACTCCTCCCATTTCTTAAATTGTGCTTAAGTTCATTGAGCTCCATTCCATATGGATCTCGGTCTACCTCTTTTCCTTTCGGGTGACTCGGGTTGTATCCGTTTTGGGTTAAAAGGTGTTCACGGATGACATCCTTATCGGCTAAACGGGTTACGTAGGGAGAGAGCGGTCATTGATTGCATCAAGGCGGTGAGTGACCACTTATCCGTAGACACAAGTTCCACGGTTGGGAATTCCTAGTACTCTAGCAAAGTCACTTAAAGCGATGGTGTAATCATTTTGGTTGATTCTAAAGCTAAGACAAAACTCATCATCTTCATCACTAAAACCGTCACACTAGCATAGAATTCTAATACGAACCTAGGACAAATTGGTTCATCAATGTCAAGAAGACAATCGAATTGAATGGCGGCTAGTTCTTCACGAAGATTGGTATGCTCAAGGAAGGATGAGTGAATGGTTCTACCCTCGTGGAAATACCTTGATTCTAGACCCTAAATATTTCTACTTGTTCCTTGGTGAGTCCTTTGGTTTTGTGGTGTTTAGGAATGTAGTTAAGGGTGTCTTTGTGATCATAGAATCTTGCGGCTACCATGGTTATTCCTAAGGACAAGAATTAACATGTTAAAAATGAAAATGAATTTTAACATTTTTGATTCTAGTGTGTGCCTATATGAAAACAATTTGGAGTTGCGGTTATCTCGACTCATTTTATGCACAAAATGGTTTTAGTGGAGTGTTTGGCAAATACCATGAGATAGCCCAAATGCTCCTAATTCAATGTGGCTACATTTGAATATACCCGGGAGTGCATATTAGTTATGCAATACCTTTAGTATTCAAGAGCATGCAAGTGATGAAAATTCTAACGTTTCTATTTGTATTAGCAATGAAAAATGTTTTCCTATAAGTGAGAAGCTTTTCAAAACTTTTGACATGGGGTGTTTGGTTGTTTGAATAAGGCCTTATATTCATTATCTATCAATTAGTGGGAAACATGATTTGTTTATGCAATATGATAATGTAGTATCTAATTTGAATGACTAGTTATGCAATTTGCCAATTGGATTCATATTTGGTATAAAAGCATACATAAAACCCCATGTAATGATTTGTGACAGTTTTGTGCATAAATAAGAATCCTAGACTCAGAGTTAAGAGATGAAGTGTAGTTAGGATACTTACAATGATGTTATCTTCAGTGATTAGTGAGTGGGAAGATGACAATAATGAGCTTGGTTTAAGTTTTACACGTTTTGGTAAAGTGGGTTGTGAGGAAGAAGATGTTATGTATAAAGCGGTTTTGTTCAGAGACACCACGGACCGACGGTACCAAATTTTGGTTCCGTCCGTGTGGTCGTTTGGTGCCGTGGCTACGATGAGCGTATACAAGGCTAAATTGTTTTGGTTTGACTATTCTAATGTTTTAGGCTATGTTTATCCTACATGTTTGGTTCCATTAACCCTAAACCAAGTCTAAGAAGATTAAAAGGTTCTCGTTTAAGAGGTTTAGTAAGGATGTCGGCAATGTTGTCTTGGAGGATACTTTCTCGATTGAAATGTTTCCTTTTGAACATTGTCGCAAGAAAGTGATGACGGATTTCAATGTGCTTAGTACGAGCATGTTGAACGGGATTCTTCTTGAGATCGATGGCTCCTTTGTTGTCGCAGTATCACAATGTCGTTGAGATGAATTCGTAGTCACGAGAGCTTGCTTCATCCAAAGAGCTTGTTGACATGCTTTTCCTACCGAGACGATTTCGCTTCAAGAGTAGAGATGGCTAAAGCCGTTTGCTTCTTTGCAAACCATGAGGTGAGACAATGTCCAACAAAAGTGCAAATACCACTTGTACTTTTCTATCGACATAATCACCGGCATGATCCGAGTCGGCATACACTATGGTTTCTATACCCGTTCCTTTGGGATACCATAATCCTAAACATGTTGTTCCCTTAATATATCTAAAATCCTTTTAATGCTTCTAAGTGTGATGCCTTTGGGTTTTCTTGAAAGCGAGCACATAGACAAACACTAAACATAATGTCGGGTCTACTAGCCGTAAGATAGAGTAGGCTACCAATCATTCCTCTATATTTAGTGTTATCTACGGATTCACCTTCTTCGTCCTTGGTGAGTTTAGTGTCCAAGACATGGGTGTTTTAGTTGGTTTGGAATCTTCAAGACCAAATTTCTTAAGCATGTCTTTTATATATTTAGATTGGTTAAAGAAAATACCATCTTCTAGTTGTTTAATTTGAAGTCCTAGAAAGAAGTTTAACTCACCCATCATACTCATTTCAAACTCGTCATGCATGATTTTAGAGAAATCATTACATAGTTCTTGACAAGTTGATCCGAATATAATGTCATCAACATATATTTGAACAATAATAATTTGCGATTCCTTTTTCTTAGTAAAAAGAGTATTATCTACTAATCCCATAGTATATTTGTTATCAATAAGAAAAGTCTTAAGACGGTCGTACCAAGCTTTAGGTGCTTGTTTAAGGTCAGATAATGCTTTCTTGAGTTTGAAGACATGATGTGGTTTCTCAAAGTCGGTAAAACCGGAGGTTGAGCAACATACACTTCTTCGTTAATAAACCCATTAAGAAAGGCACTTTTAACATCCATTTGAAATAATTTGAAATCATAAGCACATGCATAAGCAAGTAATATTCTAATAGATTCAAGTCTAGCTACCGGTGCATAAGTTTCATCATAGTCAATTCCTTCTTGTTGATTATAACCTTGTGCAACAAGCCTAGCTTTGTTTCTAGATACTATACCATTTTCGTCCATTTTGTTTCGAAGACCCATTTTGTTCCAATTATAGTTTGATCTTTAGGTTTTGGAACTAGTTTCCAAACATCATTTCTAACGAATTGGTTTAATTCTTCTTGCATGGCCATTACCCATGATTCATCTTTTATTGCTTCATTTATGGTTTTGGTTCAATGGTGGATACAAAACAAAATGATTACTTTGATTTTGAGCTTGTGATCTTAAGGTTCTTTGATTAAGTTTTCCTATGACCTTTTCTAATGGATGACTTTTAGATTCTTTTATGTTGATAATTTCCTTATTTAATGGTTCATCTTCCTTGTTATTATTAATTTGACTTTCAATTATTTGACTTTCAACTAAGTCATCATCTACCAAAGGTGATGTCTTAGAGGAGGTGGACTTTCGTCAAATGTTATGTTCAACGATTCCTCGACTATCATTGTTTCTTTATTTAGGACAATGTAAGCTTTACTAGTTTGAGAGTAACCAAGAAAACACCTTCATAAGACTTTGGGTCAAACTTGGTGAGATAATCCTTAGTGTTAAGAATAAAACATTTGCAACCAAAGACTTTAAAATATCCTAATGTTGGCTTTTACCTTTATAAAGTTCATATGGTGTTTTGTTTAGGAAAGGACGATTAGGACTCTATTTAAAATATACGTAGAAGTATCAACGGCATTGCACCAAAACTTTTGAGGAATGTTTTGTTCATTAAGCATTGTTCTACTCATTTCTTGAATTGTTCTATTTTACGCTCTACTACTCCATTAGATTGAGGTGTTCGTGGAGCGGAAAAGTTATGTGTTATACCATTAGTATCACAAAATTTCCAAATTGAGTTTCGTTGTCGAATTCACGACCATGATCCGTTCGGATCGACACAATTTTGACACCTAGAAGATTTTGAATTTTCTTGCTAAGTATTTCAAATTTATCAAAAGCTTCATTTTGGTTTTCAAAATAATGTCCAAGTAAACCTTGAGTAATCATCTACTATGACCAAAGTGTATAAGTTGCCTCCATAGCTTCTTATAGCGGATGGTCCAAACAAATCCATATGTAATAATTCTAGACACTTAGATGTAGATATCATATTTTTAGATTTGTGACTACTATGTGTTTGTTTACCAATTTTGCAAGCGCCGCAAAAGTGTTGGTCATATTTTAGTTTTGGCAAATTCCTAACTAACTCTTTTGAAGATAGGTTTTGTATAAGTCTCATATTAGCATGACCTAAGCGTCTATGCCAAAGAGATGAGCTATCGTCTAATGTTGTTAGGCAAAGTTTGTCATTATATGTTTTATCTATTTTCATGACGATATGTTATTTTTCCTAACTCCTTTAGCTATGGTGATACCATCTTTAGTATTTTACTACCATTTTCATCAAATAGTACTTTATACTTTTTATCACATAGTTGACTAATACTAAGTAGATTAAATCCTAACCTATCCACATGAGCAACATTTTCAATGGTTAGAGAGTTATGAGCAATCGTACTTTGCCAATGATTTTGCTTTTGAGATTGCTACCGAAGTGACATTACCTCCGTCATACTCTTGGTATGATGAGAAGAGACTTTGTTGCCCGTCATGTGTCGTGAGCATCCACTATCTTTTATCCATTCATCGGGTTCCAATCCAACTTTCAAACATACCTAAGAAGCGAATAACTCAAACATTTGGTCCCCAATATCTCATGGGTCCGTTTGGGTTAAACATACCATTTATTTGATTCATGTATGGAAATGATGGATAAGGGTTCCATGACATGTAACTGAGTTTGATATGGTCTAGAAAGTTTTGATTCCAACCGTTGTGTTGGTAGTTATGTTGAACGTTGTGGTTGCTTTTAGGAAAGGCGTTTGGCAAAAGAAGTTTTATGTCGTTGTTGAGTAGTTTTGATCTAAATTCATTTTAATAAGTCCTACTCGATATAATGGCTGGTTTTAGTTTAACATTATCATTGGTTTTCTTTGTTATTTTAATAAATTCAAGACGGTCCGTATTGCGAACATTCATTCGTCACTGAAGTACCATGTACCGTTTTTACAACGGACGGAACTTTTTTTTTGGTTCCGTCTCGTCCGGTTGACAAAGCAGCAGATTTGATGAATGTTCGTCTTTTTCGGCCGCTTTGTTTTGACTCTTAGGTGTTAAAACTTCATTAAACCCTAGCCCATTCATGTCTCCCGGTGTTTTATGGATTTTAACTATTTCATCGGCAATAGCGATGTTTTTGTTAAACCTTTTAAACTTAGAATTATTTTCTATTAAAACTTCTTGTGTGAGCTTTAGTTTTCTATTTCAAGATTTAGCTCTTGACATGATTTACAATCATTGTCATTTGCTTTTCCTTTTCAAGTCGTTTAGCTTTTTCTTTTAACTCATATACCTCATTTTCCAAAACTCCTTTTAGTTTTAGAAATTTATTTTAGTTATGATTTTTAGACTTAGCTCACACAATTGATTATATTGTTTTTGCAAGGTGTCATCATCTATGGAAGAATAAGAAGAATCGGAAAGTACCTCATTTGACTCATGTGCCATTAGAGCGATCTCTTCCTTGCTTGATTCTTCATCGCCTTCACTATCACTCCAAGCACCGCTTACAAAAGCTCGTTGAGTTTTGCTCTTAGGTGGCTTGGGACATTCTCCTATGAGATGACTTGCATCACCACATCTAAAACACTTTCTTTCACCTTTGATCTTCTTATCATCCCGATCTTTTCGAATGGCTTCTTTTCTTCTCGAGGTTGTCTTACAAACTTTCCTCTTCTTCTAAAGAACTTCTTGAAATCTCTAACGGCCATGGCATACTCCTCATCTTCACTATCGGAACAAGATTCACCATCATCGCTGATTCCGCCTTTGCTTTAAGAGCAACGGATTTGATCTTCTCCTTTCTTCCTTTGATGATCTCGAATCTTTCTCCATTACCATTTCATGAACTTTGAGGTTGCCAATTAGCTCGCCTAGTGACATTATTGAGAGATCTTTTGATTCTTCAATAGCGGTCACTTTAGCTCTCCATTTGGGATGGAGTGCTCTAAGAAATTTCGACAAAGTTCTTACTACGAAAAGATTCGTCAAGTGCTTTAAGTGATGTAATGATAGTGTTAAAACGAGCAAAGCCACAATCAATGGTTTCATCTTCGGGATAACAAATTGTTCATATTGTTGAACAAGAAGATCAATTTTGTTATCCTTGACTTGTGAATTACCTTGATGTGTAACAATTAAAGATTCCCAAATATCTTTAGCGGTTTCACACATAAAAATTCTTTCATATTCTTTTCTAGGTAAAGCATTATAAAGCATCATTTTAGCTTCATTATTCTTAGCAACTAATTTCTTTTGTTCATCAACGGAAATATCTTTTGTTGTAGAACTAAAATCTCCTTTAACAATAATAAACCAAAGATCTATATCTTTTGATTTTACATATGTTTCAAAACGGTTTTTCCAATAGATAAATCCATTGGTTTCAAAGAGTGGTGGTCTTTGCATAGATTGCCCTTCTTTAAAGTTTTCAGAATCCATGGATCGTTTCAAGTTTTATAAAATACAAGTTATTTTAGAAATTCTTGAGCAACGAGGCTCGTACCAATTGTAGAAAACTAGAAGGGGTTGAATAGTTTACCGATTAAAACTTTGTTTTGAAACTTATAGAAAGATCAATTGATATTGATCTTAAGTATGTTAATGAAATATGCAAGCAATATGTAATAAGTAAATAAGGAAAGAAATGATCAAACCACAACAAGTTGTTTATAGTGGTTCGCCTACAAGGACTCTTTTTCCTTGCCCTACTCCACTCCCCGAGTCTCACACTCGAGAGTTTAACTTCACTAGTCAACAAGCTCCTTTCACCGCGGAGAAAACCTTTACACTTCGCCACACTATTTCCGACACTAAGCTAGATGTCGAGTTCTTTCCAAGGGTACAACAACTCCCACACACAAATGTATTTTGAGGACTAAAATACTAACCACTCACACTCACAAGATTATGATGGTTTGATACAACAATCAAGTATGAATCAACACTAGATCATACAACACTAAACAAACAAGACTTCCAACTTCTCGTTGAAGCTTGAATATGACTTGATCTTCTTTGCTACAAAAGAGATCACTAATATGATATGTAACCGAGTTAGAAAGGTTAGAGAAGATATGTATGAGAGTATGTTAGAAAGGGATAAGAAACTACTTGGCTTGGCATTGCTATTTATAGCCAAATGGATGAGGGCGATCTGACGGACCGCGGACCCCTTAAAAGGGTTCCGCCTGTACCCAATTGGTACCGCCAGATCGACAAAGAAAGATATCAAATCTTGCTTAAAGTCAACTCAATCTAGAGAGATTGTGCAAGATATGGAGAGTATAAATCTTCACAAAATATCTAATGGAATCTACAAATGATTCCCATGATGTAATACATGATGTCAAATGTTGTATTACTATTAATAGAAATATGCAATGCTTAAGTAGTGTTTGGTTTTAAGAACCTAACACATTCTACAAACTACTATCATACATAATGATTAGAGTCATATCAAGATGTTACTAATCATAAATGTAAATGCTTGAATGATGAATATATTGTTTGAGAAAGCTTGTTTTAATATCTAATAAACTTGACAAGCTTTAAGCTTTTATAAATTAAATTTACTTTTGTCGTTAACAAAACTTAGGCAAAGATCAAAAATATAAATAACGTTTAATGACGATATTTGTATTAACAAAAACAATTAAACACACTGACTAATGTTATTTTTAAAACACCATAAAATGAAAAGTACATGTTATTATACTCATTATACAAATTAATAAAGAGAAATTTTCTAAAATGAACCATTTCGTGTGCGATTTTACAAATTTGAACCACGCCTATATTTTTTTCGAAAATGAACTTCGAAATATGATCCGTTGGATTCATTAGTACATAACGTTTTTACCATACACGTGTATTGTTTTCGATGCAGGCAAGTGCTGGGCAAGTTTAAAAGCTAGGCTTGTCTTCTTGAAATTGGGCGTGTGTTGGGCGATTTTTGAGGTGGGCGGGGAGCAGAGGGGTGAGGTTTAGTCTTTGGGCGAGGAAGTTAGGTAGTTGTTGGCGAAGGGCTGGGGTGAGGGAATCTGCTGGTGGGCGAGGGATGAGGCGAGGAAAGAGCTGTTGGGCGAGGGAAGAGATGTTGGGCGAGTATGTGGAGGATTGGAAGTTTACTATTTTACGTGAATGGAACAGTTGGGGCGAGGGGAAGAGATGTTAGGAGAGTATGGGGAAGACAAGGGAAGTTGGTTGAAAGAATGAAGTTGCTGTGTGTTTTGTTTTTAAAATTGTGAATGAGAATGAAGAAGAGAATTTAATGATGAATTTAGATCCGAATGCATAGGGAAAACAGGAGGAGTTGGTTGAAAGAAATTTGTTTTTCATTAATTTTATAATTAATGCATAGGGAAGTGGGTGTTGATTTAATATGTAATGCATAGGGAAGTGCCACGTAGGTAGCATGTGAAGCATGTAGGCGAATGAAAATTGAAAAGATTGAATGTGACGTATTTCGTTCATTTCTGTAAAACATGAGAATAAGGTTTATTTCGGTAAAATCACTCTCTAGAAGGAACATTTTGGTAATTAGCCTATTAATAAAATACGCAAAGTTTCATGCAAGCTAACAAGTTGATAGTATATATAGTCTTGAAAACTGGACCGGACCAACGGGTTCAATCGGGAACCGGTGTCGCCAGGTTCGGATAACCAATAAAATCCATCCGAAAATGAACCAGGTCAGCTTGTTAGGCCCACTTGTGACCATAGATATCCACTCCCATAATAGTACATCATCCATAACAGTACATCTGAACTTGGCTACATGTCTAGAACGTTCATTAATACTAAACTAGACCATAAAAAGCTGATGTATAAACCTAGCATCAAGCATCATTAGCCAAAAGATATTAGCATCTCTTAACACATAATTATAAACCTTTCCAAGTTTGTGCTGACCTCCACCGAGGACGAGGGAAAGTGATACCCTTTTTCTTTGTCGTGTCAAGAAAATCAACACCCTTTCCATCATCAGCCTCCTTTCCTTTTCCCTCGGCAACCAACTTCTTCAATACACGATTAATAGTCTCTTTAAACACATCATGCTTAGAACATTCACCTCCCCTTTCCTCATTCTCCGTCACCTTCTATGATGTTGGAAAGACCGTCCTAAAACAACTACCTTCTGATTCAAAGTTTATAGTTTGAGTCATACACTAAATACCGCAGTGTTGCAAACACTTCTGTAAACCTAATCAACAAATCCAGATACAAATGTAATCCAATACAAACTCATTTAAATCTTTCAACTCTATCTCCCGACTCTGTTTCAACCTCTGATATGCAAAATATAAATGTGACTCATCTCCCTTCAAAGAAATTTGCAGCCACAATAGCGAATTTGAAGACTTCACATTTAATTTCAAAAGTGAGTTGTAAGTGATGTTTATGATTTTGCTTACAGGAGCTCTCGCCGGAGTAAAACAGTTTTAGCTGGGTTTTTAAGGATCTTGATGATTGATGTAATTTTTGTGTGAGTTGTTCTTCGTTTTTGGAAGTGATCTTGTGTGGAAAACTAGAAGGAAGGGGGGTTGAATTGTTTTACCAATTAAAACTTCATTTTAAAATATTTAGATCGACTTATGTCAATCTATTTAGATGTGTATGTTGGACATTGATAGATAGATATATAAAAGTATAATGAAAGATAAAGAGTAAGAAGCACATAACCACGACACGAGTATTTATAGTGGTTCGGCTACAAGGACACCTTCCTTGCCCTACTCCACACACCGAGTCACCTACTCGAGAGTTCGTAATCACTACACGACACCAACTCCTTATCTTGGAGAAGCCTTCATGGCGTCGCCTACTCTTTTTACGGTACTAGGCTAACCACGGGTTCTTTCACCAAGGAGAACCACACCTATCCTGGCGTCGCTTACTCTTTATCCGGTACTAGGCTAAGTACCGAGTTCCATTACAATGGAGGAACTACTACCCAACACTACACAACACCTAAACCCAAAGGAGACCTACTCCTTATTACAACACCATCAAGGATATCAACATCCTTGGAAACAAACAATCACTATTTGTATAACGATGCACCTCATCGATTATACGACCTTGGCATCCTTCACTAATGCCACTTGATTTGACTCCTAGGCATATTTCACTAATGCCCTTGACACGAACGCTTGGCACCTTTCATTAATGCCTTCGTCTTGACTCCTTTAACATTCTTCACTAATGCTTTTAACACGGACGTTAAGCACCTTTCACTAATGCTTACGTCTTGACTCTTTCGGCATCCTTCACTAATGCCTTGGACACAACACTTCTATGGAGGAAGAAAGAAGTATCAACAAGAGAACCTCAGTAGTCTTGATGATGACGAAGCATGGCAACTCATGGACTTGAGCTTGCTTGACTTCAAGAAGTTGTGATCTCGCCTTTAAGAGGAACCTGGAGAATCACACAAAAATAAAAGACAAACTACATAGAAAGATCCCTTAGGATCAGTGGTTAGAGAGTTACAATACTTGGGGAAAGTATGTGTGTGAGTGGCAACCCAAAAGGAAGAAATGGCTCACTATTTATAGAGGAAAAACAACTACTGTCCACGGATCCCTCCCTTAAGGGATCCGTCTAGTGTAACCTCTGGGATCTGTGGGACGCTCCTCTTTGCCCATGGGTTTTTTGGTTACGGGTCATGGGTCATGGGTTATGGGTTGGTCCATGGGTATTTCCTTTAGATACAATGTATCTAATAGATGAAATGTATCTAGTCAAATGGATATGGGTCAATACAATGGGTTATGGATATGCTCCATGGGTTGAAGTTTTTACTCATTATAATACATGCTAGTTATGTATATATTTGCCCAATATGTAAACACTAGTTGTTGTACATATGTATTATTAAATCATAAAATCACTTATACTTGTTTTAGTGTTTTATGTGAAAACGTAAGTGTGTTAGAAAACTATTGGCTCAAACCATTTACGTGTTTTATTTGTTTCGTTAAAATGATTTTACGTTTGTTATCGACAAAACATTAGAAGATCGTAAAATATAAATAAACGTTTTTACGGCTTATTTGTATTAACATCTTGTATAAGATCAGTTTGGGTTGTGTGGATGAGAGTTTAAGATGTGTATCAATTTGTGTTTGTGTTTAATCGAAGAGGAGGATCTAGAAAAACGTATTTAGTAAAGTTTTTCTTGACTTTGGTTAGCTTTTGTAGCCGGTTGTAACTGATTACAAGTTGCAAATTTGGACCATATGGGTAATAATTGAACGAACTTAGAAGTTTCGTTGGTGATAATAGTAGTTTACAAAGTTTGTTACCTAACGTTGAAATTTTTTTAAAATTTATAGCCAATTTCGTCGAATTAACCCTAATTTTTACTAAAATTTTCTAAAATAAAGTATAGGGAATATATTAGCTACAATTTATTGTAGCCAATTAGCTACAATTTTGTGCTAAAACTGTGGGCTCCTGTTTATTTTTTTGGGTCTTTGATTCTTTTTTGTGGGTCTCTGATTTATTGTTTGTGTATTTTTTTTGAAAAATTGTAGCTAATTGGCTACAAAAATTATAGCTAAGCTATCCGCTAAAGTAAATACGTATAAAGAAGGGTCATACTATTCATACGGTGGCTAGTGGGTAGCTGACGGGAATATTCCTTTTGTCCCCATTTTCCAAGTCTGTGCAGTTTTTGTCGGTTTTGTTCAGTATTTACGGCAGTTTAGCGTTTGAACATTATTAAACTTTATATTCTGATTCGCGTTTTCGGGTTTATAAACTTTTGAAAAAAAAAAAAAAAAAAGTAGCACTATGAATAAAAAACATACCGCTTATTAATTACTCATCCCATAAAGAAAGATTGTAACATTTAGAGCAAACAACCGTTGGTTAAAAAACCGTGTGGACATGTGAGTGGGTCCTTCATTATTCCTTTAAATATAAAGAGATTGCACCAAACCCTAGGTAATCCATTTCTCTTTTCTTACACATACCTACCAACATCGCCGTCACAACCACATGGGGTATGTCTTAATAACACAACCTTTTTTGCTTTCTGTTGTAATAAATGAGCTGATTTTGATGTCTCACAAAGTGTTGACTTGAATTTTTCTATTGACACAATGATTCTATTTTACACTTTTTAGCAAAACGTATCTTTCACTTTATGCTACTGCAATAAATGAATTTATTTGATGTTAAGTTCAAAATGAGACTAGATAAGGTTTATTTTGTGTGAATATTTTGTCCCAACCATGAGTTGATGTCATGTATCAACATGTGCTTTTTCAAAATTTATTCATTTATAGTTGTCTTTATGTTATTCACTTTATGTTATTTTATTCAAGTAATATAAAAAAGCTTTATGGAACATTAATAAAAACCTTTTATTTTGAAAAGCCTTTCATAGCAAAACCTTTTATATTGAAAAACCATTTAAAAAAAAATAAAAAAAAAATAAAAACATTTTTAAAAATGTTTTGTTGAAATGTTTTTTCAACTGTTTTTAGATGATAAAAATTGTTTAGAGATACAATAAAATAATACTCAGCTCTATCCCTTTTCTATTGATTCTAATGTAATAAATGAGCTGATTTATGGTCTCACGAAGTGTTGACTTGAATTTATCTATTGATTTGTTGTCTCTCTACTTTTTTATCTATCAGATTTATTTTTGAAGTTGTTTTTATTTTAAAAAATATCTTTTTACCGTTAATATTCAACGTTTTGAAGCTTGTTTTCAATTTTTTTTTTTTTTTTAATTTATGAAAATTCAAGGTATTTTAATACTTTTTTCCGCTTTCCTTTTAAATCTATCAAGTTTTTTTTTTTTTTTCTTTGAAATGTCTTCTTTATTGCTTTCAGATGATATTAAATTCTAATGTTTTTTTATTTACTCTAACTTACGCGTGTTTTTCATTTTGTAGTAATGTCACTTCAGGACCAGTGGTGCAACCCCCGGAATGGCTGATAAAGTAACTCTTTTCTCCTTCATTATTGATATTTTTGTTATTTATGTATTCTGAAAAAATGAATTTTTTTAATGTCAATGTATCTTTCAAAGGCTAGTCTTAGGTGGAGGGTGGTTTATTTATTATTCAAATACTTACAACATATTGCATTCTAAATAAAAGAGTGACAGATATTATAGAGAACTTTGCAATCACTTACTTTTTACTATTTAATTTTGAAGGAACAAAAACAAACTTTGGTCAGATGATTTTAAATTGAAAATAAAGTTTCTTTCATAAATTTAACTTATTTTGTTTGTGCAGGGCTAGGGAGGAATTGAATACTAGGATTGCAGCTTGGGGTACACCAAATGCAGCAATGTTTGGTGCTCTCTTGACTGTGGACAGCACCATCCAGGGGATCCAAAAGTCATCCCATGCCTTGAAGAATGGTACTATCTTCACTTGCGCCGCAACTGCGTGTGCCTTCGCGGCGTTGTTTGTGAGTCTGTTTCTTGGAGAAAGGTACCGGAAGCATCATTTGAAACACCCTCTTCACAGCTGGTGGATGCGAGTTGCATGGGCAGTTTTTCATGTGGCTTCGGTCGCTGCACCATTATTGCTATTTGTCTCAATGTTCGTACCCGAGAAAGTTGTCTGGATACCACTAACCGTCAGTCTATTCGCGTGCATTTACTATATCTCGGAATGTATTCGCCAATCCCCACCTCCTATCCCTGGACCCGAAGTTGCTGTTAACGAAGCCTCCATTGCTCTCACTGGACTAGCCCACCGCTTAGCCATTCCCAGCCACCTTAACCCTGCTGACCCCTACCATATTCCCCATGCCGTCCAGCATCTTGCTAACATGGCCAACCAGAACCAAGACCTAGAAAACCCCAATCCCCTTAACCCAAGCCAGCTGGCTTTTTGCCTCTCCCTTGCTCTAATCTCCAACCCAGCTATCCTAAATAATCTGGCAGACCCGGGTGCAGTTGCCGTTGCTCTCGGACACCTCGCTGATCTCAATCAAGGTGCGCAGGAAGCACCTGCTCACAATGCTTAGTATCTCATCATATGAGTCTTTTAAAAATATCCCCCTCCTCTTGTGATTGGGGTTGATTCTATCATTTTGTTTTTCAATCAGTCTTTTAATATCCCCCAGCTCTGCTGGGGTTGATTCTATCCTTTGTTGTTGTTTGCACTATGACTTTTAGTATGTTGTTATGGATATGATATCATGCAATGTATCTTAGTTAAATGTTTTCTTTATTTCTCATTTTATTATCACATTTTTGTGAATCGTGCAAACTTTATTGGTATATTTCTTGACCCGTGGGACCAACAAATTTTGTCATGTAAAACAGTCAAATATTATTGTTATGTCACTATATTTAGACTTTAAATAGTAATAAGACCATCAAACAACATGTAATAGTAATGACTATCAACGTCACTAAAAATTACAAAATACACATAGAAATAATACTAAAAACAAACACAAGCACCCCTTCATTTGCTTTCGATGTTGGTCGTCAATCAAGGAAAGAAAGTTTGATGTTAAAACTTACTCGTATTTAAACTTAAAAGCAAGGTTTTTAGTGGGATGTTTGATAGCAAAAATCAAAATTCCAGTGGGCCCAAAGGGTGCCTTTGCATATTAGAGCAGTGGGTGTGTTGAATAGGTAACACTACTTCATCACCGTCACGTTACGGTCACATCACCATAACAAACCTTCACAACTAACCACAACAATCCCCCTTCACTCACAACAAACCACAACTTACTCATTTGGGTTTCACGTACACATTTATTCACACACACAACCATACTAATTAAAAAAAAAATGTAAGAAATATAGCTCGTCGTCCATACGAAGAGCCTTGCATGAAGAGCCATGACGGGGGGTGGTGAAGAGCCACGACATGGTGCCATGTCACCTCCACCTAGAACCACGGCGAGACGAAATTTCCACGCCTGCTCTTGTGTCATAGAACTTTCACCAAATTATGATATATATATATATATATATATATATATATATATATATATATATATATATATATATATATATATATATATATATATATATATATATATATATATATATATATTAAAAGCATTTCATTTTGAATAAATGTTATAATACGAGTACGGAATGTTTGCACAATATATCGATTTTTCTAATCATGCGTCTTTCGAACGAAATATGTTGTTGTGTAGGGTTGTGCTTAAGACCAACACCAAAGCTTGATCGCTCTAGTGATTATAGCCATTCTAATCATGAGTCTTTCTAGCGGAACATATTGTTGTGTAGGGTTCTGTTTAACTTAAGACCAATGCGAAAGCTTGATTGGTCTAACAATCATAGTCATGTAATCTGAGAATTCCTCCTCGCAAAAGGTTTTTTTTTAGCTTCATTAGATGTACATCTTATATTTGCGAGGAAACGGTAAGAAGAGGTAAGTGAGGTACCTTAGTTAGATCGTATACATATGAGTAAACATTCTCCCAAGTAACTTGAACATGAAAGATCCGGTCCGCTTGCTTACCAATTAGTTTATCATCATATAGTTTTTATAATTTGATTTTATACAAACTTGTTTTAGATCCTGCTTGACATAACTCGAGTTTTAACATAAGATTTAGGGCTAATAAACTATTAAAGCATCATACTTGTCACAAATGTCAGTTCGACGTAGCGAACAAAAAAAATATCCCCTTTGCCCACTTATCTTGTCTATTTTGTCTCTATGATACATTTAGTAACTTGTATAACCGGTATCCGGTTTTTTTAACATGATATTATCCTAGTTGGAAGTACACGTCTCTCAATGGCCCTACCCAAGTTCATTGTAAATATATAACCCAAAGATTTAACGAAACTTTAAGTTATCTCATGAACCTGCAGATATTGATTTTTTAACCTGATTTATTAAAGATTTAAGTTATCTATTTTTTTTTTCTTCTTCCCCCACATCATACCTGCTGGCACCCACCCAAGTTCAGCCATTCATTAAACATTACAAGTTCATAATTGTCAACACAAGTTCATCTGCATGATAAACTTCCGGCCATCGGATACAAGACCACCGCCGTAACCGGGGAGCACCGCCGTGACGGCGGAGAAAGCGTTCTCGTTCATCTCGAGCTCTTGTTTATGCTTCTCACGCAGTCCTACAAATATGAACAATTAGGAAAGGAAAGGAAAGAAGGCATCCACCATTACAAAAACATAGTCGGATATGAAACATATGAAAGATAAAAGGAAGGCAGCTTGCATATCTAACACATTTTCAAATAACGAGAGTCAAAATACAGCCGAAGGAAATCAAAGAGGTCGCAGACATTAGAGTGAATTGGGTTTCAGTTTGAGATTTAGAGTGAATTGAAAGAGTTAATTTTAAGGGTTCATGAGATGTTAAATGAATTTGGTAAAGGTGTAAAAGGGTAAAGTTGTATGTGGAAAGAGAAAAAAAAAATAAAAATGGTTGAGGTGGAAAAGTGTAAATAAATGTTGAGGGGATGTGGAGTTTTAACCGGTTACGTGGACTATACCTGCAGTTGGGGGTACTAAATGTATCATAGAGACAAAATAGACAAGAAAAGTGGGAAAAAGGACTATTTTTTTTGTTCGCTACGTCGAACTGACATTTGTGACAAGTATGATGCTTTAAAAGGTTATTAGCCCTACGATTTACTAATTTAATTTTGTCACAGTTGAGTTTGAAATTAAATCAATAAAGAAATACAATTGAACTCTTGCTTGTAAACCTATCAAATATTAGATCAATAAATAAAGAAACTAGATTGCATTGTTGATAAAGGTTTTTTTTGGGTAAAGGGGAGTAATCATGCACCCTGGTAAATATATTAACCAAATAAATGTTTAAGTACAATGTATATGAGTGAAATCCCATATATCAGCCCGTTACATAGGCATAGAGCTTACATAACAAGATAATTTCAATTTTCTAAACAAGAAAACAAACCACTACTCAAATGATAACATATGACACAACGAAATAAGATTATTTCCTGGGACCTTGAAACTTTGTGCCATACATGGCATTAAAGGCATCAAATTCCGTGAAGATCACGAACCTGTTTCGCATAGTCATCAAGTCATATTCATCATACTCATCTTCAAACTCTTGGCCACCACCAAATATATTAGCGAGACTCATCAAATGGGTTAGCAACAACCTCATCTTGTAATCGACACCTCAATCTCTCCCACTTTAGAAAAAGGGTTAGCTCTCTTAGTAGAAGAGGTAGACGGAATAGGTTGACCATCATCATCCACAAGAGTAGCTTTCCTATCAATAAGTAGTTTTTCAAGCTTGCCAATTTTCTCAACTATGGGAGTAGAACCAACATCCATTGTTCCCATTGAATCACTCACAAGCGGTACATGTGATGTAGAACCAGTCTTAATCAACTCATCCTCACAAGCGTCAGTAGTAGAATCAACCACAATACTTGGGATGCCCGTGTCATCTTCCACCTCAAGAGTCCCAAAAGAGTTAGAAGTAGAAACAGGTGTACCTTTATCATTAACACTAGTAGCTGCCGGTGTCTTCGTCTTAGAAACATAAACTTGCTTCCTAGGCGCGAATCTAGGACCCTTACCCATATTAATACCACTAGACATCTTCGTACCTTTGGGTTTGGCTTTCCGATTCTGCACCACCTTAAACCCATTATCCGGCTCATCCAAAGACGAGGAGGGAGCAACATCATGATGTTCCTTAATACTCCTAGGACAAGAAGCATTATCATGCCCAAACACTTTACATTCAGCACAATGTGGAGGTTTCCACTCATATTCAACCTTTGTATTAGCCGTAATAAAACCACTATCATCCTTCTTAGGGATCGCCATAGTAACCACATGTTTTAGATCGATTCGAGGATACTTCAACAAGAGCGTGCAAAACTAATGCGACCCCATGAATCATTGCACATGGAACTAGTAAAAGCATCTAACATAATTGGTTTACCCACCGAGTAGCAATAAGGCTCAAACCGTCTTAGAATATGCAAGTAAAGGCACATTATGTAATTTAATCCACACGGAACTTTGGTAACCTCACTTTTAGATAATAACACATCGAGTCCATCTAGTGAGGATGAGCGGAGAGTTCTGAATAATCCAAGGGCCCGTTGAAGGGCGATATCAACACCCTCCTTAGAATCAAACTTAAAGAGGAACACACCATCGTCATTCTTCATAAGTTTCTTTATTCCAAACTTACCCCACGTGTTAGTGACATAGTTTTGTACCAAAGGAAAAGCAATAGTCTTACCAACAAAGAAACCAACCAGGGTATTGTCATAACGGTGAAAAACACTCTCCATAGCAGCTTTAGGGAGAACCGTATCATGATTAGCAACATGACACTCATTCACCAGAGATCGAAAGTTAACTTTCTTAATAACTCGTTCTGGGGTTAGCACATTTGCAAACGACCTTGCATCAGTAGGCACTTTATCATTCACATTAGAGTTAGACTCACACGCCACATTCTTAGATGCATCAAGATTTTCCACCTTCGAATCAGTAGCACAAGGAGATACCACATTCGCGTTCAAACTAGAGTCATGAGCAGTAGCGGTAAAAGAAGACGACGTGCCTACCTTATCACTATCAAAGCATGAGTCAAGACCACCAGTGTTCGATAAACCATCCATACCCCAAACTGATTCGAAACCACTAGTATTAAACTGATTCCCATCATTAGCGCTAGGGTTACGGACAACCCTAGCAGCTTTATGCAAATCATGAGCTGCATCAACATCAATTCCATCACCCTTAAGTCGATTCAATCTAGCCTCAAGCGAACCAATATTTGTGGTTACTTTTGTAGCTTTCAATGAACCATCTTTATCAAGAAACCCTTTCTCCATCTCTCAAAAAACCCACAAACACACCAAACAAACACCACTACGAACCAGCAATCAAACAACAATAAACCAATTAATTGAAACGAAACCCTAACTAAAAAGTTAGGGTTTGGAGATGTTACGCACCATAAATAACCAGCTTCCATGATCGATCAATGATAAATTCGAATAAGACCAGCAAGGAAAAACCAAGTAATAACGATCACAAAGCCTACACAGATTAAAATCCAATAATGATACCCTAAACCCTAAAAAAACGATTCAAAAAAATAAACCTAAAAAACTCAGAAACAATACACGAATTCAAACTAGGACAAATTAACAAGAATGTTAATCAGTAACAAAGTGAGAATGATGCAAAGAATCCAAGGTTTAGGCCGATTTGTTTGAAAACCGATTAAGGATTGGGGGTTTTGAATATCGCCTAGAGAGAGAATTCGTTTTAGGGTTTTTTTAATAATTCGAACTTTTGGACCCCCATTGTTGATAAAGGTTACATGATCCTACATATGATATCTGAATCGGACTTGCATGATCCTAGATTGTTAGTCCGGGCACACTCGAGCCCAAAATATCGGTTGGGCATGCAAAATTTTGTTCGATGACCGATATGTATATCGGTCATGTCAAGTGTGGCGTTTGGTCGACATATCGGTCGTTGGCCACAAAAATGCAACATCGGTCCAAATTACAACCGATTTCAAAATTGACATTTCCAACTCTTTTTGCCCGTTTGGGCATTAAATGTAAAAAAAATAAAAAAATAAAAACCGTTGCATTGATTTAAAAAAAAAAAAAAAAAAAAAAAAAAAAGGTTAAAAACTTTACTACTCAATAAATACTAACTCAAACACATTTTTAAAACACACAATTTCAATCAACAATTCTATCTCAATACCTTCAAACACATTCTTTAATATGTCGTTCGAGCTTTTATTTGGTTCTTCTTCGTCTTCCGACGACGAAGAAGTTTTTAGTGAGTTTGTGGAGTTTGCGGATTTTGCTTGGAAGGTTTACAAAGCATCACAACCAAAAGTTCGACGAAGGTATATACGTAGGGATCATGAGGGTGCTCATAATCGTTTAGTGGCGGTATACTTCTTGAAACCCCATGATTCGACGCAAGAACATTCCGTCGGCGGTTCTGAATGAGCCGATAACTATTCACAGAAATTGTTAGAGAGGTAACCGATCATTCTCCTTATTTTCAACAAACTCTTGATGCTAGGGGCATACCTGGTATTAGCCCATTGGTCAAATGTACTGCGGCCATTCGTCAATTGGGATACGCGGTTGTTCCTGATTCTCTTGACGAGAATCTATCAATGGCTGCAACAACATCCCGTGATTGTCTCCGTAAGTTTTGCAAGGTTATCATGGAGTTATATGGTGTTAAGTATTTGCGAAAGCCCACATATTCTGACCTTGAAAGATTATAGGCTCATCACGAGCATAAGCATGGCTTTCCTGGGATGATGGGAAGCATTGATTGTACAAGCTGGGAGTGGGAGAATTGCCCAAATAGTGCGAGAGCTCTATATGCTAGGGGTGATCATGGGCCACATCCATTCATTTTATTGGAAGCGGTCGCTTCTCAAGATTTATGGATTTGGCATGCGTGCTTTGGTGTCTCGGAATGAATAACGGCGTAAGCGTTTCGTCTTTCCCTGTTTTCAATGATATCAAATGCGGGAGAGCACCGGACCTTGAAGTCCGTGCTAACGATGTGGCTTATAAAAGGGGATATTATCTTCTACAAGCGGGATATATCCACAATGGTCCGTTCTTATGAAGTCTATTTCAAATCCTCCACGGTGATGAAAAAGAATATTGTACAAGAGGAAGCACGAGCGACAAGGAAAGATGTGGAGCGGGCTTTTGGTGTGTTGAAGAAGAAGTGGAAAATGCTTAAAGTTCCTGCTCGAGGGTTGTATAAAAAAGATATCCAAGATATTATGTATACATGTATCATATTACATAATATGATCATTCGACACAAGCAGCGAGCGATATGTCCTACATGGTTCGAAAATGAGGGACACCAAGATCAGGATCCCTTAAGATCGCATGAAGAATCGTTAGTAGTTACTCAGGAGCTAATGGACGCATCAACTCATCAACACTTAAAATCTTATTTGATCGAACACATTTGGAGAAATCGTCGAAATCATGTCAATGAAGTCGATAGTGACGATGACGATGAAGATTTTTTTCAATGTTTTTAATGTTATTTGAATAATTTACGTAATGTTTTTAATGTTTATTTGACTTTCGTACTCTAATGTTTTTAATTTAAAAAAAAAAAAAAAAAAAAAAAAAAAATGGTCATCGATTTGTGGTTTTCAGTCGTTTCGATTCTTAGAAGAGAAAGGCGATGTGGCGGCTGATGACTGCAGTCGCGAGTGTGCCCAACCTTATTCGTCATCCAACAAGATGAAAGACACCAATATTTTATTCAATTCCATACTGATTTTTGAGTGAACGTAAATAAGTCTACCAAGTGAGTTTGATAAAGAATCATTATTAACAAACAATACACCCTCAAACAAAAGAATAAGACAAACAATTTATCTAGTTTCATCAAAAAGGTTACTTAGTAACATATTTTACATGTGGTCTCTTACCCGAAATTGTATACTACTATTATTTTAAGAGAATTTAGTTTCTTTTTATAGTCTTTAGCCATATACTCGCACTTTTCTTTTAGCCAAAATCGACTATGGTTGACTTACTAGTTTCAGCATTGTATTTCACACTTTGTTAAGTAAGTCAAACCAAAACTTCCCAAATTAAATGGTAGTAATTAACTGTAAAAATGGTACTAAAACATACTAATATACCTAATCACCCAACCAACCTCCTCTTTAATGATCTTTTCAATCCAAAAATATGTGTTAACCAATAATACAAAAGAAAGAACTATCTCTGACATGAATGCACTTCAAGAATACAAAGAAACACACACTACAAACCCAACCCCAACACTAGAACATAACTAAACCACTAAAGATCAAGATGATCTTCAATACAAACAGAAACTAATACAAACCACTTAACTATAGCAGAAATGGTTATGTGGAAACCCAGAAGATGAAACCCAAAAGATCAACCCAAGAGAGATTGTAGAAGTGTGTGTGAAAAGTTGAGAGCACAATGAACCCTAGATCCGAATAAAGAGAAAAACTACAAAACAAGAGCAAAAATAAGTATATAACACTAGAAATGCAACCGATTCTTTGGTTTCTTTATTTTTTTTAATGGTTAGTAATGAAAAGTTCACAAATTACCAATAGACTTTTATCTATGGGAGGTGATTTGCACACTCTACCAAATGATTGAGACACTATAATTCATTGTATTCAAACATTTATACCCTCATACTCATATGGGTGAAAATATAAAAGTATTGTGAGGGTATAAATGTCTAAACACAATAAATTTGAGTGTCCAAATCATTTTATGAAGTGTGCAAATCACCTCTTTTTATTTATAGTGCACAAAAACAACCCTTGACTACTTTGGGGGGTCGGGGCCCTCCCCTGCCTCTACAAAGGTTCGTCTATAGATATCAACGAATGAGATTAATACCCATACTAATATATTGTTTGGTTAAAAGTTTTAAAATCAAACTATCATACTAAGGTTGGTGACAATAGTGACCTGCCACGATCTTGCCATATCAGCTTTTTCTTCGATGACCTGACGACGATCAAGTTGTCAAAGTGGCGACAAAGTTAATTTTTATTTCATTTTTATTTTGCAATACAAAATGAAAACAAATATTAAAAATAAATACACAAGCTGGTCAAGTAAACGATCATCTTCTTACTTTTATCGTCCAACGACCGATCAAGACAAAGTTGTCACACTGGGGCAACCGACCCTCGACCTAAGTCGACCAAGCATGTCGACCGAACGACCGTCACTAGCCTAAACTCATAAAACCATTACCCCAAACAAGGTGATTTTTGTTAGCCATTCATGTGAGAGCCGTCTATATAGTTTTCTTTTATTTCAACCACAAACTCGTTATTTCCGCTTTTTCATATAATCTTCTCTTCTTTCTCGTTTTTCATCTACAACGTGATACATCTTTTTATGTCCATGGAACTAGGGTCGTGTCATTTTTTTTTTCTTCCTCTTGGAGATTTATTGTGATAATTACAACAATTGTTTTTTCATTTTCAAAGTCTTCCATGTGTTAGAATGAGTGATAACCATTTTGATACTAGTTCATTTTTCCATCAATGAGTAGGAAATCTTGCGAATTTTTTTTTTTTTTTTTTTTCATCTCTTTTTGTTCCTGATTTTCATAGAATTTGTGTATTTTTGTGTTGTAATTTTGTTACACACGTGGAAAGGTTTCACACTTTTACCAAGTGAAGTCAAAACCAAAAATGATAGCGATTCCTACTAGCAAACGAAAAGCACCCTACGAGATCGATAACAATGAAAGTCATACAAAGTTGAAATACATCAAATGACAAAAACACAAAATTATAAAAACAGAAGGTTGTTCAGGCCAATTCTTCGGCGTCCTCGTAGTGCTCGGCAGCGTCATTAAAGTTGTTTCTGATGATGTCGCTGATGTTGGTGTTGGAGATGAGAGCGAGGGAGAGGATAAGGGCTAGGTTGGTTTGGATGGCAGGGGCTGTGGGGTTGGCAGGAGGAGTGTTGTGGTTGACGAGGTTGGCGAGTTTGGCGATGGCGAGGGCAACAGTCTGAGGGTTGGCGATAGGGTTGGCGGGGTTGACGATAGGGTTGGCGACAGGGTTGATGACGGCCAACTCAATGTCGTCGTCATTGTTGTCGGGGCCAGGGATGGGAGGCGGGACATCGCGGATACATTCGACGGCATGGTAGATGCTCATCATTGCGGAGCCCACTAATGGTACCCATACATCATTTTCTGGTACAACCAGGGATGTGAAGAGTAAGACCGGTGATGCCACGGCTGTCATGTGTAAGCCTGCTAAGACGACTCGAGCACGCCAGTTACTTAAAGGGTGTTGGGTATGCTTTTCGAGGTAATACTCCGTAAGACCTAACCCAACAACCACTGTAATAATGGCTAACCCAATCGACGGATAAATGTAAGAATCCCCATGCTTCAAATAATGAGCCGACCCCTTGAGCCCATGAGTAGAATTGTGCATGCCCAACAACGCCGTAAACGCTAATGTACACGGTATACCCCAAAAACCTACACGAGCCTTGAATTGCTTCCGTGCTCTGCACAAACAAAACAGAACAAACTTTATTTTACGAATAAACTTAATTTTACCAATAAATGCAAAATTCTCTCTCTATTATTTGTCCGCAATTTCACTCTTTGTTTTACAATGCGCTATTTTGTATTTGAACTTAAATGAAGGATTTAAATAACTAAAAAAAGCTGTAATCTATAGATTTAATTATAAGGGTGTTCACTAAAAAAGTAATAATCTTTATACAGAGTTTTGAGCTTTATAGTTTATACCATCCCTAATTAACAAGTAAAACCACTCTCCACCTCATATTTACTATTGAATGATATTAACATTTAAAGTCTTTATATTTTAAATTACATACAAATAAAAAATAAAAATAACGAAAGGGGAAGAGTTGTTACTGTTTCAGCCATTGGGGTTCTTGAGCCTCTCCGTTACCCACTTGAAAAATGGCTGCAAGTATGTTACTACAAAATGAAATACACACATGAGTTAGATTAAATTTCAAAAACCATAACAAAAAATTGTTATCATCTAAAAACAGTAAAAAAAAAAACATTTCAACAAAACATTTTTTGTAATGTTTTTATTTTTTATAAAAGGTTACTTATTATAAAATGGTTTCTCAATATAAAAGGGTTTTTTAATAAAATGGTTTTCCAATATAAAAGGTTTTCTTATAAAAAAGTTTTTAAATACAAAAGGTTTTTTTAATGTTACATAAAGCGTTTTAAAATCAAATTAAACTGATTTAATAAAGAAGAGTATAAATGAATAAATTTGTTGAGACATGAGATCAACTCATGTTGAGACAAGATACTCACACAAAATAAACATATCTACTCTCATTTATTAAACTTTACAACAAATAAAATCATTTATGCATAATAAAGTGAAAAGCAATAAATATAGAGATATGAAGTAGTAGACATACCCCATTTGACTTGACGGAGATGTTTTTGTGTAGGTAGTAGGTTTAAAAAGAAATGGATAAAGTTGACGGCGGATGTGATTGCCTAGGGTTTGGTGTATCAATTGCCTATTTAAGCAGAATCATTGGGGACCCACAACGCACTCGCATGTCCACTGTCACATGTCCGCAACGACCAGCTGGCTTTTTCCAAAAAGATAATTACCGATACATAAATATTTCAAAATATTAATGTTAAAGTGTAGTAAATGAACTCTATTATTATTATTATTATTATTATTATTATTATTATTATTATTATTATTATTATTATTATTATTATTTTTATAAAGCATTCACCGTTAGAAAATCAAAAATTCTGAAATTGGTGGGAGCAGAAAGCTAGTTGAAACAAAACTCTCTATTATAATAAAACAAGCCTCTTAAAGATATAGTTAGCGTACGCGCCCGATATCTTGGGTGACGAGAACTTTCGGATTCGACGGTGGTCGCGTCATCCTACCGAGTTCGCGAGGAAGAAAAGAAGGGGAAAACCATATCGATATCGGACATTTGGTTTCGTGCTTGCGCGTTACTTTTGTCTTGCTTGACCTGACCGTCTGTCTGAAATCAATCATCTGGTTTGGGTCAATGGCGATGACCTGTTAGATCCATGCATCAAGCCTACATCCGTGAATAAAGTAAGTCGGTTTGGTGCGGTGTTTGTCCCTCTCAGCTAAGCCCGATATCAACTTCTTTCTGGATGAAACCCCTACCGGGAGCGGATATCGGAAGAGTATCGCGCACCACATTGTGTCGATGTTTAATACCAATAATACTGCGCATGACACAGCATGGTCTCCGTAAATATCACCCACAAACACCTTGGAACAAGCCGAGCATGGCACCTGAGTGGAGAAAAGGGGGACACCTAGGCGATAGCATAGAACACATCGGTAAGTCTTAGCATTCATAGTCTGCCCCAACCCAGATATCGGGACCACTCTGAGCCAGTCTGAAGTATGGTCTTCCATTTGCGATCTCCATAAGGCCATCTGTCTAGAAGACCATGCTGTGACCCTGCTTTCATTATTATTATTATTATTATTATTATTATTATTATTATTATTATTATTATTATTATTATTATTATTATTATTATTATTATTATTATTATTATTATTATTATTATTATTATTATTATTATTATTATTATTATTATTATTATTATTATTATTATTATTATTATTTATTTTATTTTATTTTATTTTTTTAATAAACATCGCTTTCATTATAATCAAAACCATGGGATTCTGAGAAATTAGTGGGAGCCCGAAACAATCTGGGCTCCACACGCTTAAGAATAGCAAAACTAATCTTCTTGAAGATATGAGTGGCGACGCGCGTGATATCTTAAGTTATAGAGAACTCGGATCCGTTTAAGTAAGGTCGCGCATCTGCGCCGGGTTCCCAAAGAGGAGAAAGAAGGGATGAACCCGTATCCAATATTCGCACATTTATCTTCATACTTAGCGCTTGCGTTTTGCGGCATCAATCATTTAGATTCATATCCATTATTATTATTATTATTATTATTATTATTATTTTATTTATTTATTTATTATTTTTTTTATATAAAACATCACTTCATTAGAAAATCATAAAAATTACAAGAAATTGGTGGGGGCCGAGAAACTAACTAGGCTCCCACTCCTCTAACAATAGCAAAACAAACCCTACTAAAAATATAGTTGGCACCACGCGCGCCAATATCTTGAGTAACCGAGAACTTTCGGATTCGCTTCAGCAGGGTCACCGCCTCCTTCTCGAGTTCACCAAAACATCACTTCACTAGAAAACCAGAGGGATTTTACAAAAAATTGATGGGAAGCCGAGACACTAGTTGGGCTCCCACTCCTTTCTGGATACAAAAACTTAATCTATGAAAAATAAAAGCACCACTCTTGACATTATTCGAGTGGCTAACATCAACAGTCTTGATACGTGAAAGTGTATCCAAGGCTTCTGCGTCAAGCTCCCCAAATGTAGAAAAAGCAAAAGGAATGAAGTTGTAACCGTTTTCTTCACATTTGGACATATATTTCTTTTTCTTCTTCTCCACAGCATTATGTAAGGTTACTCTTGGAGCCCACAAATTTGCATCAATACCCGCAAAAGGAGAGATCTCAGTCACATCCAAACATGCGTCCTTACCTTGGATCTAGTTGAATAATAGCAAGTCTGCCGGACGTAGCTCTTTACCATCCCTCGAAAGAAACCCCATTGGGGCCTCCTTTTTCACCATAATCCCAACCTTGGAACATATGTCGACAAGAATATCACGCGCGGGTTATATCGAACTTCACCCCGATTCCTGGAGCGATGAGCGCATAGTCTCCCATTGGTCCATACGATGCTTGCAGCTCGGACAAGGACTACCTTCAGAAAACATAAGTATGGTAAGCCTATAACACAATACCGATCGGAATTGACGATGGTTCATCCTTTGGCATAATCCATCAATAGGTATGGTGAATAAGAAATCTTGTGCATGTGGAGCCCGGGTACAATTGAGGATAGCCACTTGCCTTGGACTTAACGAATACTTGGAAACAAGATCTTTCTCGATGACACCAAAGTAACACTTTGCCAATGTTTTCATCATATGGGGGCAGGAGCGTCAGAGGCGACAGAGAACGTGTTTGTGTTACAAGCATTGCTAAAAGTATCGAGAGCATGCTGAAACGAAGGACCATGAGAATTAATGCCCGTTTTTACCAATAACCGGTCCTGCATATCACTAGTTTGCAAACGAGATGCGAGGAAGGCATATTGGATGATGTCACTCGCTGCATGGATGCCAAGCCCACCCATCTTGATTGGGAGGGTGGCAAGCCGCCACTGCCAGTCACCAAACCCTGGTTCGGAGGTTGTAATAATCTTTTTCAAATAAGCATGTAACATCTGATCAAACCGGACCTGGGCCTCTCGCACGTACAAAGGGGAACATGTCCTCAAAGCGTAAGATAATTTTACAACCCCGGCACAATTACGAAGAAGAAGGAGCTCACATTGGGGGTAATTCAGTTTAAGAATAGCTTCCATTAGTAAGATAGTTTTAGAAACTCTTTTCAAAGCCAGCTCCTGACAAAAGCTTTCATCCAAACTAACTGAACCACCAAGAAATTTGTCTCCATCGACCGGACGAGAGATATTTGTAGGAAAAACACCTCCACCACTTACAGGGTCCTCCATGGGCGAGAAAAGTTCGGTCTTATCGACATTCTAAAACAACCCCGTAGGACCATACATCATAATAATGTCAAGCGCCTTGGCAACCATGAGGGTATCTCCTATAATAGTACCATCATCAAGATACCAAGCCTGAAGAGTGAGCTCATAAGACCTATTAATAGCATGGACAAGGGGGTGCAAAGCGAGGGCGAACAACAACAGACCTAGCGGATCCCCTTGTTGCACCCCTTGGCATGACCAAATGATATAATCATCATAATAAAGTCTAGCAGGCCTGGCATAGCAGAACTCAACCCAAGGAGCAATAGAAGGACATCTTATCCTGGTCTCCTGAAGAAGGACACTCTATCGACCCAGTTAAGCGTTACGAAAATCCACCAACAACATAGAAAACCCGACATTGTGACCCTTAGCCTCGATAAGCCGATTCACGAATGAAGAACAACCTCGCGACCACCGAACACCGACCCCAAATTGAAAGTCTTGCAAATAGGTATTCATAGAGTTGCCAATTGAAGAAGAAGCAACCTTGATACAAGCCTCGCCGGACCGTCTTGACAAGCAATGATAGGCGTATGCCTCCACCGGCTTAACCAAGAGTCGAGGGCACTAGCAATATATTCCCTAATAGGCGGGGCACTTTCCACAAGGCAGGTTCCCGGTGATGGAACCTAGCGAGGTTATCGACAATAGCGTGAGAGCCCCACAAAATATCCATTAAATGTTCTGCTCTAAGCCCATCCCGACCACATGATGTCCCTTTTGGAAAACTGCGAATCCTATTCAACACCAAGTCCTTATCCACTATAAGTACATCTTCGCCTAGAGGAGAAGATGACAAAATTGGAGGTGGGGCATGGGGATGTTTGGCCTCAAGCTCATGCAGGGTGCCGAATGTAGAGGGGGCGACACCAGAGGACGTAAGCACCTTAATGGCATCGGTAAAATGTCCATCCCCCAATTTACGCTTACATTGAACCATGTTAGTTGCATCAAGAACTTTGGGTTTTGTCATCCCACCGAGGGATGGAGTGACCCCAGTTAAGCGTTCTATTACCAAACCAATCCTGTATGCAGGATCCTTCCAACGGATAATAGCCCGAGAGATACATTCAACTGACACCGTTCTCGCTCTCCAGAACGTCGTTGGGCTCTATTAGCTGGCGCGAAGGTGGTCAAAACACAACATGGCAGGATGAGGAGTTCCACCACACCGATAAATCCCCCGGGCATGCAAGGACCTTGTCTAGTGCATTACGAAAAATCTTAGCGAACCCGAGACGTAGCCTGGGGGATACATTTAACCGTACGTAACTTCTTCAAGAAAACCCGGCCTAGTAAGTTGATGTCAAAGAAACCTGACCCACCCTCCTGCGAAGGCACCAGTAATAGCCGATGCAACAACAGCACCATTCACTACATCTAATATTGGTATAGGAGGCGCATTGATGCCATAGATTGCAACTTCATGAAAACTAGGTGCTAGAACCACTTCCTCGTCGGCATGCTAGCAGTTTTTACTAAAAGTGTTGGTGCAAAAACACACCCCATAAAGCCAAACCCCCGCCGCATGAAGTGCCTGGTCAAGCGCGGAAAATAAAGGAAAATCTTTTGTATCCCGATCCTTGTATGAAGCATTTAAAACATCCGTTTTAAAATAGCGAGTATTCAAATGGTCAATAAAATATTTCTTAGTGAGCCCTTTACCATTTCCTCCACTGCACCCATTACAACCTTGTAGCGGACAAGAAATCCGAGATACCTCGCGACTAACCATGAAAAACAAGGCAAATCGCAAATTGATTGATTTTTTTTTTTTTTTTCCAAACCTCAAATAAAATAAAACTAATCCTAAAAGTCAAATTACATGGCCCAACAAAAAGACAAAACGCATTAAAATTCTAAAAAGACAAAACGATGGCCATTAGTCCATTACAAGTTACTTAGGGAGGGAGGTGAAACACTGTCTGCTGTCACCCTGGAGGTCTTGCATCGCTCTGTCCAATAAAAGCTTCCAACTCAAAATTACCCTAATCTACCCTAACACTACCCTATGTGGAGGGTGGTACCTAATACCGAATTCCATTTTTTTTTTTTAAATCATAAAATCACATCTGATATTTAAAATAAAACATACCATTTCATTAAAAATAAAAACATTACATAATACTTAAAGATTTGAAACATGTCTATATTTATCACATTAATATTATTGGACTTCCTTCAAAATAATTGTAAAAACAATGGCCCATTTTAACAATTGGGTTGAAAATGTACGTATTTAAAACAATGGCCCATTTGAAACATTAATCATCTTCTTCTCAGATGCATAAAACCAAACCACCATTATCTATATTTATCCCATTTCATCTTACGCTACACAAAAAAAAAAAAAAAAAAAAAAGCATAAACACAAAACACACAACGGCTCGGCTTGACTCAATTTCAAACCCGCCCCCTAACCCGCACTACACGGAATGGTGTAACCGAGCGGGTTCACGAGCTCGCTTTGCAACCCGACGTCCACTCCGTCTGGCCTTAATATGTCGATATCAAATCGCACTGCTTTGATAAAAGTATAGCCTGAGGAACTTTCAAATGGTTACTCTTATTTTGGTGCTTACTAAGGGATAAATCCTCATCATCCATCTAGTTTGATATAATGATGGGGATAAACCTAAGATTTAATATAGAAATCTAATTCCATGTTTTTTTTTCTCCTTTTTTCCTTGTCTTTTTGTCTTTCTTATTTATTAATATTTTTTTTTTTTTTTTTTTTTTTTGTGTTGGAATTAACGTTTTCATTTCAAATTCATGTTTTTTTTTTTTTTTTTTCACCTTTTTATTATAATTTTTAATTTTAAATTCACGTTTTTTTATTCAAGTTTTTTCGCTTTCATACGTTGTTTCTCTGCATTTATCGTTTTCGTCCGTCTTCATATGTTTTAAATCCGTTTTTCGTTTTCATCGATTTGACCGTTTTAAATACTGTTTTCATCCGTTTTAAATGCGTTTAAATCCGTTTTATAGCGTTTTCATACGTTTACATCCGTTTCGACATTTTCGTCCGTTTTTCGGCGTTTTCATACGTTTTATGCGTTTACATACGTTTCGTCTATTTTCGGACTTTTTTCCGTTTTCATACGTTTCGTCCGTTTTCGTTTTCATCCATTTTAGACATTTTAAATACATTTTCGTCCGTTTTATCGTTTTCGTCCGTTTTCATACGTTTAAAATCTGTTTCGCTCGTTCGTCCGTTTTCATCGTTTTAAATCGTTTTCTTACGTTTTCATTTGTTTTCATCGTTTTGTCCATTTTCTTACGTTTTCGTTCGTTTCATACATTTTCGTCCGTTTTCATCCGTTTTCTTCGTTTTCATCCATTTTCATACGTTTCGGGCGTGTTTTATGCTTCATACGTTTTCGTCCGTTTCTTCGTTTCGGCCATTTCATACGTTTTGTCTTTTTTAGGTTTTATGTATTTTCGTCCGTTTTAGGCGTTTTAAATGCCTTTTACGTTTTCATGTATTTTTGTCCGTTTTATCGTTTTGACCGTTTGAAGTTTTCATACATTGTCATCCCTTTTTACATTTCGTCCATTTTAGGCGTTTTAAATACATTTTGAACGTTTTCATCCGTTTATCGTTTTCGTCCGTTTCATACGTTGTCATCCGTTTTTATACGTTTTTGTCCGTTTTATACATTTTTGTCTTTTTTCAGACGTTTTGTCCTTTCATACGTTTTTATACGTTTTTAATTCGATTTTATACATTTTTATCCGTTTTCAGACGTTTACATTTTGATAAATTTGTAAGTGACACTTATTTATCTCTTGTGATATAACACTGTAAGGAAGATGAAAAGTATTACATTCTTCATCATGTATATGTTATCAGTTGTGATACTCAACTAAGAATGTGATGGTTGTGTTTTTGAAAATATTTAGGAAGATTTTTGTGTTTTATGATTTTATGAAATATTAGAAAAGTTGTTCAACTGAAAACAAGAGTTGTTATGATACTTTTGTTAGACTTGTGGTGGATTTTTCTATTTAATGGATACATTGTGCATGTTTCGATAGGTTTTATAGAGGGATTTGAAAATATCTATGGTTGAATCAGCAAATTTAATAAGCTATGGTTGAAGATAGCACAAATCTTTTATAAGCAAAATTAGGAAGATCAAACACCTGTGATATCACAGGTGATATCACCTCAATTGTGATATCGCCTGTGATATCGTGTGTGATAACACCGGTGATATCACCTGTGATATCATGTGCTATATTACCGGTGATAGCATGTGTGATATCATAGTTTATATCACTTGTGATATCACCAGTGATATCGCATGTGATATAATGTGATATCACAAGTGAGGTGATATCATGTGTGATATCACAGGTGTTTGAGCTTACTCAATTTGTTTATAAAGATGTGTGCTTTCTTCAACCATAGCCTCTTTAGTTTGTTGATTCAACCATAGTTATTACAATTTCGCTATAAAACTATCGGCATGCACAATGTATCCATTAAATAGAAAAATCCACCATAAGTCTAACAAAGTTTCATAACATCTCTTGTTTTCGATTAACACCTTTTCTAATATTTCATATTATCATAAAACACAAAAATCTTCTTATATTGCAAAAACACAAATAAAAAAATGAATAGAATCATCTCAGTAATATAATAAGTGATGTTTATTATCATTTCTTTCATATATACTTGGTAAATACTAAATTCTTATCACATTTGATATGAATTTAATATTTCACACTCTTAGTTGAGAGTCATCTGGCGATAACACATACATGATGAAGAGTGTAATACTCTTCATCTTTCTTCTGATGTTATATCACAAGAGATAAATAAGTGTCACTTAAAAATATCAAAATGAATAAAAATGAAGCAAACTATAAAAATAAAGACTTGACATATTCTCAAAATCAAACAAGTGTTGCATTAAATTAGCATTTTTTTGAACAAAATAAGAATTCACATAAAGAGACTTTAACCCTTTTATTTCTACTAAGAGTATAATATAACAAGTGATAGATAACACTGGTTGCATTAAAAAAATATGCGCTTGTCAATTGCGATTAAAGACACAAAAACTATCTTGTAACTGAAAATTATAAAAATATTAGAAAACATATAGGTGATAGTATATAAAAATATACCGAGCAATGAAATATCTCAGGTGATATTATAGGTAAAAAAAACATGCTTGTTTGTTTATGAAATATCACAAGTGATATTAGACATTAACTTTTTTTTTAATAAAATGTCACAATTGATATTAGACATAATAAAGTTTAATAATAAGCATGAAAATGTATGAAAATAGACGAAAACGTATAAAAACGAATGAAAAGCGTATACAAATGTATGAAAACGGAAAAAAGCGTCTGAAAACGGACAAAAACGTATAAAACGGATGAAAATGGGCGGCGTGTGAAAGCAGTGAAAATGTGAAAGCAGGGCGAAAGCATAAAAATGAGCGGCGTAAAAAGCGGACGGCGTATATAAACCTATGAAAGCCGGTGAAAACATAAGAAAGCGGACCAAAACATAAGAAAGCGGATGAAAGCGTGTTAAAGCAGGCGGCGTGAAAAGCGAGATGAAAATGGACAAAAGCGTGAAAATGGGCGGCGTGAAAGCGAGCGAAAACATGGGAAAGCAGGCGAAAATGTAAGAAAGCGGTGGCGTAATAAAGCGGACGCAAATGTATGTAAGCGGACAAAAGCGTCAAAAGCGTGTAAGCGGACAAAAGCGTGAAAGCGTGAAAGCGGAAAAAAGCGTTGAAGCGTAAGAAAGCGTGAAAGCGGGGCAGCGAGCGAAAGCAGACAAAAGCGTGTGAAAGCGGACAAAAATGTGAAAACATACGAAAACATATCAAAGCGGACGGCGTGAAAGCGGACAAAAGCGTGAAAGCGTGAAAGCGAGGCGAAAGCGTAACAAGGCGGCAAAAGCGGACGACGTAACAAAGCAGAAGCGTGTGAAAGCAGGGCAGCGGACGAATCGTAAGAAAGCGGACGGCGTAAGAAAGCGAGGCGGCGTGTGAAAGCGGACGGCGTGAAAGCGAGCGAAAGCCGTATGAAAGCGGACGGCGTGGGAAAAGCAGACGGCGTATAAAAGCGGAAAAGCGGACAAAAGCGTGAAAGCGTATGAAAATGGCGAACGAAAAAAAAAGGAAAAATAAAAAATAAAAAGCGAAATTAAAAAGTCATTAAAAAAAGACAAATAGTGAGAAAATAAATAAGAAAGATAAAAAGACAAGAAAAAAACATGGACTTAGGTTTAGACATATTAAATCTTAGGTTAATCACCACTATTAGATCAAACTAAATGAAATGTGGAGATTTATCCCTTAGTATGCAAGGATTTTTGAGTATGTTAATGTGGATAAAAGTATAGCCCCACCCAACATGAAATATCCAAACCGCTTAATGAATATCCATTGGACAAAACGCAACAATTATCCAAGACGCATGCATGGCCCACACTAAAGAAAGAACACAAAATGAGACGTAGGCATGTATAACAAGACGCATGGCATAGGAGCAAATCGCTTTCTATATGTGGCTAGCAGACAAAGCATCCGACCAATACCGAGGGCCGAATCGCATCAACCAATACCGCGATCCGGATCACTGCTCCAAAGTTCCAGGGTAAGCGAAACCCTACCACCACTAGAGGACTTCCGGCAACCGTAGCCTACTCACGGCAACCTGGGGCAAGAAACTCGAAAAGGAAGCTGTTGGTTACGAAAACATGCAAAGGAAAAGACCAAAAAGGGTGGAACAAACCAACCCTGCAAAACCGGCAGCCACTGGTATGGTGGCCACCACGCACACACCAACGTAAACGGATACCGGTAAGATCAAGATGATCTATTAGTGCAGTGGAGTGGCTGGACGATTGATTTTATGAACTAAAGGCATTTATTGTGCAATCGCGGTCAACATTTATTATTATTATTATTATTATTATTATTATTATTATTATTATTATTATTATTATTATTATTATTATTATTATTATTATTATAAATTCAAAGGATTTACAAGAAATTAGTGTGGAGCAGCGAAACAATCGGTCCCCAACACCTCTAGCTATAGAAAGGCGATCCTACTAAAAATATGAACTGACAACACGTCTGCCGATATCACGAGTCATCGAGAACTTTCGGATCCGCTTTAGTAAGGCGCAACATTCTTCTCAAGCTCTCGAAAGAAGAAAATGAAAGGGAGAAAACCATATCAATATCTTCACACTTAGCCGTGCTTGGCGCATTTCGTTCGTGACCTCGATCACCCATGCGACCGGGCACAAAATCCACCATCGGTTTGCGTCGGGCGATGACCTGTGAGATCCACACAAACATTAACCCTCCGTTCAAGAGTAGAGCAATATATCGGCGGGGCGCAAGTGTTTGCACGGCCTCCGCTGAGCCCAATATCAACTTCTTACGGTGAAATCCGGACCGAAAGCAGGATGTCGACAAGGGTATCACGCACAATGTTATGTCGGTGTTTAATACCCGCAATACACGCACATGATACGGCATGGTCTCCATAAATATCGCCCGCGAAATACCTAGAACAAGCGAGCGCGGCGGACTAGAGAATAAAGGAACACCAATCGCGGACATAACACACACGGTAAGTCCTGCTTGTTCATAGTCTGTCTAACCCGAGATCGGAACCACCTAAGCGATCGAAATATGCTCCTCCATCCGAGATTTCCATAAAGCCATTTGTCTAGTGGATAGAAAGCGTAGATTCGGTAGTTTGAGTAACATGTGTGAAATATATATCGCGGTTTCTTCATGAGTTTGGGGCGGCGACCTCGCTCGGATTACTCGAAAGATCAATATCAATTTCTCATTAAAAGCACTTAAAACATCATCAAAGTAGGCCCATAAGTAACAATGTCGAATGTCGAGCGGTTTGGTTTGTAAGCTAGCAGTTGCAATCTAGGCATGATAAATGCATAATTCAAAACATCACTTGCAGAGTAGACACCAAGCCCCCGAATGTAAAGGGTAAGGTGGAGAGTCTCCATTGCCAATCACCAAATCCAGGCCCAGAAGCATAGACAATGCGCTCAAGAAGAGCAGTCTTGCATCAAAGAACACTGAGCCCGCACAAAGACCCGGGGAGAGCATGTGCGCATAGTGAAATATAACTTGGAAATACCAGCACAAGCACGAAGGAGCAACAACTCACACTGAGGGTCATTAATCTTAGCAACAACGTCCATAAGTTCAATGGTTTTGGCAGCCCGTTTCATGACAAGCTCACTACTAAAATCAAAGTCCACACTAACAGGCCCACCTAGTAATTTAACACCATGCAAAGGGCGGGAAAACACCCACAAGCCTACTTCTGGGGTCCTCTTTAGGCCAAAATACCTCAGTTTTATCAACATTAAGGTGTAACCCGCAATGAGGTCCATCCATCATAATAAGCTCTAAAACCTTCCCCACAACCAAAGTATCTCCAATAATAGTGCCATCATCCAGATACCAAGCTTGAAGAGAAAGGCTAAAGGAGTCTCTAATCTTGCAAACCAAAGGATGTAACACCAAAGCAAAAAGAAGAGGTCCAAGTGGATCACCTTGGTGTGACCATAAGGTGTGTTCTCCGTAATATAATCTAGCTGGGCTAGAGTAACAAAATTCCACCCAACGTGAAATAGTAGGACAACGAAGGCGAACCTCCTGTATCATAACTGTACGATCAACCAAATTGAAGGCATTTTAAAAATCAACCAGCAACATTGAAAAACTTACATCATCTCCGCGGACCTCGATCAAGCGATTCACGGCATGAAGAATAGCCTCCCTCCTCCGAAACTGACACCAAAGCGTAATTCATTTAAATAACCATCGAAGAATGGCCAATCATAGAAGTACTAACCTTGAAAACAAACGCCTCGAATGGTTCCCGCGACAATAGGTCGGATATCACTTTGGCTTGACCGGTGGAGTAAGAGGAGCACTAGCAATATACTCACCCAGCATACAGGGCATTTACCTTCAAGAAAAGATTCACCACTTGGGCAATAGAAGCGACCAACTCATCAGAAATAGCCACAGTAGCGCCACTAAGACAATCCAAAAGATGTTGGGCACGCAAACCATCGCGACCACATGACGTACCACAAGGAAAACTCTTAATCATATCAAGAACAATAGCAGGAGATGCAATGAGGTGATGGATATCAATAGGTGTAGTAGGCAAAGGAGGAGCATATTTGAAAGGGTGCTTAGCCTTTAAGTCCTCAAGAGTATCATCATTATAAGGAGCAATACCAGAAGAAGAAAGAACTCTGACAGCCGCATTATAATGACCATCACAAATCTTCTGCTTACACTGCTTGACATTACGCTCACCTAAGTCTAGGTTATCCTCATCAATATTAGACCATGAAGGGGAAGGTTCAGCTAAAGCCTCTCTCACAAGTTGTGAACCACCACCAGACATACCCCAAGAACTGTTGGAAATGTATATATTTACAAACATGTGAATGTCCGGATTCGAACTCGTGACCACGGGATTGCACACATTAGCGAATGAGAATTAAAGTTAATAATTAATGTTTATGTTTACGATTAATTATTACACATTAAATCAGTTAACGATCGTTAAGTATTTAACGGAAAAATGACTAACGAGTTAAATGGAAAGAAGGACTAGAATTGGAAACTTGGAAAAGTTAAGGATTGGGCTTTGGGCTTTCTTGGTGGCGGCCATGGGGGTCTCTCAAGGCCTAGTTCCTAACTTGTCCTCTAAGTTTTACCTACTAGTATATAAGGAGGGTGGGTTCAGGGTTTCACACACTTGTGCATTGAATTAACCTAGATCTCTCCTCTCTCTCTCAGTCCATATTTGCCGAACACCCCAAGTAAGGAGTTTGGTTTCGTTTTCTTAAGCGAGGACTTGTGTTAGATCTAGCAATCGCTTGATTCGTTTGGTTAATCGTGTGTACAAGAGCGTGGTTGTAAGACATTATTCTTACACCAATAAGTACTTCTTTGGTTTGCTTTGCTCGAGGTTGTTTTGCTTTGCTCGAGGGATTTGATATTCGAGAGATGCGTTCGCATATTTTCGAGTTAATTAATTTATTTGTTATGATCTTAAGTCTTCCATTGTGTACTCTTGATGTCTTTATGTTTTAGTATATTTTATATATCATAAACTCAGCGGTGGCATCACGAGCCTTATATAACAAGTAATTAATTACTAAAACACATAATTAAAATAAACATGAATGTGTTATTATTTGTATGCTTAGATCTAGGGTTTGCAAAACCTAAACCCTAATTTTGAGGCGTTTTTGGTGCCTAATTAGGGTTTGTAAACTATTGTTTTAATTGGATTAGAAACCCTAAGATGCATGCAACTTTATGTGTATATCGTAACTCTGTTTAATTGCATTAATTGTTAAGTGTAATTTATATCCATGATAATTATCGCATGTTTTATCATGGATACATTTTTTATTGTATGTCTTTCATGTTTTAAGTGATATACATTAAATAATGATAGATCTTTAATTGGGAAGACCTCGATAATTATTAATTTTAATCAATTATGTGCTATGTGGTATATATTTAGTTTTGACTTACATGATCGATGAATCGATGCATGTGGTTCACTTGTACATAGATGAAAGCAGATTGGAAGTCTTAATTAAATATATGCATATTAACAGATATAAAATTGGTTATTAATAAGATTTATCAAAACCGTTTGCATGTGGCTATTTGATATGCATGACTTTTATTTGTTATGTATTCATTGTTTATTTGTTTATTTTATAAATACTTGCTTGTTTGTGTTTTGTAACAAGGGTATTTTACAAGAAAATAAACCGACCTAAACAATGGTGAAACATGTATTTTTAAGAATAGTAATCATAATCGTTTAAGCGATTGATGACTTTGGTACAAATAGTGAGCAGCTCACCCATGAGAATGAACTAATAAAGGGGTTTAAAGAAGTGCATACAGTCGCTTTGAATGGATGTCTAAGGTTGTGCTTTAGCACGTACACAGTCCTCTGCCCCACAGCAAGTTCGGTGGAGCTACTTAGTAAGTCATTAAATGTGAAAGCTTATCTTAAGGCGGTCGTGTTGATTCCATGCGCCACTTAGGTGGTAATTATCCGAAACACTAAGTGTTTACACTTATGCAAAAATGCGGTATAATGGATGATAATTAACACTAATTCTTTGATTAGTGAACCCAATACCTCAATTAAAGTTTGATGATGAAAAGCTTATACATTAAAACAAGATATAAATGTTTTAATAAAACTATGCTACAAAGATGAATGCATGACATCTTTGTACATATTTGATTTAACATCAAAACAATTACCCTTTAATTTAAGTTATATGCCATCCAGCGAAGCGGAAACACCTAAGATTATTTTCTATTTGCGTGAGAGCGTGACTTAGATCTTAATCAAAGGGTAAAATGTCCGTGTCGTGAGCGGGCATGGGCGATTTTGCGGTTTCTTAAGTTGGACAACTTAATTGAGTTAAGCGGTGGCGAAAACTCAAGGCATAAGATGGGATAAAACATGTTTACATGGCGATTGATATTGGCTATATGTAAATCCCATAAATCTAGGAATTGTAATTGAAATTGGCAATTGAGCAAATGCTCTACCATTACATATAAGGTTCATCACTAACGAGATCAAGCGATGTGATGAGATTATGACAATTTGGATCCTAGTTTTCAATAAATATTAATTGGTTATATGAATATGAACCTTGGGTATTTAATTGTTTATTGAAAGGAAAATTATCAAAATACTAATGATGGTTTTGAACTTTTTACGTAGATGGCTCAATCGATAACACTATGAGCTTCTTGAGTGCAGCTTTCAAAGATATGATTGGAAGGACAAGTGGTAGCCCTAATTTCAATGATTGGCATCGTTCACTTAGGATCATCCTTCGTGTTGCCAAAGGGTTGAAATTTTGACTACACCTCTGCTGAAGCTCCTCCCAACACGGCAGCTGCTCTTGAATTAGAGGCATATCGTGTTGAATATGAGAAGCACAATGATGTGGCGTGTCTAATGCTTTCGGGGATGTACGCTCAATTGCAAAACAATTTGAGCACTATCGCCTATGAGCATGCTAGATGAACTCAAGCGTATATTTGAGAAGCCACCGGCGGTGAGCTGTATGAACTAATTGAAAAGGTTCACGGTGCGAGGCAGGGAGGTTGGCAAATCATCTCCGACCACGTCCTTGAGATGAAACATCACTTGGACCAATTGGGAAGCTTCGGTGTGGTTACTCGAGCGATGTATGTCGGACTCATCAATCATATCATGTCGAGGAGCGATTTGGTGATTTTGTCCATAATTTTAACATGCATTGCAGGGAAGGCGGTGAATGAGTTACATGCAATGCTTGTAGACTACGAGAAGAGATTGCCAAGAAGGCTCCTACACTGCTTGTGCTCGCTGCTCTGAGGTGGTAGGGTGAATAAGCCTAAGCCGCAAGCGAGATAAGAAAGGAAAGGAAAGGAAAGGAAACAAGTTGTCATCCACGACTCCTAAGAAGAACCACGGAAAGAAAAGGAGAATCCTAAGAAGGATTTGTCTTGCCACCACTTGCAACTCATTGGGTCCTTTGGGCGGGCATCCGGTTTATACGAATGAGTGCCTTGAATAAAAATAAGATGGTGCCTAGCTCATCGGTATTTTATGTTTGAATTATTTTCTTTTCCTCATAAGTTAAATTCACGGATATATGATACGGGATGTGGTACTCACATCGTAATACATCGCGAGGACTTAGAGGCGAAGAAGGCGACTGTGGAGAAAGATACTTGTCGTTGGAAATGGAAGCGTGCATTTGTCGAAGCCATAGGGACTTTTGATTTAGTGTTGCCTTGGGCTTAATTTTAGAACTAAATAATTGTCATTATGCACCCTCCATTGTTAGGGGTGTCATTTCGGTTTCTTTGTTAAAAGATATTGGTTTTGTGCACACTTTTACCAGTTATGGAATTTCGGTTTCTTTAAATAATGTTTTTACTTTAATGCAATTCCTATGCTTGGTATGTTTGAAATTGATATGGATGGTTGTATATCCAATGAAAATAATTAGTTGTATAGCATTAGCAATAAGAAGAGCAAGTCGAGTGTGACTCTTCTTATCTTTAGCATTGTCGCTTTGCCCGTATTGGCAAGAAAGCATGGAAAAGCGCAACACGATGGGCTTTACAAGCGGTCAATGATGAATCATTTGACAAATCACGAGTCTTGCATTCTTTGGGAAGATGACAAGGAAACCTTTTCACCACAAGTGGAAAGGGCTTACGATCTACTTGGATTGATACACAGCGATGTGTGTGGTCCGTAGACATGTGTCAAAGCGTGGTCTTTGTCTTCTTAACCTTACGGATGATTTCGGTCGTTATGGTTATGTTTATTTACTTAAACATAAACATGAAGTCTTTGAAACATTTAAGGTTTTCAAAGTGAAGTAAATTACAACTTGGAAAGAAGATTAAAGCTCTTGATCCGATAGAGGTGGTGAGTATATAAGTCAAGAGTTCAAAGATTACTTAGGCGAGTGTGGAATTATCCGGACTCGCATCTCCTTATACTCCACACAAAATGGTGTATACGAAAGGAGAAATCGTACCTTACTTGACATAGTACGATCAATGTTTGAACTTCGACTCTACCTTTTACTTTTGGGATTATGCCCTTGAAGCGCTATTCGCATTTTGAATATGGTTCCAACTAAGAAGGTTGTTAAAACTCCATATGAAATATGGACGGAAAACTCGACTTTTCTTACTTAAAGGTGCAGGGATGTGAGCGTTTGTTAAGCGTGACACACGATAAGCTCAAGCGGATCTCATTAAGTGTATCTTTGTAGGATACCTAAAGGAAACTATGGGTTACTACTTTTACTACCCCTCGAGAACAAAGTCATCGTGGCTAGGTATGGAGATTTCCTTGAAAGGAATCTCATATCTCAAGAACTTCGATGGGAGAGTATATGATCACGGAATATGATCAAGAAGATACAACACCTTACGAAACCACTAGCCAACTTCAAGAAGAACACGAAAGCTTAGGTGCTCCTCACGAAGTTGTTCCCATTCGTAGAGTGCGAAAGGACTATCGTGCACTGACCGTCTATGTTTAAGCGTGGGGTGGAGGAAAATATGGTTGGGGATCTTAATGAACACCTTAACTATAAAGGTGCCATGGTGATCACGAAAAGGATAAATGGCGATTGCTATGAATGAAATGCAATCCATGAAAGATAATGATATACGGATTGAAGTTGACCTTCCTCCCAAGGCTAAAGTCGTTGGGAGTAAGTGGATCTTCAAAAGAAAGCCGACATGGATGGCAATGTACACACCTACAAGGCTCGTCACGGTGGCTAAAGGTTTTACTCAAACCTATGGCATTGACTACGAGGAGACATTCTCTCTGTAGCGGACATAAGAGCTATTAGGATTCTCATAGCTATAGTTGCACACTATGACTATGAGATTTGGCAAATGGATGTCAAAGCGCTTTTACGAATGGCCGTCTAGATGAAGACATCTATATGCCTGACTGAAGGTTTGTGAATCCATTGTTTTCTAACCGTGTATGCAAGCTTAAGAGGTCCATTTATGGACTAAAGCAAACATCAAGGCAATGGAATAAAAGATTCGATGGAGAAATCAAAAGTTTTGGATTTACTCGAATCTTGATGAGCCATGTGTATATCACAAAGCTAGTGGGGTCGTGTTACTTTCCTTATTACGTATGTCGATGACATATTAATCATGAAATCATATACCAAGTCTAAATGAGGTGAAAGCCTATCTTGGTAAATGTTTTTCGATGAAAGACTTAGAAGCGACATATATACTCGGAATCAAGATCTAGGGATAGATCAAGGCGGCTAATTGGTTTAAGCCAAAGTGCTTACATTGACAAAATATTGAAGAGATTCAATATGCAAAATTCAAGAAGGATTTTTGCCAATACAAGTAAATCATGGTTTGAGCGACCAAGGCGTGCTTGACACTGCAGAGGTGGTGGCGTATGAAGAAAGTTCCTTATGCTTGGTGTGGGATCTATCATGTACAGCGATGCGATGCATAAGGCTGATGTGGCGTTTGCTCAAAACTTGACCGGTCGGTATCAACGAATCCGGGTGAAATTCAACGGGCTCTTTGTTAAGCATATTCTCAGTACCTTAGGGCTACAAGAGATATGTTCATAGTGTATGGAGGAAATCCGAAGCGAGCATGCATTATGAGTTCTTGCGATGCATCACGGAAGTGTGACAAAGATGATCTGAAGTCTCAAGCGGGTTACATTTTGTCATTAATGGAGGTCTTGTGGATTGGAAGAGTAAAAGCAGACAACACTTGCGATGTACGCGCTGAGAAAGTGAGTACATAGCGCGTCGAGGTGCCATGGAAATTTGTTTGGATAAGGAAATTTGTTTGGGGCTTGGTGTTATCCGTCGATTGAAAATCCTATTAAAGTATATTGTGACAATTCATTTGCAATTACTTTTGCCCATGAACACAGGTCATGAAGGGCACCAGACACTATCCTAGACAATATCACTATGTTAGAGAGCAAGTCGAGATAGGTGAAATTGAGTTGCTCAAAGTTCACACGGATGATAACCTAGCGGATCCGTTAACGAAGGCCTTGCACGGTGAAAAACTTAATCATTTGTCGATAAGTTTGGACTTCGTTTAGCTAGTAGTTTCATGCCCATACGTGACTAAGTATTTTAGATAAAAGGATATTGTAAACATTATTATTGAAATGAAATAAAGTATTTTTGTTATGTTTATTATTCATTTATTATGATGTTGTCCTATATTTACATGTTTAAATCCTTGAATAACTTAAGTTATTCTAAATAGTCCGTTGTCAATCAATAACATGGGAATGATATTGAATTAAGACAAATCGAGTATTAGTTAGAATATACTTGAAAGTATATTGATGCGTAGCATGACTAATTTGAGATGATATTCAATGAATTGAATATAGGACTTATCGCTCGCATGATGATACTTTATGGATCTTTGTCATTAAGTATATCATGGATATTTATCCTCGACTTGAGATACAAGAGATATGTCATGGATGTAGTGCATTTTGTGAAGCAATCTAACGCTACACGTGGCGGTAGTTATAAGGGTTGTTTTCGAAGTGTTGCGAAATTTATGAATCACTGCTTGTAGTCAAAATGGGATTTGTTTCCTTCAAATTTATTTTGAAGTATAATACTCTTGGGCCCTCGTAGGATTGTTCGGATGTTTGTATGGCCATACCCAAGGTCTTACATTCGGAAGAATTGGTAATCTTACTCAATCATATAAAGCGAGAGCAGAATAGTTAATTAAGAAATGAGTAAGATCCATATTCTTATTAACATAGTATTAGAAATAAAAGGATGAATATGATGATGAATCATCAAACTTGGTTTCTCCGAAAACTATACACGAGTTGTCTTTGGGGGCATTGGCGTGTTGCTAGGCGCTAACCAATGTCATTTCACGTTTGTAAACATATCCAGTGGGGCTGTTGGAAATGTATATATTTACAAACATGTGAATGTCAGGATTCGAACTTCGTGACCACGGATGCACACATTAGCGAATGAGAATTAAAGTTAATAATTAATGTTTATGTTTACGATTAATTATTACACATTAAGTCAGTTAACGATCGTTAAGTATTTAACGGAAAAATGACTAACGACAGTTAAATGGAAAAGAAGGACTAGAATTGGAAACTTGGAAAAGTTAAGGATTGGGCTTTGGGCTTTCTTGGTGGCCGGCCATGGGGTCTCTCAAGGCCTAGTTCCCTAACTTGTCCTCTAAGTTTTACCTATTAGTATATAAGGAGGGTAGGTTCAGGGTTTCACGCTTGTGCATTGAATTAACCTAGATCTCTCCTCTCTCTCTCTAGTCCATATTTGGCCGAACACCCCAAGTAAGGGAGTTTGGTTTCGTTTTCTTAAGCGATGACTTGTGTTAGATCTAGCAATCGCTTGATTCGTTTGGTTAATTCGTGTGTACAAGAACGTGGTTGTAAGACATTATTCTTACACCAATAAGTACTTCTTTGGTTTGCTTTGCTCGAGGGTTGTTTTGCTTTGCTCGAGGGATTTGATATTCGCAAGAGGTACGTTACGCATATTTTCAGTTAATTAATTAATTTGTTATGATCTTAAGTCTTCCGTTGTGTACTCTTGATGTCTTTATGTTTTAGTATATTTTATATATCATAAACTCAACAAGAACGAATGGCATTAACAATATACTCCTCCTGGCGTTGACGCCTGATAGCAGACCTACACTCGAGATTACTCCTCGGGAAAAAGGTTTTGAGGAGGCAGAGAGGCATGACTAATAAACTAACCCAACAAGAGATATCATCAGGCTTGCAAATCACCTTATCAAGAGCACCCTTCAAAGCCCGAGAAAATCCCAAACAACACTTGGGAGGGATGAATTTGACAGTACGCAACCCCTTTGAAAACAAACTATCAAGAAGAGCCAAGGTAAACCCATTATTATTATTATTATTATTATTATTATTATTATTATTATTATTATTATTATTATTATTATTATTATTTTTTAGACTAAATACACGGTTGGTCCCTAATCTTGTACCTAAACATCACGTTGGGACAAAACTTGCCTTTTTCATCGTGGGAGTCAAAAACAAAATTTTTATAGTGTAAATCAATCCTTGACCCATTTTACATTAGTCGGCGTTTGTTATCTTCTCATGTATGCGCTTGCATGAGGGTAAAATGGTCGTTTATCGTTTGATTGATTATTTTAGTGGTACAACTTAAGGAATGACGTCGTAACAATAAAAAATTATCCATCACTACCACCACCTTCATTATCTTTTTTCATAACCTCTCTAAATTTTTACTTATCTTTTTAAAATTTACACACTCATCATTCTCTCTCTAATATTTGATAACTTTGTAAGCTACAATAAAAGAGCAAAGTATTACATCCAACAATTATTTTTATGACTAATATTTTTAAACCAACAATTATATCCGACAAGTATGAAGTATGTGTTATCTACACAAGTCATTGATAAAGGTAAGTATTTAAATTCAACCCGTTCATAAAAAAGTATCGTATCCATATCTATGTAAACTGCGAAATCATTTATTCTCGGTTTGTCCAAATATTTGCATTCTCAACTTTAAACCTTTACTAATACTACAAAATTTCAAGAACGATACCCGTTCTCCAGTGGATGTGCTGCTTTGTTGAAACTAAATGACGAATCCAACCACCCTTTTGTTTTAGCCCTTTCGATAAGAGATCCAAATTGTCTTTTAGCATCGGGTACATCCAAACTCAAATCATCAAGCGATTCTGCCACCCGCCCAAACCCTTTCGTTATCTAAATCTGAGTTATGATTCCCGTGTTAAAACACTCTTTCAGAAGCTTCCTAAATCATTTCTAGAAGTACCGGCCGAATATACCTTTTGCCCGTTTGAGCCTACTTTGACTTAGTGGGTCAACTTGTTTTGTCTTACAAACTTCTAGCATGTTTTTTTGCGTTTATTGACATATAAAAAACCACATTATTTGGTTGGGGATTATTGCATGCATAAAAGTTTATATGGCCTCAAGGCTTAAGTTTAACGTCTATTAAAAGGTAAATCAACAATTATTTTTGTATATAAACAAGAATCACACTTGTATTATTCAAGCCTCACAAAAATATTGTGACTTCATCCACAAAGGTTGTGACTTGTGAGAAGATAATGGTAATCATGTGCTCCTCCTTTTGCTCTAAACTTTTCATTTTGTATCATCAAATTGGCATTAAAAACTTCAAAGTGTTTGCTGGTAACACAATAATTAAAGGCAATAAAATAGACCAAGATGAAGGAAAAGAGAGGTCAAATTTACAGCATTCATTAGTGATCAACAATTACATCATAAGTCTATTTATTCATCACCCACCTCTCCAATATTTCTACTAATTGACATAGAAATAAAACATACTCAACATAACTTGAAAGATTCATTGAGTTTGTATGACTAACCTTGTTTAAGTACTACGGCTAACCAATCCTAATCGTTGTCAAAGTATACCAAACAAACACAATGCAACTTATTGACTAAAATGCTAATAAAAAATTAGACCAAAAACTGAAGCCACATGCTTCACACAAACTATGTTTTGTCCTTAAAACACAGAAACGTGTTCACTAAACTAACACTTAACGGCCAAGACACGAAACCAGAAGAGGAAGAGGTGACGCAACCCCGTGTGTAGTAAACTCGCAAGAAGATACTGAAATAACCACCACACGTTGCTTCCAAACTCTATCATTCTTCTTCTCAGGTGAAAAAGGTAGATGGATGAGTTTTAGTTAGGATGAAATGAATGAAAAAGGTAGATGAATGACTTTATATATGGGCAACATAGTCATTTAAGAGATTTGGCAAAAGATAACAGACGTTGACTAACGGAAAATGGGTCAAGGGACTGATTTAGACTATAAAAACCTTGTTTTGGATTCTTCACGATGAAAAAGGCAAGTTTTGTCTCAGCGTAATGTTTAGGTACAAGATTAGGGACCAACCGTGTATTTTAATGAACATTAATTTAGCTAAAACAATTACTTGAATTATATGTATTTTATGACTTAATTAACCTGAACCTTTTATTTATTTAAATACTTTAGCATGTGCTCAGTAGGCACATATTAGGAGTAAATTGCAAATTATGTACATGTGGTTTGCCATTTTGTAAGTTATGTCTTTCACCAAACTATTTTGCAAATGACGTCCCAGTGGTTTGCACTTTTTGTGAACAATGTCCTTGAGGTTGCTATTTTATTGCAAATATTCGATTTGGCTAAAGAGTGTTACAAAATCCCGTTAGTGTGTCTTCATGTGTATTTCACGTGAGGGTATTTTTGTCATTTCACTTTTCCCGCCATTCCCACACCTGCTACCTTCCCAAGGACACTTTTTGCAAACATATTCACAGGGACATAGTTTGCAACTCCACTAAATCGTATATAAATAGATCAAATCACACACACAAACACATTTACAAAGAATTTCAACCGATCAATTACACACTCACAACCAAAATGGTAGTGGTTTCCCCACTTTGGCAGATTAGAACTCCCGAGTTCCCAACCCATGAGCTTGGTCCTATTTATGGTAAGCTTAGATGTTTTAAGTTGTCATTTGTTTTTGCTATTCGAACATGTTTTAAGTTGTCATTTGTTTTTGTTACTCGAACATGCATGTGTACATTGTAGGTTATGTGATTTTCAAACTTTTAAGTTGTTATTTGTTTTTCTAGCCAGATTGTAATGGTACACTGTTCACTATGAAAATCCACCACAATGGGGTCTTCACAAATCCACCAAACCAAATATATCGGTTCGCACATATAGCTTATGTTGACCTGATTGATGTTGACTATTTATCCATTCAACTGTTTGTTGGGATGTTAGACGAGTTAGGATTAGGGGGTGATAATATTCTATTCCCACATTTTAGGACCCCTGGGTAATCTTTGGATCATAGGTTGGTCCCATTGATGCGTGAGGAAGATGTAGTGACATTGTTGAAATACGTGCCTCAGTTTAAGGAATTAGAGGTTTATATTGAAGAGGAATTTTCAACAGTCGAGCAATATTTGTTAGACATGAGGACTAGTTGTGTTAAGGGTGTTGTGATTGAAGATATAGAGGAAGGTGATGTCATTAAAGAATATGAGAAATATGGAGATTTGTGTTTGTTTGAGTGGCATGGTGCTACTGAAATGGTAAAGAGGGAAAACAAGTTGATTCTTCAACTCATGCTTCATCTAGTAAAGTATGCAGGGATGATGAGAATGCCTTTTTCATAGATTTGGATGATGAGCTTCTTATTCCAGCATCATAGTCTGATGAAGGAAAGAACAAAAAAGGGCGAAAAGGTAGAGTAATGTCGATGAGTTCATAAACATCTTGTTCGAGATTGACTTCTTACTAGACGATGGGTATGAGAAAATGAAGGATAAGCTAAGCCAAGAAAATGAGGAGAGTCAAGAAGAGGTTGTGGCAGATATGAATCAAACGTTGGACAACATTATAGATAAACATAGTCAAGAGGATGTTGAAAAGGGTATAATTGAACTTGAACTTAAACAGGGACTGGAAGGTGAGTTGGACACAGGGATACATGATGATTTCTTCTACCCTGAAATTTAAGTTGATTGGCAGGATGATCCAGCATACCATGGACTTTATCAGTAGGCAGATATTGATGTTTTGTATGCTAAGTTAGAAGTAGTTAATTAAAATGTGGCTTTTCTAAACAACGAACTCAATGATGAAGCTATTATACTTGTTGATGAAGCTTCAACAGTAGATGTTGAAGAAAGCTTGAAAATGGTAGACATTGAAGCACCAACTATAGAAGTTGCATTTGCTAGTGTGACCTCTGGTATAAAAAACAAGAGAAGTAGGCTTTCAAGTGAGGAAGGAATTGTGAAGGTTATGAGAAGGCAATGGATAAGCTTGTTATGGCTTGGGATGACATGTTTGGAACAAGTTATTTTATGTATGTCAACTAACATTTTAGTGTTTTATTTAGTGGTAGTTGTGTAGTATGTGTATGTTTTAGAACAAGTTGATTTATGTATGCATAACCTGTGTTTTGCACACAATATTTGGTGTTACTCATGTGTTATGTTTAGCACATTTACATGATAACACTTCAGTTTTGTGCATGGCCATTTTAGTAGCATTGTATTAAATTATAAATTTTGAATGTACTTTTATATATCATTATTTGGTTATATTTGTGTGATTTTAGCACTTAATCGTATCTAGAGATGTTTGTCTAGCATTCATAACCAAGTGCATGAGGAAATGGAGGAAAATATGGAAATATGGGTTTTATTATAATTTACAAACGTACTAGCCCTTTAATCGAAGATTCCGTCTCGATAAAGCTAAATCCATTATTTGGTTATAGTACCTTTGAAGACCTTAGTGATTGAAGAACCAAGTTCTACAAGTCGAGTTCTAAAGTCGAGAGAAAGATCAAGTTTCATGTCTCGGAAGATCAACGGATCGGTTACACCTTCAGTAGGATCGGTTGGCATTTGGTCGAATTCATGTTTTGCCATGACCGACCGATCGGTCATAACCCGTAACCGGATCGGTCGGTATGTTATTATTGAAGACTAACGGATCGGTTGGTCGTATGACCGATCCGGTTGGAGAAAGCTGCGATTGTCAAATCTTCATCACTAAGCTTCCCTTTGCATCAACGATTCTAGGTCCTTCTCTTGGTGTATTCTAGTCCCTTCCTTACTCCTTGGAGGCCAAGTCAAGCATTTAACACCCTAGGCCTTGGAATTAGTATAAATAGAGGCTAATTGTGAGCATATTAGACACACTTCAATTACAAAGCTCTCTACTCATCAAACCAAGCCTTAACCTCACGAAATTCGTCCTTAGAAATCCATAGAAGTTTGGAGTTCGGAAGTTCCACCGTTGGAAGCCAAAACACTAAGAAGTCCACCACGATCCTTTGGGAATCATTACTTCATCATTTGTAATCTTATTCCAAGCATTGTAAGACTTTTAATCATGTTTTCTAATGATCAAAGTTATGAGTTTATGTTCATGTTTGCTATGAGTGGCTAGTTTCTTTATACACTTGCTTAAATGATGTTGATTATTATATGATTAGTTAGTGATTGTGTTAACATGTTTTAATTCAATTTCAAGTTGATTCTAAGATCCAATTGTGCTAAAGTTTCATAGTGACATTTGTTAATCAAGTTTGGCTAATTGGTAACTATCGTTGGGGTCGAAAGAACTTCGTATTATTCAACTAGTCATAATCATTTTGTCTATGGATGATTGTTTTACCCATTATTCTTGATTATACAAAGGAACTAAGGTGTGGTTGTAATAAAGCGCTTTTGATTATCAAATTGGATTGGTTGGAAACATCTAAATGGTCGTAAGATTAGTTGTTGAAAATTAATTGTAGCCTTTTGTCTATGATCGGGTACCTTTTGTATTGACCATTTCTTAAGCAATTTGATGAGCAGTGGATGTTTTTGTGTTTAAGTTTATGAAAGTAGACTTATGAAACTTGAATTGATCTTGAATTGATTGGTTAAACTTAAAGCTTGTTTTATGAACTAAAATCTTGTGAAGGTTTAACTTGTAAGAACAATAGATTAGTTTTCAACTAATTATCACAACCAACATGTTAAGTAGTTAATACAATCACATTAATCTATGATATGATACTAGTTTAAGCAAGTGTAGTTTTAATCATCGATTTTCATTATATCTATTTGCTTTGTTATATGTTTTGATAGACTCAGTTAATTCAAACTTGTGCTACGATTCACTCAAATCCTATGACGATCGACTTACCTTCATAATCTTGCTATAGCAGACGAGTATACTTGCTCGTATGTGTTATTAGTAATATTGGTAATTCACCTTTTATAAATTTAAAACTTGCACCTACAGGGCACATCAAGTTTTAGGCGCATTGCGGGGATTGATTGTGTTTCAACAAGTTCTTGAATTTCCTCGGCCGATTTAAAAAAAAAAAAAAAAAAATTTTCACGAAACCTTAACGGATCGGTTGTCCCTCAACCGAATCGGTTCGAGTTTACCATCATTCAGCAGTCGACCGATCGGTCGCATCCATAACCGATCCGGTTACCTTCTCTCATTCCATATAAACCGTTTTCGTTGTTTGACCGTGTGTTTAGATATTGCACGGATTCTCTAGGACATTGTATGAACACTCGGCGTGAGAATAGAACCAATTACACCTCTTACCAACCCGAGCGTTTGATTCGAAGAAGAAGGAGAACACGTTTCATACCATTGGAAAACCGTATACCAAAGTACCAAACCCACCATTTGATAACCTCATTGAAGCCAAAGTTGTTTACAATCCTTTCACCAATTTACCTTTTCCCATGGCGGACGATCAACCCATGTGGGAACAAACGAACCGTAGCACCAACACCGAAAGTGCTATTGTTGCTATTAACCTTGGTGACAACTTCACCGTGAAGGGACATCACCTTTCTATGATCAAAGACCGACAATTCGATGGCGTGCGTGTGGCGATCCGCATAAGCACATTGCGAATTCATCGAAATTTGCGGAATGTTTCGTTATGGCGACACCGATGTCAATGCCATCAAACTCAAACTTTTCCATCATCACTCGCGGAGATGCTAAAGTATGGTACAATGAATTGACCCGGAATCATCAATACTTGGGAGGAGATGAGGCAAGCTTTTGTGAGCCGATTCTTTCCACTGCCATGTTTGATCGATTAATGGGAGAAATTCGTGCTTTCAACCAAAACCCAAGCGAATCACTTGTCGAAGCTTGGCGAATGAAAGATTTAGCCGTGGTTGTCATGGGCATGGATTATCAAAGGAACCATTATCCAAATCTTTTACCATGGACTAGATGAAATCTCTCAAGGCATCCTTGATCTTTGGAGGAATTTTCTCTATAAAACTCCTAATGATGCACATCAATTGCTCGAAGATCAGTACTTCTCAAACTTGATTGGTCCAAGATTCCAAAACCAAACCTCTCAGAAAAACCGTTGCTTTTGTCGAAAACACCGATACCTCAAAACTCATGGAGAAGATGGAAGCATTAACCTCACAAATTAACTCGCAATACAAGGATATCAAAGATGAAATGAAAGAAATGCGAGACGGATGCAACAATTGTGGAGAAATCACCCATCGTCCGAGTGCGACGATAAACCTATGGGTGGACCAAAGAAGGAGAAGCAAATTACGTTCAAGGAGGATACCGTGGAGGAGGATATCGTAGTAATTATTACGGTCGAAATTGCGGAAATTGGCAAGATCGCCGACCAAGGGATGACAACCGTGATTCTCAACCACGAGGCGGCGATCCACCACACCAAACTTCCGACAAAAGGCGGAAGAAACCGAATTCGAAAAAACCATGAGAGAATTAGGTGGTGGACAAAAATCCATAAATGATTTTATAAAAATCAATTTTCAATCTTAAAGCCAAAGTTGAGCAAGGACGGAAAAATCATCAAGCATCTATCCAAGATCTTGAAAACAAGCTTAGCGAGACTTTCGACCAACATTCCTCTAGACCATACGGTTCATTGCCAAGTAACACTCAATCAATCCAAAACCATCAAATGATAAGGCGTCAGTCCACCTCGAACAAGAAATGAACATATCAATCTTTTTTTCACAAGAAGTGGTCTCGTCGATCCACCACCTAATCCTAATACTCTATCACCGTTGATAGTGAGGATGAAAGCGAAGAACCAAACACAACTCAAACCACCAAAAGAAAGACATTCCACGGTCAGGCGTATACACGAAAATTCCTTATCCTCAGCGCCTAAAGAAAGAGAAGATGGAAGGCGTTATAAAGTTTATCGAAATAATCAAGGAGGTTAGACTCAATGTTCCTCTCGTTGATGTTATAGCGGAATGCCCAATTCGGAAATTTTGAAAGAACTTCTTAATAACAAAAGCAAGCTTGAGCAAATATCGACAACTTTTCTTAACGAAGAATGCTCGACCATAGTTCAAAACAAAATTCCACAAAGCTCGGAGATCACAGGAGCTTTCTTATTCCATGTACTTTCGGGAATAACGTTAAATGTGATGCTTTAGGCGATCTTGGCGCAAGTATCAATTTGATGCCTTATTCACTCTATTCCAAGTTGTGCAACAACGACTGAAACCAACAAAAATGAGCATTCGATTGGCAAATCATTCCTATCAATATCACTGTGGAATTCTTTGAGAATATGCTTGTTCAAGTCGGAAAATTCATATTTCCGTGGACTTTGTAATTTTGGAAATGGAAGAAGATAGTAAAGTCCCACTCATTTTAGGAAGACCTTTCCTAAACACCGCAACGCATAATCATCAAAGTTAAAGGAAAAGAACTCAACCTTGGGTTGGGAAGATCGAATCACTTTTCTTATCGATAAAGCAATCGCTACCCACATTCTAGTGATGACACTTGTTTTAACGTCGATGTTATTGATGAAGTCAGCGATGAGGAATTAGATGCATTACTTAGCGAATCCGATCCATTCATGACTACTTACGAAAAAATCAATGAAACGATTTTGACAAAGAGTTTGATGATTTCATGAAAGTAGAATTTGAAGAAGATAACTCGGAAGAAGAAGAAATAGAGGAAGAGGAAGAAAATTTTGAAATCACTTTCAATGAAAAATGCGAATAAAGTCCTCTATCGAAGAACCACCCACGGATCTCGAACTCAAACCTCTCCCAAATCATCGGAATATGCTTATACGGAGGAGAACTCACTTCTTCCGGTAGTCATATCTTCATTACTCGAGGATGATGAGAAAGAAAGTTTAGTTTCCGTACTCAAAAATCACAAACAAGCTTTTGCTTGGAAAACATCGATATCCGAGGAATTAGTCCTAATTTTGCAAACACAAAATCAATTTGAAGAAGGATTAAACACGTGGTAGAACGTCAGCGTAGACTCAATCCCAACATGAAAGAAGTTGTTAAAAGGAAATCATTAAACTTCTTGATCTTTGGAATCATTTACCCAATTGAGGATAGTCCTTGGGTAAGCCACATTCCTTTGTGTTCCAAAGAAAGGAGGAATAGCGGTTGTAACTAATGAGAGAAATGAGCTAGTTCCAACTAGAGCATCACCGGTTGGCGTGTTTGTATTGACTATCGTAAGTTAAACAAAGCCACGAGAAAGGATCATTTTCCACTCCCATTCATGGATCAAATGCTTGAAAGACTAGCGGAAATAAATTCTTTTGTTTCCTCGCGGATTTCGGGATATTTTCAAATTCCCATCGATCCTAACGATCAAGAAAAGACCACCTTTACTTGTCCTTTTGGAACCTCGCATATCGGCGTATGCCTTTTGGTCTTTGTAATGCACCGCAACTTTTCAAAGGTGTATGATCGCCATCTTCAAGACATGCTAGAAACCTCCATGGAAGTTTTCATGGATGATTTCTCGATCTTTGGAGAGTCATTCGAAACTTGCCTTTCTAATCTCGATAAAATGCTTGAAAGATCTGTTGCATCTTGTTCTCAAGCGGGAGAAATGCCACTTTATGGTAACAGAAGGAATTGTGCTTGGCCACAAAATCTCTAGTCTTAGGAATGGAAGTCGACAAAGCAAGGTCGATGTCATCTCAAAACTTCCACCACCAACCAACGTCAAAGCCGTTAGAAGTTTTTAGGACATCTTTGGTTTTACTGCCGATTCATCAAAGATTTTCCAAAATATCTCGTCAATGACAAAACTTCTTGAGAAAGAATCTATCTTTAACCCGATCTTGATTGCATAAAAGCTTTGAATCTTTGAAATCTCAACTTACTAGTGCTCGATCATGGTTTCACCTAATTGGTCACTACCTTCGAACTTATATGCGTATAGCGATTTTCTTTGTTGGGTGTCTTAGGACAACGAAGGAAACACTTTCGGCCTATATATTTTGCCGACAAGACCTTTGAATAGTGCCCGACAAAATTATACCGTCACGAAAAGGAATTACTAGTATCGTTTTGCCTTTGACAAATTCGATCATATCTTGTGCTCTCAAAAGCGATCGTTTTACTGATCATTCGACACTCGAATATCATTCACCAAGCAAGGCGCTAAACCCGTCTTATTCGATGGATTTTGTTACTCCAAGAATTTGACATCGAAATCAAAGACAAGAAAGGGCGAGAGAATCTTCTCTGCGATCACTTATCTCGTCTCGAAAATCCTAATCTTGAGGAGTTGAAAGAAGAAGAAATCGATGATTATTTTCGATGAAACTCTCATGACCATCGGCGGAAATAGCGATCCTTGGTTTCTTGACTTTGCGAACTACCTCGCGGAGGAATTCTCGAGAAAAGGACTAACTCATGCTCAAAGAAGCAAATTCTTTTGAACTCAAATACTACTTTTGGGAAGAGCCATATCTTTTCAAAATGTGTCCGATGGGATGATCCGAAGATGTATTTTGGTTCGAAACTCGTAAAATTCTTGACGAATGTCACCATGGCTAAGCGGGGACATTATGGTCCTTCCACCACGACTAAGAAAGTTTTGATCTTTGGATTCTATTGGCCAACAATATTCAAAAAGCACATACACTTGTTCAAAGCTGTGGCGCTTGTCAAAGAACCACCAATCTCTCGAAGGGATGAAATGCCATTAACAAGCATTCAAGTGTGTGAAATATTCGATATTTGGGAATAGATTTCATGGGACCTTTCCTAAATCCACAAATTCGAATACATTCTCGTTGCTATAGATTACGTGTCCAAATGGGCGGAAGGTGAAGCTTTTCCGACAAGCGATGCTCGTGTAAGTCGTTAATTTTCTCAAAAAGCTTTTGCTCGTTATGGAATTCCCAAAGCACTCATAGCGATCGTGGAACTCATTTACGCAATCAACAAATGGAAAAAACCATGAAAAGATATGGGTTCATCATCGATTTGCAGCGCTTATCATCCACAAACTAGTGGTCAAGTCGAAAATACCAGCGAGCTCTCAAAGAATCTTGGAAAAACCGTAAAGACAATCCGTCTTTATGGGCAAGAAACTTGATGATGCTCGTGGGCATTTCGTCTGACTTATAAAACACCAATTGGTACAACTCCTTACGAGACTCTGTATGGGAAGACTTGTCATTACCGTTCGAAGTTGAACATCGTGCTTATTGGGCGCTCGAGACAATGTAACACCGATCTCAAAATAGTTTTGGAGAAAAGATTTACGCAATTGCCTGCTGGATGAATTAAGACTCAAGCTTATGAAAACTCCAAAGCGTATAAAGCGAACAAAAGCCTATCATGATAAAAAGCTACGAATTCGGAAAGAATTCAAAGCGGAGATAAAGTTACGCTTTTAACATGAAATTCAAATTCAAAGCTCTAAGTTACAACCAAAATGGTTTGGACCATATGTCGTTAAACATGGATATCCATCGGGTATGTCGAACTCTATGACAAACAAGGTGGAAGTTTCATTGTTAATGGACACGAATCAAGTTATACTACGATAAGGAGCAAGCGAATGAAGTTTCGATTCTTGGCGGTGTCTGGAGACACCATGAAAATGAATTGAAACTATCACTTTTGTAGCACCATTTCTGGAAGAATTCCACAAACTATTCCGTGAAACCAAGCTACTTTGAATTAAATGCAGGGCGATATTGAAGATCTTGGTGAAGAATTCATGTACATCCCGAAATTTATAAAATGTTCAAAGCTGCTCTTGCATTAAATAAATTCGGGAAGAATCGAGTCGGTGATGACTCGGTAATAAAACAAGCGCTTCTCGGGAGGCAACCGTGTGTTTCATATTTGATTTTACGTGGTCACTCCCAAAGTCTTAACCTTTGGTTGAACTTAAGTGTGGGGGTGCCACCTTTTAATAAAACCTTTTGTTTGTTTATAAGATTGTGTGCGGTGATGATTTCTCTAAATGGGCCTTGAGGAATGAAGAAAGATTTTAAGGCGATAAACTCGTTGACATATCTGGTTTTATTTCTATTTTCCTATTTCTATACTTTGAAGTTCGTTTTCATTGAGGACAATGTCTAACTTAAGTGTGGGGGTGAATAGGAAAAATTAGAGTTTTCATGCTTAAATTTAAAATTTTGTTTGCCACTTGTGATCTAGTTGTTTTCACACTTTTAGGATTATCTATTAGAATATTGGATCATTCCTTTGGTAAAAGCGGTAATATTTGAAATTTGAGATGTGTTCGATTACTATTGCAATCCATTACGGGATCGATAAACATTTGCTAACACATATTATACCCTTTCCACTAAATTGTGAGGATTTGAGCCTATTTCTTATTAGCATACATCTTTTATGCTTAGATCTTTTGCTATGAGTGTCTTGGGTGATTTTATTTATTCTAGAACTTGTGCTTGTAAATCATTACTAGACCGCGGTGAGATTGCATTAAATGCGATATAAGTGAATTCGTGTGATAAAGAGGCAACTTAGGATTTAACCCAAATGGCCTTCCATTTTACATCTAATGATATATTAGCTAGCCTCATTGGTTAGTTAACCACCCACATGGACCCATTTGTAGTGCTCATTTTAGCACTAGATACCCCTAGTTACACCTTACGAGCCATCCCTTTCATTTTGTTTCACCGGAAAATACAAAAGATTTTACACTTTAAACCTTAGCCTACCCCTTATCAATGTCTAACGGTTGGTTGCTAGTTTCATGGAAAGTGAAGATTGTTCAAATGATTATGAGTACCACATCCTATGTGATTGATTGAGCCATGCGTTGAGTTTAAAAAAAAAAAAAAAAAAAAAAAAAAATGTTGAAAGTATGGAAATAATAGCCAATGTGCTATGATCGAAGAATAATTCACATGGCAAAGCAAAGAGCTGTGGAAAGTGAAAAAGAAGAAAGCAAAGCTATAATCGTTTATTTGGTTCGTGGAATGTTTGGTAGCTAGCAACATGGGTATTAGACTTGATTTCATTTTTTTTTACACCAATTCCATTAAACATTCCCATGCCTTATCCATACCCTTAACCCTTAGCCTATCATTATAACCCGAATAAAAGCCCTCTTTAGATGTTTTTACTTGGTGCTCACGCCACGTCGGTGGAGTTTTGTTTCTTGTACAAGCTTATGGTAATAATCTAATCATGGTGAGCAATGAGTGTGATTTATCTTGTTACTCCACTAAAAATGAGTGATTGAGTGAATTATATTCCATTATTTTTAGTGAGGTGTTACGAAATGTTTATCATGCAAGAAAATCATTGGATATTGTCAAACATCTTGATGTTTCACCTTTATAAGCATAATTGATGAATCTTCTCGTATTTATACTTGGTTGATTTGCATCACATTTTTCATAATCACGATCTTGTCGGTGGATGTTTGTTCTAGATTTGCTTGAGGGCAAGCAAAGTTTAAGTGTGGGGAATTTGATAACACTCAGTTGTGCATGTTTTTAGTAGCATTGTTTGTACTTTTATATCATTATTTGGTTATATTTGTGTGATTTTAGCACTTAATCGTATCTAGAGATGTTTGTCTAGCATTCATAACCAAGTGCGAGGAAATGGAGGAAAATATGGAAATATGCGTTAATCGAAGATTCCGTCTCGATAAAGCTAAATCCCAGTACCTTTGAAGACCTTAGTGATTGAAGAACCAAGTTCTACAAGTCGAGTGTGAGAGAAAGATCAAGTTTCATGTCTCGGAAGATCCAACGGATCGGTTACACCTTCAGTAGGATCGGTTGGCATTTGGTCGAATTCATGTTTTGCCATGACCGACCGATCGGTGCATAACCCGTAACGGATCGGTCGGTATGTTATTATTGAAGACTAACGGATCGGTTGGTCGTATGACCGATCCGGTTGGAGAAAGCTGCGGTTGTCAAATCTTCATCACTAAGCTTCCCTTTGCATCAAACGATTCTAGGTCCTTCTCTTGGTGTATTCTAGTCCCTTCCTTACTCCTTGGAGGCCAAGTCAAGCATTTAACACCCTAGGCCTTGGAATTAGTATAAATAGAGGCTAATTGTGAGCATATTAGACACACTTCAATTACAAAGCTCTACTCATCAAACCAAGCCTTAACCTCACGAAATTCGTCCTTAGAAATCCATAGAAGTTTGGAGTTCCAGAAGTTCCACCCTTGGAAGCCAAAACACTAAGAAGTCCACCACGATCCTTTGGGAATCATTACTTCATCATTTGTAATCTTATTCCAAGCATTGTAAGACTTTTAATCATGTTTTCTAATGATCAAAGTTATGAGTTTATGTTCATGTTTGCTATGAGTGGCTAGTTTCTTTATACACTTGCTTAAATGATGTTGATTATTATATGATTAGTTAGTGATTGTGTTAACATGTTTTAATTCAATTTCAAGTTGATTCTAAGATCCAATTGTGCTAAAGTTTCATAGTGACATTTGTTAATCAAGTTTGGCTAATTGGTAACTATCGTTGGGGTCGAAAGAACTTCGTATTATTCAACTAGTCATAATCATTTTGTCTATGGATGATTGTTTTACCCATTATTCTTGATTATACAAAGGAACTAAGGTGTGGTTGTAATAGAAGCGCTTTTGATTATCAAATTGGATTGGTTGGAAACATCTAAATGGTCGTAAGATTAGTTGTTGAAAATTAATTGTAGCCTTTTGTCTATGATCGGGTACCTTTTGTATTGACCATTTCTTAAGCAATTTGATGAGCAGTGGATGTTTTTGTGTTTAAGTTTATGAAAGTAGACTTATGAAACTTGAATTGATCTTGAATTGATTGGTTAAACTTAAAGCTTGTTTTATGAACTAAAATCTTGTGAAGGTTTAACTTGTAAGAACAATAGATTAGTTTTCAACTAATTATCACAACCAACATGTTAAGTAGTTAATACAATCACATTAATCTATGATATGATACTAGTTTAAGCAAGTGTAGTTTTAATCATCGATTTTCATTATATCTATTTGCTTTGTTATATGTTTTGATAGACTCAGTTAATTCAAACTTGTGCTCGATTCACTCAAATCCTATGATCCCGACTTACCTTCATAATCGATCGAGACTTACCTTCATAATCTTGCTATAACCTTCAAGTACAACATCATTTAACCTATGACAAGTGATTCAAGTATACACCCTTTGTTTTCTTTCTAGTTCGTATGTGTTAGCTAACTAGTAACTAATTGAAGTAATTCACCTATATTTTATAAATTTAAAACTTGGTTTTCTTTGAAAATCCATTTGAATCGCCATTATTTTCTTTTTTTTTTGTCGCAAAAACAACCAAATGCCCCTTTTCAATTTAATTTTTAAACTTATAAGCTAGAAGCTATGAGCTAGGAGATTTAACCAACTTAATAAGCTCATAAGTAAGTTCACAAAACTGCAAATCATTAACCAAAAACCCACAAGGCCTTACCTTTATTGTGGTTCTTTTCTTGGTCGTGACTCAAAAACCAAACGTACCCTTATTGAATTTTTAAATCCCATAAGCTAAATTATAAGCTAATATGCCCTTCACAGTTGATTCCCAACTTAACATTACTTATTTTGCTAAGTTGTAACAAGCCACATATTTTTCTAAATTAAATACGCAACTAAAAGAAAATAAGGACAAAATATGAAACGACCAAAATGCTTAGAGGGTAAAAAGTGTCAAAACTTTAGGACTTGTAATAAATGGATAGAATGCTTTGAGGGCATGTTTTGCCAAAACTCTAAATCTTTATATTACAAGGACTAAAATTGCAATCGACATGAGACATAGGATATAAAGTGTCATATTTGAAACTGTAGGGTAGAAACTGTCATTTCACCAAAGTTGAGGGGTAAAACTTGTCGTTTTATGAAGACCCAAAGGTGTAAACTGTCAATACTTGAAATTATAAGGGTATACAATGTAACATTTTATTATTATCAATGAAATATACTTTTAACATATATCGATTCAGTTTTTGATACAAGTTCACCCACGAAATATTTTTATTTCATCATCGATCGATCGAACCTTAAAAATGAAATATGATTAACATAAATACACTAAATTTTGAAGAGACTTCATAATCATAAATGTGATACTAAAACTTTATCAGCAATACAACCATTGTACGAGTTCTAATCACGTGTTATTTAAAGGCTTGAACAAACATACTGAAACTTGACATACCAACCCAGGTCGCGTATTGGAGCAGTTTATTCTCAAAACTTGATTAGTTTTCCAATCAGCCCACTGTATCACCAAGGTGAGTTTCATAGCCACATTTTTTTTCGTTTAAACTCTTTGGGAGAGATACATGTTCAGCTACTTGCTTTTATTTTAAATTTTACATATTACTGTGAGTTTATAATCCCACTTTATACGTTTTTGCTACAAACCTGAACACAAGTATTTTCTGTATGCTATCCTAATTATTATTGCCTAAGACACACTTTTACCATTAAAAGTCCCTCATATCATGAACCATAATCACTTGCGAGTGAACGCGAATATTGTGAATAGATCTATTGGATGTTGACAGCCCATTTGTGTTAGCCGAATAGATAGCCTTTGTGCTAGCCGGATTGATAGCCAAATGCAAATTATTTGAGAACTACAAGGAAATTGGAAAATTCTTACACGAGGGCATTGTTACTTATATCATACCATACACGTTAACGTTTGAGTTCAAGAGACTTAGAGCAATAACACGGTACTGTAATGATACAATACTGCAGCTACTGGATTTATGAGTGAACAACATAGCCCACTGTCTATTAACCTTGAATCTTGTGTTCAACTGATTATATTACAAACATTATGAATTCACTCAATCTTTGACCCGGTTAGGGAAAACAAACGAAATATGGGTGTATAACAACGTAACCCACTATTCATTTATCGATATATGCATTTATCGCAATTATCACCCAAACTTGAAACTATTGAAATGAACTGTTTTACATATAAACTCTATGAACTCACCAACCTTTGTGTTGACACTTTTAGCATGTTAATCTCAGGTCCATAGTATACGAGGATGGTACGGAGGGGCACGGGTACTTCTAGAAGGCTAAAATCATATTATCATTCGAAAAATTATTTAATAAAGTGTGAAACTACTAGGACCTCATTTTGTAAACTCTGATATTCTCGATTAGAGTTTGTTTTCTATTGTTATAACTGTTGTGCCATGAAGTAACACCCAGTTGAATTTCGCTGTGTATCACTAAATTGGGGGTGTTACATCTTAAGTTTTGTTGACTAACACGTGCCATGATCACTTATCTTAACTTTAAGTAGTCAACACATTTTATACATGACACTGGTGTTATTCTTCCCCAATTGACACAATCACTCAAACCCTACCTAATCCTAAACATAACCCAATCAACCAAAAATGTTGTCATTATCATCTTCTATTTGAAGTTGTCGTCCTCCACCACCTTCCATTTGTGAGCATGAAGAACCCGTTATTCAACAAACATCACGAACCATCTATCAGCCTTTAAGACGTTTTTTAGGCTGCATAAATTATTATAATGTAAGTGATTTTCACTTTGTTTATGATTCGCGTATTTACTAATTTGTCTAAATATGCAGGGTTCAAAATGTGGCACCTTTTACTGGGTTGATCATAAATTACCAAGTGACTACTACAAACAAGAAGTGTACAAGTTGATTCAAAAGAAAAAAAAAATTGAAAGAAGACAAATACAGTTTGAATGGAGAAATAAGAGACTTGCAAAAGGATTTTAACTTTTAGAAGTCAACTTTGCAAAACCAAGTGTTTCTTTTGCAAATAGAATTGAAAGAAATCAAATACACTTTAGTGTTGTATAGGGAATGTTTTGTTGTAATGGCTATGATTGTTGCTTTTATGTTGTTTGTGATGTTATGGTGTATGAAAAGAATGTTTGGCACATTTTATTTGGTGTTTGGAAAATGATAAGATATGGTATATACAAAATAGTATGGATCAAAGTAATAGAATATCAAGGAAAAAAGTTTGACTTTCAAAAATTTGGTAAATGGGAAAAAAGCAACCTGCAATACATCAATAAAACCTGCAGTGGACAAATGTTTGACTTTCAAAAGTAAAACAATGGCAGTTGGTAATTTATGTAAATAGATTGCATTACATCAATACAGCCTGCAATACATCAATACAACCTACCGAAAAACTAAAGTTATGCAGATAGATTGCAGCAGCCACCTCATAATCAAATCGACAAGAAATGGAAAACAAATTCATCCAAAACAACCATTTAATATATGTTCATCCAAAACTCTTGCTAAAAACCTAAACTTATGCAGATAGATTGCCGCAGCCACACAATCAAATCGACAAAAGTTAGAAAACAACATACATCATCTTTTTTTGGTGCAAAGGGTGAAATAGATTAACAACAAACTAACTTACAAAGAGTTTTAAACAACAAACTGAATTGGATATGCCCAACCAGCATACTAATCAACAAACTATAGACTAACACATATCGGATAAGAGTCAACTGTCCCATACACTACTTTTGCCATTCCAAAACACAAAATAGAGTTCCATCTATGTCCCACACACTACTGTTTCCATTCTAACAACTGCCTAACATGAAATATAAACCCACAGATACGCTATACCATCCAAAAGAAAACCAAAAATACAAGTAGCCAATTTTTTTTGCAAATCAGGACGACATGAACCCAACCTCAACAAACATCAACACGCATAAAACCTTAACACTCCTTTATTCCTGTTTGTTTCTTCAGTAAGAAAAACTGGACCATCTCACCTGGACCAAATCCTGCTCCCTCCTTTAACTCCTTGAAATTAGACGATGAAACAATTGCAACAGTCTTCTTCACCTTAGATCGACCTTTTTTCTTTGTTTTCTCACATAAATGAACACTTTCTCTAGTCTTTGGTGCGTTACCACAACGAAAGTGAACCCAAATAAGTTGTACTTCTCAACAATTCTAGATGGTATATGTTGTTAAAAATGTACAAAAGTTATCATTAGTTAACATATACATTAAGAGTAACAATTTAACAAATTAGTAAAGTTATAATACACTTACAAGTCGTCCATTCCAAAAAGTTGTCGTCATCTATCTGTAAAACGCCTTTTCTTTCTAATCATGAACAGTGTAAAATCTCCAGTTACAAAGCCAGTCCATCCTTATATATCATAATCTGAAATTAATAATACAAAACTAGTTACAGATAAACTAAAAGTTTACATTGATATCATATACTAAATGTAGTTAAAGTTATTAAAGAAAAGCATACCTGATTCATATCCTACATGACACAAGGCGTTCATGGACATGTTAGTGGAATATGTTTCAACTGTCGTGATCGCCCTTCCGTTTTCTTCAAAAAGCATCATATCACACTCTCCTGGAACAACCCATGTAAATACTAACCGCTGACCAGGTTTCATTTTCAAGTTATCAACTAGTTTCACCCAACCCAACCCATACAGGAACGAGTGTACATATCGATCATAATACCAATCATTTGAACTTTACACCAAAACTTTGTACCCAATGGTGTTAGTAGTAATATCGAACTACTCTGTAGGGGTAGGACCATTGAGATATCTTAGAAAATCAAGTGGCAATCACTTTATTAAAAAATATGTATCTGTAACTGGAACTAAACAACGCCAAAACTGAGCGCTTCCTGGTTCGTACCCGTAATGGTCCTCCCCATCCTCGTTTTGAGTAGTTACAGAAAAGATGTCCTGACCTTCTTCTACAAAGTGTATAGAACTAACATCCCAATTAATGATGTTTTGTATAACATAGTCATTCCACCTAGGTCCTTCTGCTGCACTCACTAAGTTTGTCACTTTTTTTACACTGACTTTCCATCCCACGTCGTTACAGTTAACCAGGCAAATCGAACCATTACCATGTTATGAACCTCCTAGAACGTAGTTCTTATGCAGTTGCTACATGTCAAAATTATTTTTAAAACATTATGAATTTCTTAAAAACTAGTTTCTGACTAAAATAACACATAATTCATATATATGGGGTTAACTTACAAATTCATCCAAAACATCCTCAACTGCATTGTGCACAGAAATTGATTGTCAAACATTGTTACTGCATTAACGATTAAGATTAACACAAATAATGTTGAATGAAATAAAAAAAATCATATAGCTTACCGTTGTTTATCCGTAGATCAGGTTTGGTTGTGAGTATTGTTTGATTTTACACGGCTGCTAAGACTCTGATGATAAAGTTGATTGTCTTATTACATTAAGTTGGCGGTGCAATGAGAAGCTAATGTGACCATTGAGTTGACAATAATAATATTAATGCACCAATTGATTGATATAGTCGAAGCATTCATGGCTGAAGGTGGAAGTTGAATGGGCTTACAACATCAATGCACCAGTTCATCTATACAGTTAAATGGTGTTGTATTTTTTTGAAGCCATTTGGTTTCTTATTGTAAGATGATTATTTTATTGACCACATATGTATTGGAATATTAGTGTATTTTGTTTGATTGAACAGAAATTTCGAAAAAATATGAGTTTCAATAATTTTTTTTTATTATTATTTTTTTTAATTTGAAAATTGACTTAATAGATCGGTTCTTAGGTATCAACTGATTTATTTGTTGTATTAGTCAGATCGGTTCTCAACCGCTCTATTTGTGTTTCGCTCAAATAGATCACCCTTGTATAGAGTGGTTCATAAGAAATTTTACCATTACATCCGACTTAAGAAATTTTTGAGGGTTTTCAACCGATCTTTTTAACATTTTTTGTAGTAGTGATTGTACCATTACATCCGACTTAAGAAATTTTTTTTAAACTCCAGTTGCACATTGGCTGCATGCCACGAACAAGACAATCTGATTAATCGATCCCTTAACAAGGATTTTAATGGTTTTGTCAGAAATTTCAATATGCACTGCGTGGGGAAGACAATTACTGACCTACACGCATTGCTAATTGACTATGAGAAAGGGTTGCCTCAAAGGTTCCTACCGCCCGGTACTTGCTATTCGGGGTGGAAGGATTAATAAGCCAAAACCGCGTGCGAACAACAACAAGGGAAGGGTAAGGGTAAGGTTGACAAAATGACGGTGATAGCCTATCAACCTCAACCCAAGAAGAACCCTACTCCTAGGAAGGAAAATCTAAAAGATTAAGCATGCCACCCTTAAGAGCGTTGGGCATTGGAAGAAAATGTGCTCTATCTTGATGAATTGCGGAAAATAAGATGAAATCTGAAGGGTCCTTGGGCGGTTCTTACAGTAATTTATTTGTCATTGAATTATTTACTCTAAATCATAATAATTCTGGGTATATGATACGGGCTGTGGTATTCACATTTGTAATACCTGCAGGGGTTTAAGTGGAAAGGAAGCTTGCCTATGGGGAGCAATATCTTGCACGTGGAAATGGCGCACATGCATTTGTTGAAGCCATAGGAACGTTTAGTTTAGTATTGCCTTGGGCTTAGTCTTGTTATTGAACAATTGTCATTCGCACCTTCTATAATTAGAGGTGTTGTTTCCTTTCGATTTTGTTGGATGATGGTTTTACTCATACTATTTCACGTAATGGAATTGATGTTTCTTTAAATGGTGTATTTTCTTTTAAAGCAATTCTTGTGAATGGTGTGTTTGAAATTGATGTGATTGAAATGAATCTAACAATAATAATAATTCAATGTTTACCATTAACAAGAAGATAAAGTTAGACTTGAATTCTTCTTATCTTTGGCATTGTAGACTTGCTCATATAAGCAAGGCTCGCATGCATAATTTGCAACAAGAAGGGCTTTGCAAAATATCAATGATGAATCATTTGATAAATGTGAGTCATGCATATCGGGAAGATGACTAAGAAACCTTTTCATAGCAATATGGAGGGCTTCGATCTACTTGGTCTTATTCATCTTGATGCGTGTGGACCACTTAGACATGTGTCAAAGAGAGGTGCTAGCTACTTAACCTTCTTGATGATTTGGCCGTTATGGTTATGTTTATTTCCTTAAGCATAACATGAGGTGTTTGAAACATTTAAGGTTTTCAAAGTCAAGTAGAGCGCAATTGGGAAAGAAGATTAAAGCTCTTGATCGGATAAAGGAGGCGAGTATCTAAGCCAAGATTTTAAAGACTACTTAGGCGAGAATGGAATTGTCAGAATCTCACTTCTCCATATACTCCACAACAATATGGTGTATCTCGAGAGAAGAAATCGTACATTGTTGGACATGATACGATCTATGTTTAATCTTACCACTCTACCTTTATCCTTTTGGGATTATGCTTTGGAATCATTGTTAGCATTCTAAATATGGTTCCCACAAAGAAGGTTGATAAGACACCATATGAAATATGGCATGGTAAAGCTCTAACATGTCTTATTTAAAGGTGCAGGGGTTGCGAGGCGTATGTTAAGCGTGACTCGTGAGATAAACACTAATAAAGATCGTAAAGTGTATCTTCGTAGGATACCCTAAGGAAACTACGGGTTACTACTTTTACTATCAAGCGAAAATAAAGTAATTGTTGCTAGGTATGGAGATTTTCTTGAAAGAGATCTCGTATCTCAAGAATTCGATGGGAGAGTTTATGATCCGGAAGATGATCAAGAAGATGCATTACATACGAAAACACTAAAGTACTTTCGGTAGAACACGATTATCCGGGTCCTCCACCGAAGTTGAAGTGATTCCGTTCGTGATCCGTAAGGAATCTGCGTGCACTGAACATCTATGTCTTAACGTAGAGGTTGAGGAAACTATGTTAGGAGATCTTGGAGAGCCTACTAGTTATAAAAGTGTCATGGAAAGTCTTGATAAGGATAAATGGCAAGTTACAATGAATGGGAAATGCAATCCATGAGAGAAAATAAAGTGCAGGTAGAGGTCGATTTACCTCCAAACGCCACGGTGGTTGGAAGTAAGTGGCTCTATAAGATTAAGACTGACATGGATGGCAATGTACACGTCTATAAAGCTCGTCTAGTTGCGCAAGGTTTTACTCAAACTTATGGCATTGATTACGAGGAGACCTTTTCTCCTGTAGCGGACATTATAGCTATTAGAATTCTCATAGCTATAGCTACATACTATGACTATGAGATATGGCAAATGGATGTCAAAACCGCCTTCTTAAATGGTCGCTTAGATGAAGACATCTATATGAAGCAACCTGAGGGGTTCGTGAATCCACAATTTCCAAGCCGTGTATGCAAACTTCAAAGGTCCATTTATGGATTGAAGCAAGCATCCAAACAATGGAATAAAAGATTTGATGAAGAAATCAAAAGGTATGGATTTATTCAAAATCTTGATGAGCCATGTGTATATCACAAAGTTAGTGGGAGTGATGTAATTTTCCTAATTCTTTATGTCGATGACATATTAATTATGGGAAAAGACATTCGAGTTTGCAAAATGTTAAGGCATATCTTGGGAAGTGTTTTCCATGAAGGATTTAGGAGAAGCTGCATACATTCGGGAATCAAGATCTACCGAGATAGGTCAAAGCGGTTAATTGGTTTAAGTCAAGCGCTTACATTGATAAAATATTGAAGAGATTCAATATGCAAAATTCCAAGAAAGGATATTTGCCGATGGAAGTAAAGCATGGCTTATGTAGCGATATGTGTGCTTCAACACTGCCGAGGTGGCACGCATGCGAAAGTTTCTTATGCTTTGGTGTAGGATCTATTATGTATCTTGTGAGATGCACAAGGCCGGATGTGGCGTTCGCTCAAAACATGACCGGTCGATATCAGCGAATCCGGGTGAACTTCATGGATTGTTGTTAAACATATTCGAAGTATCTTAGGAATTGAAAGATATGTTTTAGTGTATGGAGGAAATCCGGACACGAACTTGGTGTTACTGAGTTCTTGTGATGCGTCTGGCGGTGTGATAAAGATGATCTGAAGTCTCGGACGGGTTATGTCTTTGTCATCAATGGAGGAGCGATTATTGGAAGAGCAAGAAGCGATACGATGCGATGTCTGCGACGAAGCCGAATACATAATTGCCGGAAGTCGCAATGGAGGCTGTTTGGATTAGGAAATTCATTTCGTGGCTTGGTGTTATGCCTTGATTGAATCACTGTTGATATGTATTGTGACAATTCTGCGCAATCATATTTGCCAATGAACACAGAGTCATGAAGGGCACGGACATTTTCTCTGAAGTATCACTATGTTCGGGAACAAGTCCGTGAGGTGAAATAAATCTCTTGAAAGTTCACACGGATGATAACCAGTGATCCTTTCACTAAGGCTTTAGCTAAAGACAAGCTCATTGGACTTGCCAATGGAATTGGACTTCGTTTAGCTAATAGTTTCATGCATAACTGTGATTAGTATTTGGATAAAGGATATTGTAAAACATTTATTATTTTGATGAAATAAAGTTTGGATTATGGTTATTTTCATTTATAATATTGTTGTCCTATATTTGCATGTTTAATCCATGAGTAACTAAGTTATTCTAAATGTCCGTTTTCGATTAATGATATGGGAGTATCATTAAATTAAGACAAATCTGAGAGATGTGGTAGAATATACTTGAAAGTATATTGATGAGAATGCATACCAATTTCAGATGATATTCAATGAATTGAATATAGGACTTATCCCAACTACATAATTTACTTTGTGGATATTGTTATAAGTAAATTATGAATAGTTATCCTCGAGACTTGAGATACCGGATAAGTGTCATGAATGTAGTGCATTTACGTGAAGCGACTTAACGCTATCGTGGCGGTAGTCATAAGGGTTGTTTTCGGAAATATTACAAAGTTTGTGGGTTATTCTTGTAGTCAAGATAGAATTTGTTCATTCAAATTTATTTGGAGTTTAATCTTCTTTGGGCCTCGTAGGGTTGACAAGATGTTTGTCGGTCGCACCCAAATCTCCCCTAAATATGTTTAGATGATTTGGTAATCTTGGTCAATCACTTATAACGAGAAACAGAATAGTTTTATAAACAATGACTTAATTCCATATCTATATTTAACGTGGTATTAGAAACAAAAGGATAATAATAATGAGAAATCATTTAAAGGTTTTCCAGGAGCCTTACTCGAGTTGTACTAGAGGCATCGAAGTGTTGCTAGACGCTAACCTATGTGATCACTCTATTAAGATATATCCAAGTGGGAGCTGTTGGTTTTATGGATATAAATTAGTAGTCGTGAGTTAGGATCGAACTCGAGACTACAGGATTGCACACTTTACGTATGAGAATTTAAAGTTAATAATTAAATATAAAACGTTATATTTATTTATTTATTAAACGAAATAACTAACGAACGTTAAGTAATTAATGTAATGGACTAACGGGCGTTAAATGTTTATAGAAAATGACCAAATTGTAAAAGATGGGAAGGTTCCGGAATCCTTGTGGGATTAATGAACCGATCGCCACAAGGACCCAACCCAAACCCACTTTGACTCAAACTTGTTCACCAAGTTTGCATGAGTATATACAAAACCTAGGGTGTTTGTAAACTCATCTTTGTGCACATTGCTAAACCCTAAATTGTTTGTGTGTGTTTTCTTTGCTCTCAAAACCGGTCGACACCCCTAAGGATCGATCCATCACTTTTCCACAAAACAAGTTATTTGTTTGATAAAACTAGCATTACTTTAATCCGGTTTAATGCGTGTGTACAAGAAAATAGTAATAACACACTATTGTTATTATCTTGGATTGAATTACAAAGCGGTGAGGGTAATTCATATAATCCTAATTAAATCAAATTAGGGTTCATCCGTTGCTAGTTTGTGGATTTGATTCTTGTTCGGCTAGAATCAAGAAAAGGTACGCATATTCTTTTATGTTAATTAATTGTTCATTAATAAATCCTATACGCTTCCGCATGTGTTATTTGATGTTTTTGTGATTATATATTGAATGTCAGGTTATCTAATTCCAAAAGGAGCATTTACGGGTTTACCCTCACCTTGCCTACAGCTGTGTAACGCGTCGGTCAAGTCATAAATCTCGACGGCAGCTGGCTTCTCAAACATAGTTCGAAGTTCATTGAGCATATTAAATGGGAAATAACGTTTGAACTGCTTTTGAAGAGCAGATTCCAATGTTCCCAACATAAGACAAGCCACATCATTATGACGCTTATACTCAAGTTGCCAAGCGTCCATTTGAGCTTGAGTAGTGATAAGGTTTTAAAATGTACCTTTTTGAGGGGTCGTTTAAGCCCTTATTTGATCACTTTTGTATCCGTTACTACTTAATATCGTTCCTTTTCACTTTTTAGGTCTCTTGAAGGCAAATCGCTGGAATGACACTTATTTGGACGAAAAGGCGCGGATATACGAAGAAAATGGCCAAAGTCAAGAATCGAGACACTCAAGTCTTTGAATTACAAGGGGCGGCCATCGCTTAAGCCGCGACGCCGTCGAGCACTACGTCGTGACTCGAGAGCCAAATTACTTATTTTCAAGTGACGGTGTCGGGGCTTTAAAAAGTAAGCCGTCGCAACTCGGACGACCTAGATTTGATCGAGACGGCGTCGAGGCGAAGGGACGGCGTCACAAGCACAAGGTGGCGCCGTCGCAAGACTAACGTGGCCAAGACGAAACCCTAATGACGGCGACCCGACGGCGTCACAAATCATAAGGTGACGCCGTCGTGATGCCACTTTTGGAATTAGATAACATGACATTCAATATATAATCACAAAAACATCAAATAACACATGCGGAAGCGTATAGGTTTTATTAATGAACAATTAATTAACATAAAAGAATATGCGTACCTTTTCTTGATTCTAGCCGAACAAGAATCAAATCCACAAACTAGCAACGGATGAACCCTAATTTGATTTAATTAGGATTATATGAATTATTCCTTACCGTTTTGTCATTCAATCCAAGATAATAACAATAGTATGTTATTACTATGTTCTTGTACACACGTACTAAACCGGATTAAAGTAATGCTAGTTTTTATTAAACAAATAACTTGTTTTGTGGAAAAGTGATGGATCGATCCCTTAGGGGTGTCGACCGGTTTTTGAGAGCAAAGAAAACACACACAAACAATTTAGGGTTTAGCAATGTGCAAAAAAGATGAGTTTACAAACACCCTAGGTTTTGTATACATACTCATGCAAACTTGGTGAACAAGTTTGAGTCAAAGTGGGTTTGGGTTGGGTCCTTGTGGCCGATCGGTTCATTAATCCCACAAGGGATTCCGGAACCTTCCCATCTTTTACAATTTGGTCATTTTCCATAAACATTTAACGCCCGTTAGTCCATTACATTAATTACTTAACGTTCGTTAGTTATTTCGTTTAATAAATAAATAAATATAACGTTTTATATTTAATTATTAACTTTAAATTCTCATACGTAAAGTGTGCAATCCCGTAGTCTCGAGTTCGATCTTAACTCACGACTACTAATTTATATCCATAAAACCAACAAGATACACATCGGGTTTCGGGGTATCTCATTTCTGAATAGTGCTTTATAGACTTATATACTCCCGTATTTGTTCTTTGACGAAATCAACGTTCGTTCATTCTTTTATCAAACTAGAATTAGAAAGTAGGTTTTTAACTCACCTGATAGTTTAAAATGAAACCAAAAGAATACTATGATTTGTCTAATGCTTTGATTTTGAAATGTTCAAATGGGTTAAGTTTCATTAACAAGCGTATATATTGATTTTAGATAGTGGACGAACGAAATAAAACAAAGTTCCTCACTAAAACAATATAAGTTTATTAATTGTTCGGATGTGCAAATCTCAACATAATCCTATCTATGATATACGTTGAATAAATATACATAATGTTAATACGTACTTCTTTTTAATATATCAAGATATCTATAGTTCTATACAACATCACCTAAAATGTTGACTTTTAAGTTCCGCTCCAATTCATCTCCTATTCGCATGCAATCCAATTCTTGATATATTCGCACAAATTTATGTGCCATTGTACGTTTTTTTACAAGGTAAATATATTTATATATATAGACGAGTACCCGCGCCTAGCGGCAGCTGTTTCTAGCGTCATATAATTAATGATTTGTGAATTGTGGTGAGTGTTTTATGTAGCGTTTAAAATAGAGCGTGAAGCAATGAAAGTCAGATTGCAAACGGTTGTCTTATACGATAATTAAAGTCTGATAAAATTATTAACATCTATCAAACAACATATAAAATCATTTAATGAAAATGAAAGTAAACATTACATCAGTTATAGGATAAAAACTAACAACACACGTTACTTGTTGCGTAAAAACTAACAAGGATGGGATTAATGGTGACTAAAATTAGCGTGAATATGATTAGCCCAAAATAAAATAAAAATTGGCTAATTTTGGCTATTTTGTAAAAGATTTGGGCACATTTAGCCCCATCTTTTTTTTAAATGAGCGTATTTAGCATATTGAAAAGTTAAATGTGCACTAACGGGCACATATTTTCTCATAATTGTAAAACATTATAATTGTTTTGAAGAAAACTTATAGATAATATATTTATATAGCGATGGATCATTTTGTGTTAAAAAAGTTTATGGGTTCTAAACGAAAAATAAAAAGTTTGAAGATTTGGGGATTAAACATAACGTTTTGAAGCCGGTTCGACCCGGTGGTTCAACCGTTGAACTGTTCGGTCGAAAAACGGTCGATTTAAACCGAGTTAATATGACATGTTGGGTCAAAGCGGGTCAAATTAAATAGGGTCAACCCAATCGGATTTAAAGCGTCTTGTGTCAACCCGGTTTTCAATATGTGTTAATAGTTTCAAATTTTACTTTTACTTTTTGGTTTTCCTTTATATATAATGAGAATGATATGCATGCCTAAAAATATCTTAATGATATGCACAAAGTGTGTGGCAAGAGTTTATTGCTTCAGCGGCGGGACCCACTTCTTCACAAACTAATAAACTTTGCCACATACTTTAGGCATATCATTAGTCATGTTTTAGGCACGCCTATCATTCTCATATATATATAGAGGTACCGCGCGTTGCGGCGAGTCTGCTGTGACTATTAAGGAGAAATAGATCTCGATGAGACCTGATTCACCAGCTTGTATCGGTTTTAACGGGGCCTCTCTAGTTCGTTTCCGGATGGCTGTTATTGGTTAGCCGAACCGATGGCGACACCGGTTTCCGGTTGAACCCGTTGGTCCGGTCCGATTTTTAAAACTATATGTACCATCAACTTGTTAGCTTGTATGAAGCTTTGTGTGTTTTATTAATTTGTATAATGTGTATAATAACATGTACTTTTCATTTTAGGGTGTTTTAAAAATAACATTAATTAGTTTGTTTAATTATTTTATATTTAGAATTATGTTGTAGCTTGTTTAAATTGTACATTGTGAAAATTTCATTGTACTTTTTAATAAGGGGTGTTTTAATTGGTTGTTTTTAATTTGGTAGATATGCTTTTAATTGGTTGTACAATGTGAATAAATTATTGTACTTTTAAGTAATAGGGTGTTTTAATAAGAGTATTAATTACACAAATATATTTCTCTCTCATTTGACCATTAAACTTTTTCACTTTTCCACTTTGACTGTTTTTCCATTTTATGTAGTATAGATAGTGTCGAAGTAATTTTTTGCGGGTTGTTGCAGTTATCTTTCAGCCTTAGGAATGAGCCTTCTAGATACTTGCTAAGATGAACGACGCGTTAGTCTCGCCCCGGGTGTTATCCCAGGACCCGACTCCGGCGTAAGAGTAAGTATGTGTTTTACCGGAAGGTATAATATAAATATGTGTGTGAGAAAAATGATACCTTATTCCCAAATACTGTATGCGTATTTATACTACCTGATGTCACTATCTGGTCCCTGGGTCTGTCGTACTTCATGGGACCGTTGATGGTGTCAGAGCTGACGCTGTCCCTGACACTGTCCCTGGGGTCATGTCCGACATCCACGGGGATGAGACAAAGTGTATCAAGGCTAGATGCCAAAAGTACTGTCAGGTCAGCGTGTCCTTCGGACGGATGACCTATCTTCGTACTTTTCACCTTGGACTATTGTATTGGAGTATCGGGCCCTTCGGCTAAGAGTATCGGGCCCTTCGGTGTTGGACCGAAGGGGCATATACGTCGTCAGATAGAAAGGAAACAAAAAAGATGGTTACAACTTACAAAAGATCCAAATCTACCTCTCCCATATGTCGTAAGTTCGTAACGTGTGTCTATAAAACTTAGACGGAAGCATATACGAGACGTAGCAAGGAGGTCGAGGAAGCAGCCTACAAACCATACAAACTAAGAATGTAGATACCTAAGCAAACTACCCAAAAACACCCCATGACCATAGAAGCCAAAAAATCAGGATTTGCAAACACTATTTGGATTTTAGCACCAATCATTTGTATTGTCCATTTATTAATCTTCACATATGCAAAAAGAAAATAGTATCTTCGAACATATTCTTTATTCAAAAGTTTTATCTCTTGTCGTTTATTCTAAAACGCTAAGCTCCAAATATTTGGACACTAACTTTAGTTACATGATGAAAATTTAAATGCCATTACAAGCTAAGGGCATGTTTGTTTAGTTTTTATATTAACTCCTGTAAAATTAAAATGTCTGTCTGGATATATGATGTTTATTTGTAAATAAATAAATGGTTGTTTGTTTTGTGTGCTAAATAAAGTGTCTGAATTAAAAGAATAATTGTTATACCCTTCTATTTGAAATAAGTGTTGATTAGAGTTAAGAAGTTGAAGGGTAAACATGTAAAAATATAATATAAGTAATGACTTAATATAGAGACTCTCACTCTCATGGCTTTTTCTAGAAGGTCATTCATTTAAATTAAGCATCAAACAAACACTCAATTAGTGACTTAATAAATTTACCTATTTATGAATTAAGACTCTTTAAGTCATTATCAAACACTACCTAAGTTTAATTGAACAACTAGCGTATATGGATGAATAACCATAAAATAGTTTTTGACGTTTAAACAAAAACAAGATTAAAATTTGACAAAAATACATCGTTGGTCTTTAAACTTGCCAAAAATCATTGTCAGGGCCTGAAACTTGAGAAAATTGTCGCCCCGTGAGTCTAAACCTTGGGTTTTTGAGGCCGATTGTGTCCCTTGACTCGTTTTGTCTCGGTCAACGTCCGTTTTAAGTTATAGCAACGAGGGTATATTAGACAACTCACATTTATACTATACCTTAGTTATTCAACGTAACCCAACAATGAACGTTAGGGACAAATCATGAATTTGACTATGCAACTTAACCACAATACTTTGAATTATTTTCTTTATAGGAATCTCTACTTAACTTGGTTACAACCGAGTGTTCATATAGGAGGGGAAACAGTGGTTGCATTTGGGTTGCATAGTAAGTTGTTCACTTGCTATAAATAGGCACGTGCCTAGTAGCTAGTCTGAAGCGTATCTTCTAAAAGAAGTTTCTCCCTTATACATTTTGAGTTTGTGGTTGTAATCCAGAATCAAGTCTTCAGAGTCAATGAGACATTTGTCAGATCTTAGTGACACTGGTGTTGCTTTTAGCTCATTTTAAATCACTCCCTGACACCTCATCAGTTTGTGAGATGTTTTCTTTAGTTGGTCTTCGACTTTCCTAAAACTATTCATGCGTTTTGAGCTTTATACAACACTCGCTGATTTCTATATCAGTGAGTCATCTTTTGAATAATAATCAGATAGACATGTTCTTTGATAACTCTCAGGGAGTATATCACTTCTGATAACTATCAGGTTCACTCTGATAGTTATGAAGTGACATACTCTCTGGTCATTATTAGAGACTTGATGCTCATTAACCTTCAGAAGGTAGGTAAAAGGTCAAGATGACCCGGTAAATATTATTACTCAAAAAAAAAAAATTAAGTACAAAGGATATGAGTGACATCTCATATCTCAGCCCATTACATTGGGAAACTTACATAATGCACTTCCAATTTCTAAATAAAACAATAAACCACAGCTCACAGGATGTGTACTACCAATATACGAACACCAAGACTACTTTTTACCACGCCCTTTGAGCTTAAAGTCATTTAATTCATGTGGGAGATCGTGAGACGTGGCTCGTATAATCATCATAATCCTCTTCATCTTCATGTTCATATCCACCACCTCCGGAGGCAAGAAAATTAGCCATCGGGTTATCCTCCGGGAGTACTTGGTCATCATCACTGTCAGAAACAACAATTTCTCCTACTTTAGAGAACGGATTAGTCTTTTTAGGGGGAGAAGTAGAAGTGGAAGAAGAAGGCTTACCCACTTCCTGTTGCACACTAGAAACCACCACTGGCTCCTTCATTTTATCATCCACCACAATCGGAGCTTATGGTAAACTACCAGTCTGTTGAGACCCCTCCTTGTCAGCAGCCATTGAAGGTGAATTAGGCTATTCTATGTTTAAATACATGTCAGAGACAATTGGGTCGGTTTGTCAGACCCAATAATCTCCCACTATTTAAATATACAAATAGACTAGTTATCAGTAGTAAGTGAGCATAACGGCTTCTTATGTACTGATTTTACATCAGAAAATATAAAATACAAATTATTTGATAACTTTGAACTTTGCTTCTAGTAAGTTCTGCAACCTTTTTAGTTTTATGAGTCTAGGTATGAGCAACTGTCATGTTGTTACCCGGGTTTGATTGTATGGGTTAGTTCTCTGACATTTTCAGTAACCACTCTGGTCAGAGACTTCACTGGATGTGGTACTACTTGCTTACTATCTCTTCCATCCTTTCCAGTCCCTGAACTGAACAAGTTGATTCACTCTCTGATTTAAGTCAAAGAGCGATGGTTCAGGGGCTTTCAGACTGTTCTAAATAATAGGTAGACACATTTGGGAGGTATTTCCTAGTCTTCCTTGTTTGAGCACAGAAAAACATGATTTCTACTCGGCTATAAGTAGGCTTTCCAGTATCTTGCTTACAAACTGAGTTTCAACAAAGGTATGATAAATAAGCTTTGATTTTCATCCTTTGTTTCTTGACGTCTTAGGTGCTTGAGGAACAGAGGTTAGTTTCTTCGATAAACAACCCCTGATGGTATACAACGTACCTATCCTTTTAGACACATCCTCTTTCCCTTATATGATTCCCCCATTCTATAGCCTCTGATGATTCTCTTTTTCATCCAATAATGGTTGTTACTGGATTCAACCATGTAGCATTCTTCAAGCATTACAACTCCAATGGCTTTTGAGAGATTTATTTCACATGAATCTCTCGCCATCTAATCGACCTTTGAAAAATTAATATACTTACTCAAAATGATTTTGTCTGAGTAAGTACATACTTTTTGGTCAAAGGTATTTTGATACTTTTGAAGGATAGTAGTGCTAATAGTGAGATCGATGAAAGGTAAGAGGATAGGCGGGTAGAGCTGTCTTTTATACAAGAAGGTTTTGATTTATATTCTTGTACGTCAAGACACTCGAGGATGTTATGGAGGAGGAGTATTTGTGTGGGACGTTGAGGATCGGGTTTAAATATTATATATGCCAATATTCAAACCCGTTTGGTGTTATTAGTGGTCAATTAAGAACCGATCTGGATTAAGAAAAACCCACCACCTCTGATACCACTTGTTTGGTCCCGCTATACAAACCATGAGTGATATGAACAACAATTTTAGCAAGTGAGGAAAACTGATGAGCATCAACAAGGATGAGGTTGAGTTTACTTGAAATCTACACAAACATGCTAATAACACCATTTGGATTTTTTCAACTTTTCTAAATCTTATTATCTATGAATCAAAGATTTACAAGGAATAGCCTATGGAAAACTACCCCCGAGTTGAAAAATAAAACTCTCAAATGTCAAACAACAAAAGACTGCTAACTGCTTTGTTGTTGCTTGGAGAGGAGGATTCTAACCATAATACTTTGAATTATTTTCTTTGTAGGAATCACTAGTTAACCTAGTTACAACAGAGTAGTGGTTGCATTTGGGTTGCATAGTAAGTTGTCCACTTCCTATAGATAGGTACGTGCCTAATAGCTAGTCTGAAGCATACTTTCAGCTTTTCCGATTTGACAACTTTTAGTTCCAATGCCCATTTCACATATATCCATAAGTACTTGATCTTATCTTCTAAAAGAAGTTTCTCCCATATACATTTTGAGTTCGTGGTTGTAATCCAGAATCAAGTCTTCAGAGTCACTGAGACATTTGTTAGATCTCAGTGACACTGGTGTTGCTTTTAGCTCCTTTTAAATTACTCCCTGACACCTCATCAGTTTGTGAGATGTCTTCTTCAGTTGGTCTTCGACTTTTCTAAAGCCGTTCGGGCATTTTGAGCTTTATAGAACACTCGCTGATTTCTTTATCAGTGAGTCATCTTCTGAATAATAATCAGATAGACATATTCTTTGATAACTCTCACAGAGTATATCACTTCTGATAATTATCAGGTTCACTCTGGTAGTTATGAAGTGACATACTCTCTGGTCGGTATTAGAGACTTGATGCTCAGTAACCTTCAGAAGGTGAATTAGGCTATTCTATGTTTAAATACATGTCAGAGACAATTGGGTCGGTTAAAACCTTAATAACTTCACAAAATTTATATGGGGATGACTTTATTGAAAGCTTGTTAGTATTTGACCCAGGTTGAAGAAGATTTAGTGTAGGATCAATGTCATCGGAAAGAACAGGCTCTGATGAACCTGAAGGCTTTGATGAGCTTGAAGGTTTTGATGAACCTTCGGGTTTTGAAGTAGTAGCATTTGCAGTTGTTTTTTTAGCAACATGTTTGTGAGTTTTAGGTTTATCAACTTTAGAACTTGTAGTTCGTTTTTCAGTAAATACATCCTCACAAAATCATTGTCATTGGGCGAATATGTTTTTGCAGTTGTTATTGCATCTTTACCTATGCAGTAAAAAAATAATGATGAATATTTTTTTTAAACATATCATACTGAACAAACTTACTTATGAATAAAAAAATACTGATGAACAAATTTTCTAAATTTCATATTCTTTTTAATATAGTGAACAAAAAAATTTGAACAAAACATGACAAACAATAACCGATGAAAAATACAGTAACTGTTGAACAAAACAATTAATGATGAATAAAGAACCTAACATTGGACAATAACTGATGAACAATAACCGACTAAATGATGAAACACAAATATGATGAACACTAACTGAGAATAAATGTTGGACAGAACAATAACTGATGAACAAAACAACCTAATACTGAACAATAACTGAAGTACACAATTTGATGATAAAAAACAAGATGTACAACTAACAATAAATGATGAACAAATCAATAACTGATGAACAAAACATGATGAAATAAGTTAACAATAATAGCTTAAACTAACTGATGAACAATATTAGTGATGAAACTACTTTTGCATGTATAAAATTACTGATGAACACCATGGTTTTATACCTTTTTTTGAAGGATGATCTTCAAATCTTTTCGATCTTTTTTCCGTAGCTGCATTATTCTCTACCTTGTTTACTTTGCTTCTAGATTCTAAAAATGTATATAAAATATAGTTAAAATTAGATTATACAACAACAATAAACTAAAAAATAAACTGATTTTTTAATCCTAATTTTTATCTTACGCAATAGGTTTATTTCTTCTCCTTCATTTGCTTCTTCTTTTTCTTCTGCTTCTCCTTCATTTTCATTTGTTGGTTTAGTTAAAGCTTTTAGTCATTAAATTATTTTGTTAGTTAAATCACATTTAAATGAAGAAATTTTCGTTTGCTGGTTTAATTAAAGCTTTTAGTCATTAAATTATTTAGTTAGTTAAATCAGATTTAAGTGAAGAAACTAAAATAAAAACGTAAATGATGAACTTACCATTTGTATTCATCTTTTCAAGTGCAATTTTTTGGTGTTTTATTGAAAGAAACCGTAAAAAAACGTCGAGTATTTGATCGGAATGAAACTTTAGATAGATCCCCAAAATTTGATCAGTTTTAGAGAGAGAAAATATTTTACAAGATTTATGCGGAGCGAAAATGATGGAGTGAGATTGTGAAGGAAAAAACGATTAGACAGATTTTGTTTGTTAAATTACTTTTGTACCCCTATTATGCATATGACATATGTTTGTTTTTACCCTTTTAAATCCCGACCGTGAGAGTTTTTGGTAGCGTGATCTGACGGTCCCAAACACTTTTTACGCTTTGCAATTTATACTCAAGGGATCTCAACTCATTTGGTTATTGTTACATCCCTGATATGGGACGAAAGAAAGTTGTCGCTGCAAAGAATGTTATTAAGAATAATATAGTTAAAAAAATGACACAATCGAGTTGGTTTAAAAGTCCCAAACTATATATCATTTGTTTTAAAAATAATGATTTACGAATTTAAAAAAAAATATATTGTACGTTTCTTGTTTGAAGGTGTAACAGAATATGATGAAGGTGTAGTAGTGGAGGTTTTGGAGGGTACCACTGGCAAAGCACAGCCTATAAATCGCCACACTACTACTGCCCCCCATCGCAATCTGCAAGCTTCTTATTCGCTATATGCTAAAATATTTTATTTTATAAGTCTTAATTAATTATATTAGTTTATGTTTGAATTGCTGTGATACTTTTTGGTGAATATCTTTGGGATTTGGTTGTGATATTTGTAACCTTTTTGTCGCCTAGCTACACGTTGTAATATGTGTGATATGGACTCTTTTCTATATGTGACAAATTTTAAATAGTGGATTAAAAATATGAAAAGTCAAAAGGAGATGTTTTTTATTGGAGAATTAAGTTAAAGAGGTATGTTACATTTATTCATAAATCCAACAAATCATTCACACAATAAGGTGTCATTCATTGATTGGTGGAATGAGAGAGAAGAGAGAGAAAATATAATTAAATCCACAAATTAGTGAGTGACACTTCAGCGTGTGAGTGATTTGATTTAGTTGTCGTTTCATCTGGTTACCGGTTAAACCGCCGGGTAACTGGTTCTTTTATTTGTATACTTTTATCAATATATAATATTTAGTGTTGCATGATTTTATGATCTTATGATTTATCCGTCTTTGTCTTTATTCTTACATTCGATTGAACTTATGAAAAAAATAAAGACTCTAAAAACGCTAAGTTTATTTTTTAAGTTCTACGGAGTATATCTATATTATAATAGTGAGTGACACTTCAGTGTGTGAGTAATTTGATTAAACCGCCGGGGAACTGGTTCTTTTATTTGTATACTTTTATCAATATAAAATATTTAGTGTTGCATGATCTTATAATCTATCCGTCTTTATTCTTACATTCGATTGAACTTATGAAAAAAATTAAGACTAAAAACGCTAAGTTTATTTCTTAAGTTCTATATCTATATTATAATATAGCAAATATTTTCAACAACAATTAACATATGATTCTAAGTTGTAACGGTCGATAGTAAAACTATATTAGTTTCTTTTTTCTTAAGATAGTTATAACCATGATTTACTAGTTTACAAAAATTTAACTATTTCTCACTAATTAAACTTTCCAATAAAACTTAGAAAGGTTGATGGCAAAAAAAAAGTTTTGTTATTATTATTTTTTTTTAAGTCATGGCCCGGCCGGTTTTCTTAAACCGGGTCAACTCGGGTCATCAAAAAACCGGTGGTTCAATCCGGTTCTTAAACAAGAAAAACCCGATTACATCTAGCCCGGTCTTCGAGCCGGTTTCCAGTTCAACCGGTCATGTCAACCCGGGTTTTAAAACATTGGTTAAAATTGAATCTTGTTGGGTAAATATATATTGGGCATGGATCTAATTGGTATTTGATATAAAGTGCAATTATACAACAATTATCCAACGTGTTTAGCGGGTCAAACTTTTTTTCGTGGGGGTTATAAGTTTTCATTCGTTTTTAAATGTTTTTATAAATTTTATACGTTTTTGTACGTTTTTATATATATATTTTTTAATGTTTTTGTACGTTATTATACGTTTTCAATCGATTGTATACGTTTTTGTAAATTTTTAAACATTTTCATACGTTATTATCTATTTTTATACGTTTTTGTACATGTTTATACGTTTCCATCTATTTTTACGTTATTGTATGTTTTCGTACGTTTCTATACGTTTTTGTACTTGTTTATACGTTTTTGTACGTTTATAAGTTTTTTACGTTTTTCTACGTTTTTTGGATATACGTCATGAACGTTTTGTACGCTTTAATCCGCTTTTGTACGGTTTTATACGTTTTCTTATGTTTTTGTGTTTATACGTTTTTTTATTTACGTTTTTGGACGTTTTTGTCTTTTTCAGTTTTTATACTTTTTCATCCGTACAAAAACATAAAGATACGTATAAAACATAGAACATCTAAAAATGTACACAAACGTAAAAAACGTAGAAAAACATAAAAGAAGTATGAAAATGTACAAAAACATAAAAAAAATTTAAAAAACAAACACAAATGTATAAAAACGTACACAAACGTATAAAAACGTAAAAAAATGTATGAAAACGTATAAGAATGTAAAAAAATATTATATAAAAACGTACACAAACGTATGAACTGTAAAAAAAAATACAAAAACACGTAAAACAGATGAAAACGGATGAAAATGAACGAAAATGTACAAAAATGGATAATGAATCTCTTTGGTTAATACATAGAACAATCCTTAGCTTTTACTATTTTTTTAAGTGACCAAAACTCATCTAAATTCGACCTATTTAGACCCATGTTTCTTGATGACTCATCTAGACTCGAATTCGTTTAGACCCAAAACTATTTAGACCTGTGACTTAAACCCGGTCTAACCCACCTATTTTGCCACATCTAATTATAATTAAGATTTGTGGTTATTATAAGCGAAAATTACCTAATTCTCGATTCAGCCATTTGGGTATTTGTTCCACAAAAAGAAAAATATTTTTTCGGTTTTTAGCATGTTACCCACTTAACCATGACCAAGCATTTTGCCCACTTAACGGTTAGTCCCACCTTCTCCTCTAGTTTTTATTAAGCCCAAAAAAAAAACAAAAGACAAAGCTTAATCATAACGAGAAGGTTAATGATTTGCACACTTTAAAAAATTATTTGCACATTTAAAGTACAAGCAGTTGAAGTAGCATATTTAATACTACATAAATACTTAATGCACAAATGAAGTGACCTAATCAATCTACAAAGTGTGCAAATCAATTCTCTAGCGAGAAGGTGGCGACGACCACGTTGCGGCTATTTTTTATTTTTTAACGAACGGTTCGACAGAAAGTATGTTTTTTATTTCAAAAGAAAGTATGCTTTTTATTTTTTCAGCTTGGCTTTTAGAATATTTTGTATTTACACTTTCTTTGGGCCAAATGGGTTATTTTCATGGGCTATATTTTTAGAGAATACATTTTTTGGTAAACCTTTTTTTGCATGGTAATGATGTGAATTTGTTTGGGAAGACGGTTGGTTGTCTCCTTGGGTATATCTAGGGTGACAATCGAGTCGTGTTCGTATTAACCTATTCGGGTTCACGTGTATGCGGGTTAGAATAGCTTTTATCCAAACACGACCCATTTATTAATCGTGTCAATAAACTCAATTCTAACCCAGACTTTCATAACACTTGTAATCCATTTATGACCCGTTTAACCCATTTAAATAAGGGAGGTGATACTCACACCACTTTTTTTGATTATTTCACCACAAACTGTGCATTGCAGTTTGTACGGTACAAACTACAATGCACATATTGTGGTGCAATAATCAAAAAAGGTGGTGTGAGTATCAATTCCCTTTAAATAAATATGTCAAGTAGTGAATAAAGTTGGTGGTTTATCTATTTAACTAGTTTAAACGCAAAAAATGATATAAGTATCTAAAGTATGATAAGTATAACATACAAATAACTATACGACAATTTTCTGAATTACAAGCGTCAATTTTCATGATATCTAAGGTATAAAATTATAATTCACTCGTAGTACTAAGTAAATAACAAAATACATTTAATCCACATCCAACATAAAAACCAGGTTATATACTTTATTTTTAAGATCTTATATACTTAAACGGGTTCACGGGTTGACGTGTTTAATACTTACTCAACCCAAACACGACCCGTTTATTAAACGGGTTAGACGGGTTGACCCGTTTTTGACCCAAACCTATTTAATTATCCTCAACCCAAACCTGTTTAACTTCGTGTCGGGTTCATGTCGTTTATCGTGTCGTGTCGAAAATTGTCACCCCTAGGTATATCAATCGATCATTAGTTCATTACGGTCTGTTTTCATTTAATTTTGCAAGACCTTTGGTTATTTACTTTATTGAACTAACCAAATTTCTTTTATTAAAGTAACATAAAATCTCTGAACCACCATGGCAGGCCATTTCCCCATCACTGATGAACCTGCTTTAGAGGCTCACTCGAGGCGCAAAGCGTGTGTGGTTTTTGTGTATCTGGAGAAAAGGGTTGAAGATTCAAATATCCTTCATTTCTCGAAAGTTTTGGATATATTCATTTCATGTGGATAATATCCTTCATTTCGAATCTTCAACATCTTTGTATATATAGATTATATTCATCTCATGTAAATAATAGGCAAAAATGGATTATGGAACCGTGAAAGTGAAACCTAATTGGGCTGAAAGTGCGTCCCTTTTTTAGCCTAATTAAAAGCAGCCCAAAACCAGAAAAAAATTGTTTAATGGAAAGAATCATGAAGGAATATCCCGCTGAGAAATAATATATACGAGAAAAATTGCACCAGCGCGTTGCGATGGAGCTTTTTGCTCGTTAGGTAAAAGTATATCAGTATTGAACTCTGATACTAAAGAAATCCACGCATGTAAAAAATATATGAATATTGGCCTCGTTTCGTTTGTAGTTATATATTTTTTTATTAAAAAACCCGTTAGATTTTTGTTACATATATGTAATTCAATTTTTTTAGAATTGTACATCTTTGACAATTGTAGTTTAAACAAATTCTAAGACTATTTTTAAAGTATTTGGTAAATTCGTCGACATTTTTTTGTAAAAAATCGTACGTATAATAAAAGTATATTAATATCGAACTAGTTTTGTTCATTATCTACCACGAGTATTTAAGATTTGTCACATATAAAAAAAGACCAAATTGGGTTTTCCGTTCTAATTAAGATCTCGGTTCGGTATTTCGAGTATACCGGATAGGAGTTGAGATCCATGTAGAACTCAAATTTGTCATAGAACCAATTAACCAATCACATTCATCCATTTTTTTATTTTCACATTTTTTTAAACAACATATCTCGCAAACCAAATCTTCGTTCAAAAATACACCATCGTGACGAGAATTAAATTATCTTTCTATAGATATGCATTGTTATATACTTTCGACGAATTTTTTTAAAAAGTTCGTCAGAAAAATCACACGCGATTGTAGAAAATCACACGTGATTTTAAAAATCACATGTGATTAGTAAAATCAAATCACATATGCTTTTAAAAATCACATGTGATTCTTACAAATCACATGTGATTTCTTAAAATCATATGTGATTTGATTTTACGAATCACACGCGATTTTTCTCGACGAAATTTTTTAAAAAGTTCGTGGAAATTTGTAAGAATCACACGTGATTTTTAAAATCACGTGTGATTCAGAAAATCAAATCACATATGATTTTAAGAAATCACGTGTGATTTTTACAAATCACGTGTGATTTTTACAAATCACACGTGATTTTTCCTGACTAAATTTTTTAAAAAAGTTCGTCGAAAGATATAACAACGCATATCTATAGAAAGATAATTTGATTCTCGTCGAGATGGTATAATTTTTTGACGTAACGATTAACGGTTTGTGAGATATTTAATTTTCAAAAAAGGTGAATATATTTTTAATAAAAGAAATGAGCCACATGATTGGTTGACGGTTTCATAAGAATATGGCTCTATAATGAACTTTTCTCATTCGGATAGGAACCAAGTTCTTTTGAAAAGAAAAAAAAAAAGTCAAGAATAAGGTTCACTTTATGAAAAGCTACGAGGAGCATGTGTGTTTAAGAATTTTATCAGCTATATAATACATTTTAAAAAGTTTAAGGTGCATTTAGTTGGAGAAAACATTCTCTTATTTTCTATCCCTAATTTTGTAAAAATTTGAAAGAGAAGTTTATCTCACAAAACATTTAAAAATATAAACAAGGCGTTTAGTTGATGTTAATATTATCTAGAGTAAATTACACCGTTCGTCCCTGTGGTTTGCTCCAAATCACACCCAGTAGTCCCCGTTTTTTTTTTTTTTGCTTTTTGCTCCCGTGGTTTATATATTGCACCGTTAGTCCTTATCAGAATCGCCGTTATCTTTTCGTTATCTCAATGGCACCGTTAGTCCTAACCAGCGACCACTTGCGCGTTAGTCCTTTATACTAACGACCGCTAATAACTCCAAAATTTTATTAAAAAATCTTTTCACGCGGTTTTATCGCTTTACCGCTTTCTTACGCTTTCATGCGTTTTGTCCGCTTATATATCGCCGCTCTACTTTTCTACGCTTTTCTTACGTTTTGTCCGCTTTTATACGCTTTCCTTACATTTTTACGCTTTTGTCCGCTTTTTCTTACGTTTTGTCCGCTTTTACACGCTTTCCTTTGTTTTACGCTTTTGTCCGTTTCTTACGTTTTGTCCCTTTATACGCTTTCCTTCGCTTTTTACGCTTTTGTCCGTTTTCTTATGTTTTGTCCGTTTTATCGTTTACTTCGTCTTTTACGCTTTTGTCCGCTTTTTCTTACGTTTTGTCCGCTTTTATACGGTGTAATTTTAAAAAAATGACGTTGTTTTTAATCGATTTTTTCCGATTTAAAAAATACGCTTTTTTAATCGATTTTTAAAAGTTTTTCCGATTTAAAAAATTGCGTTTTTTTATCCGATTTTAAAAAGTTTTTCCGATTTAAAAAATATGTTTTTAATTTGATTTTAAAAAGCTTTTTCGATTTAAAAAATTACGCTTTTATCCGATTTATAAAAAGGTTTTCCGGTTTTAAAAAACGTAATTTTTAAAAACTTGATTTTAAAAAGTTTTTCCGATTTTTAAATCGATTAAAAACGATTTTTAAATCGTAAAAACTTTTTAAAATCGATTAAAAACGATTTTTTAAATCGAAAAAAATCAGATTAAAAACGTCATTTTTTAAATTACACCGTAAGAAAACGGACAAAAGGGTAAAAACGAAGGAAAACGCATAAAACGGACAAAACGTAAGAAAACGGACAAAAGCGTAAAACGAAGAAAACGATAAAACGGACAAAACGTAAGAAAACGGACAAAAGCGTAAAAACGAAGGAAAACGATAAAACGGACAAAACGTAAGAAAACGGACAAAAGCGTAAAAACGAAGGAAAACGATAAAAATGTACAAAACGTAAGAAAACGGACAAAACGTAAGAAAACGGACAAGCGCGATAAAACTAAGGAAACGATAAAACGACAAAACGTAAGAAAAACGTTGAAAAGTAGACTAAAACGATATAAACGGACAAAACGCATGAAAACGTAAGAAAGCGGCGAAACGATTAAAACCGCGTAGAAAAGATTTTTTTAATAAAATTTTGGAGTTATTAACGGTCGTTAGTATAAAGGACTAACGCCGCAAGTGATCGCTGGTTAGGACTAACGTTACCATTGAGATAACGAAAAGATAACGGCGAGTTAGCGATAAGGACTAACAACAGGCAATATGTAAACCACAGGAGCAAAAAGCAAAAAAAAGAATGGTGGACTACCGGTGTGATTTGGAGCAAACCACAGGGACGAACGGTGTAATTTACTCTATTATCTATTTTGAATAAAGAGAGGAAGGGTGTGAGTTACAAAGTAAAACAAGTAAAAAAAACGAGATATCATATGTGGTATTCGATTAGTGTCTTACGCTCTATAATATAGTTTAAATGATACCGAAAGTATAATATGATTTGTCTAACACTTGGATTTTAAACGTGAGAAAAGATGAAGGAAGGGTCAAAAGTAGAAAATTGGGAGATACTTATGAGAATATTAACAAGGATGAAACTAGAAAGATATAAGACTAATGCTAATGAGTGTTGCCCAATGATCACAACCCTACAAAAGCAATGTGTTGCTCTAGTAGGCTACTCAAAGTGACGCGTCGTCAAGCAACCAATTTAAAGTTTCGGTTGCTCAGTCGACCGAAATATTTGAAACATTTTTGTGTGTAGTTTTTTTATTTGTTTTTATGGAATATGTTTTTGGTTGTGGCTGCAGTCGCTTTATTAGCAAATTTTGGTTGGAGTAGAGTTGTGGAAAGAGAAAACTAAGATATCGGGGTTACTTTTGTCGAAATATGGTTGCCACTAGCATTAGTCTGAAAGTGGCCTAAGAACAACCAAAGCCCAAGTCTACCCCTCCCCTATGTCGTCGTATACGTGTCTTATGGAGGTAACATGTGTATTGTTATAACAGACAAACCAGAAATATGTCAATCATAGCGAGAAATATGTCTACAAACAAGAAAATGTAAATTTCTAAATAAATGAACATAAAACCTCAACTATTGTAGAAAGCGAATAAGATATATAATGCATGCAAAATAAATATTTACAAAATCCTAAAATTTTAAAACTTTTGGAAATTTTCAAAAATTAAGTTTCGACAGAAAAACAAAAATCTGTAAAACTGTTACTATAGTGTCTGACGTTGTCAGCTTATAAGCCTGATACCGTCAGGATTGACCTGACATAATTTTAAGTTTCGTTTCCTGAAAAATTTCTGGAAAAATCTATCTTTTAAAACCTGGAATTTTTTGCAAAACATTCATTTTGACTCGATACAAGCATTTGACTCAAACAAACACAAAAATATGATAAATTATATGCTCATTATAGATTTTAAAATTTTCATGTTCGATCTTCGTTCTTTTAAATTAAAGTGAACTTCCCTACACTTATCTTCTTGTAAAACACCTTTATATGCAATTAAGACGAGGTTAAAAACAAACTAAAGCATTTTCACAAATTTATTAGAAACTTGAAAAAATAAACATTAATGATGAAACATATATATGACACAAACAAATATAAATTAAAAACAAGCAAACAATTAAAACATGGGTTGCTGTAACATCCCCAATTTTGACTATGCAGCGAAATTCAAACTGGGTGTTACTTCATGGCATGTCAGGTATAACAATAGAAAACGAACTCTAATTGAGTCGTTTTAATAGATTTATCATTCGAATTTTACAAATATCAGAGTTTGCAAAATGTGGTCTCAGTAGTTCACGGTTTATTAATTGAGTTTTCGAATGATAATAAAATTTCATTCCTTAATTTTGTAGTTCTCCTTGGTGGGAAAAATTGAGCGAGGAAACGGGAAGTAAGATCATCCCAAGTCGAGATAGATCCTACGGGTAAATGCTCAAGCCAATTGCTAGCTTGATCACGTAGAGAGAATTGGAAGATACGCAATCGCGTTGTCTCCCGAGTGTCAACATCAAGGTAAATGGAATTAGCGCTTTTAAGAAAATCCTTGAGATGTTGATTTGGATCTTCGGAACGAAGTCCATGGAATGCACATTCATTTTGCACCAACCGTATGGTGTCAGATCGCAAGGGAGACAAATTGGCTCTTTATGGAAGCTCAATGGTGTTTCGATAGCTTTGGTGGCTTGGTTTGGAGTACTCACCAAGAGTACGGGCTCGAGGGTATTGGTGGGTCTTGGTGTGGTGGGTCTCGGTTTGGTGGGTCACGGTTATTTGGTGGGTCTTGGTGAAGGGGTTCAAAGATATTATCATCCACATGATGGCAAATGATAGTTTTTACGATAAAAAACACGAAGATAATATAGACTACGAGAAAGCTAATAAAATAAAGAGTAAGGATCAAATGAGAAATAAAAGTTGAATGAGAAGAATGAGAAGTAACCACAACCGCACATTTCAGATGCACCTACAAAATAAGATGCATCTCTCATGAAATTCTCCTTTTTCATTTGAAATGTGTGGCTACAAACATTTCTCATTCTTCTTATTTCATTTTCTCTTCTTAGTGGATCCATTCCCATAAAATGAAAATAAAAATATCACTTGACAGGAATCTAGTGAGTAGACCTAAACGAGATAGAATTTGAAACCTAAACTATTCTCCGGAATCAACGCCAAAAACTTGATGCGTCGGATTGCAACACACTAAGTTTTAAAATCCTCCTAGGCAGTGTACCTAACCCTTGTAGTGTAGTATAGGTAAGACACGTGGGATTGATCGTTCTCTAGAGGAATAGTGTTGTGAAGGTCGAAGTGTATGATGAATTAGGTCTAGAGGTGTACGATGATTCTTTTTATATTTTTATATTTTATGGAAGCAAGTAAAATCTCGGGGTTTGAGGAGTTGGTTTTTAAACTACTTAATTAAACTAATTAAAACAAAATTAAACTAATTCCAAGAAAATTAAATTGGTGAACTCGTATGATGGGAAAAGTGTGTTTACTTAAAATTATCTTTACTCCCTAGTTATCCCTTATTAATTAGCCGAATTGTCACGTCCTTATTTAATTGGCGCGTTGTATTCCTTTATTGTCGTAGGGTGGTGTCAATCTCCCTAACTCTATGAATGTATAACTCTCTTTTAAGAATCCCTAGATCTACAAGTGACAATATATCATCTCCCTAGAAACTCTTACTATCAACAAGCCGCAATTCATGCAATAAATACAACGAATAAAACAACTAGTGCAATCTAGTGTATAAAAGCGTTTTACTCGGATTTACAAGCTAATATATGGGTGAATAAGCTAGTTTTCCTACTCCTAACGCAAGACAACCAATTAAACAAGAGACGACAATTAATAATTAATAACTAGGTTTCATTCAATTCAAGCAAACACTAATTAATCTAGTCGGACATGTTAATTGGAAGAAAAGAAACACATGTAATCAAACAACACATAGATATATTGAAAGATTAAAGAGGAATAACTTAACTTCAATTAAATATGGAGTTGAGGGCTGTAAAAATCCTAACAATACTGCATAAATTCGTCCATCAAAGTGTTCCCAAATACGTGTTACACTGAATGAAAAATCTACGAAAACTATATATAGATATGCAGATGTGACGACGTCACTTTGTAGTTGTGACGTCGTCAGCTCGCCGTCAATTAGGGTTTCGTCTTGTTCAAGTCGTCATTGTGACGCCGTCACTTTGTAACTCTGACGTCGTCACTTTGTAGGTAGTGACACCGTCATAGAACTCTGAACCGCCACGTGTAAGATTTACTCTGGAATCTCATCTTGATTTGCATGTGAAGACGTCACGTTATATTTCCTGACTTCTTTCGTGACTTGGTCGTTTTCTTCGTTTTTTTGTCTAAAGTAGCCAAAACATGTCGGTTTCTAGCTTTTGCGTCTCAAGTACGTAAAATGTGAAAAGAAATGATTTAGGGCAATAATTAATCATAAATGCATGAGTTTAGAGGTTAAAGGACCCATTAAAAACACACGTTTTAAATCCTTATTAGGTATTCGAAACAACATTTTTTTACAATAAACTTATATGCTAAGTTTCAACTTTGAACCAATACCAAACCAATAGACATCAATCTATATGTTGTAAGATAATTTTTTTTTTTGGTCACCATTAATGCAAAAGACGTTGATGACCCGTCACATCTAAAGTTTATGATCCATGCAATTTGGCCAATCTGTTTCATATGAAGATCTTATGGTATTTTAATAACCGCTTATATTTTCAGCAATTGTACATACTTGCAATTATGAAGACCTAATCTTAAACTTTTTACAGGCGTGCAACTTTTACCCACAAAGGGTTAAATAGTTTTTGTCAAGTGCATGTATGTGTTTGGACGTATGGTTAGTTTGATAATGGATATGCTTCATGCTTTTAAAATTTTTATTTTCCTTTTGAACTACACTTTTATATGTATGGTAATGGCTAAAGTGAATGGCGCAAAAGAAGTTGGCTGACTTTAGGACCGGACCTCTGTAGGCTTTGAACATGTGTACACGTCAAAGTGGTTTACGCTGAGTTTAAAACCCAACATATATAAATCTGAAATTTGGTTCATGTGATGTAGGGGTGTTCATCGGTTCGGTTATCGGTTGTTCGGTTTGATTAGTTTGGGTAAAAAAACTTCTGGGCAAAACCGAGAACCGAATCAAATTCAAATTTGATTAAACCAAACCGAATAACTGAAAATCGAACCAAGTAACCGAAAAATAAACCGAATAACCCGAATTACATATTTTTAATTATTTATTTAGATAATTATACATTTAAAAAAAATTGTTAAGCTTAAAAATGTTATATTATATTACGAAAAAGTTTTAATGTTTTTTTTCTTTTTCTTTTTAATATATAAATATTTAAAAGTTATATGTATTTATGTGAATTCGGTTTTCGGTTCATTGTGTTATAACCATATCCGAATCGAGAACCAAATATTTACTTTGGTTCGGTTTGGTTTTGGCAAATTCGGTTTGGTTACAAATTCGATTCTTGTTTTTTCAGTTCGGTTCGGTTTCAATTTTCGGTTTCTGTGGGTTAAACCTTTTGCACACCCCTAAATCGTGATGCAAACTTTATATTTTGACTAATCATATGAACAATTTGATCATATTTGGGTGTTCTTTGGTCTTTAGGAGTATTTGTGCACCAAAATTCCGTAAATACTTTGTAAAATTGCATCAGTGTCATTTACTTTGTGTACAAGATGTTATACCGTCGTTTGTATGTTTAATTTGTACTTTATTTGGTTGTTATTTGACTCTAAATCTGAATCTGACTCGTACATCTGAATCTGAATCTGTGAAGGAAATGTCTGAATCTGAATCAAATAATATTGTTTGTTTTTTTTTAAAAAATATGAATATTTATTAGTTTAACTCGAGGCATCAAGATGCTCTTTCCATGTCTGGTCCGTTAGATGTTTTTACCTCTGTCTATCTCTGAACGAAAAATAAAAAACAAACACATTTAACACCTAAAAGCTTTAACTGTCTATTAAGAGGTTGTTAATACAAGCACTACCTTAACTAAAGTTGAAGTATGTCTAAACCCTATGCGTGCAGAAGCCTTATAACTAGTAGATTACCACAAAATTTAAATAGACTAAATCGAAAGTTTATCTTATTTAAATAAATGAAAAGATTTAGTCAAGCATATGTGAAGAATGTACTTTTAATTCGCTGACCTATTCATATCAGTGCTATTCTTTTTCCTTGCTATTATTTATCAAATACTTGGTAGTCCTATAATTCTATATAAGACTTCACCATCTGTATAATATCAAAGTCGAAGCATACATGGCTTCCGATTCAACAACCATTTCCATTAGAGAAGACACACCGACACAATCGACCACCGACGTTGTCAATCTACCGTACGTTCCATTCCGATTGTGTTTCGTGCTCACGTTCATAATTCATTTATCGCGGGTTTAAGACTTTATTTGTTTTTGGTATATTGTTAGATCTAAGTTTGCATTTTGTGTTTTTCAGGCTACACCACTATTATTTTTATTTGGTATGCACGAGTTACCTCTTCAGGGCTAACATAGTACTGGTTCTAGGGCATACGAAGAAAAAATCTCCTATCGAACTGAATCCTTCATTTACGATCATATCGATTGTTACAACATTTGTGGTTGTGCTCACAACACTAGTTTTGATTTTTGCAAAACACTACATGAAAATCACGTTACCGAGGTATATATGTTTAAGAATCGTAAAATGCATCGGATTATTCTCGGCGTTTGTGGCACTTTTGTCACTTTATATGGTAGCATTTGTGCCTCCAAAACATAACTGGCTTGGGTATTTACTCATGTCTCTTCTCTTCGTGTTTGCATTTGCATATTACTTTATTTGGCAATTGGATAATACAGTCGACGACGATGAGAATGAAAATTATATTTATTACTTGGGACTTTTTCATATACCTCTTTCCCTTATGTTGGCGATATTCCTACCTGAGAACCTCGACTATTTTGTGTATTCAATATTATTGTTCTTCATTTGTTTCGAAGGAACCAGTTACTTCAGAAAGAATGCAAAAACAAACAGCTAAGATTTGTAACTTGGAAGCAGTTGATCAACAAGACAAGAACAACGATCATCCACGAGTACTCGAGTAGATACTAGTTGTAAGATCTGAGAGTTGATTGTTATTTGATACTAGCATGTACCGAGAATAAAGCTGTAATAAACATGATAACGGAAATTAGTTCTTCAGATATATGTCTTGGTGAGCATGCTAACTAACATCGCGTGTACCATAACATGGTACGATAGCGTTCTAAAATGTGAAATACACAAGTATTTATTTTCTACCTTAAATATGATACTGTATTATAACAAGTTCCTCTTATCAAAATAACAAACCTAGAAGTGTCAAAATAGCTAACATTAAATATCAAAATGATCAGTGAGCATAAGAAATTGTCAATTATCCGAGTAAATATATATTGTTTCCTCCTCCACATGATAGTGAATATAAACAATGTTCCAACAATATGCACAATACCTGAATCTGGTGATCTTAGTTAGTCTTTCAAATTAGCCATTTTGCCGCTAAAAGATGCCAAACATAAGCAATTGTTATATGGTGTTTTGCATACATTGTTTTGCAAAACAAACTAATAAATATGCCAATATATTCATAAATAAAAACTATATTGTATTAGCTTTGCTCGTGCTTTAGTGGAATTATCATCGGCTTCTGAATTAAAACATGAAGTTACTATGGCCATCCCTAAAAAAGATGATAGTGGTTTTATTACAGCATGCATCAAGGTTGAGTATGAATGGAAGCCTCCTCATTGTGAGGAGTGTAAAGTGTTTGTCCATGACCATACCAGTTGTCCTAAATGTGTTAAGGAGGTGGTTCGTAGTGACATTAATGTGGCTGCGAAAGCTTCTAATACTTTGGAGAAGACGGGTGATGGTTTCAATGAGGTACATAATCGTAAGGCTAAAGGGAAAAAGGTTGGGGTTCAAATGCCTCAGAAACAGCCATCTCGTGGTATTGATGTGGGTAAAAGGGATAAGTTTAAGCCTTCTAAACCTAAGCAGGTGTATGTAGCTGTGTCGAAGAAGCCAGATGCTAATAAGGAGAAAATTAATAATGAGGCAAGTACGAGTGGGACGATAGTTGCTACATCAAACCCATTTGATGCTCTTGCTATGGATGATACTGATGAGAATGGTATTTCTTGTCCTACTCCCATTGTTGAGAAAATTAAAAAGCTTGAAAAGCTAATTATTGATGGAAAAGCTACTCTTATAGATGATAATGGTCATCCTCTAAAAAAGGTTGATTTTTAATACAAAGGAAGCTAAGGTGGATTGGTCTCAAAATACTCGTAAGGATTCACAAGAGCAACTTGTGAGTGACTTGAAAGAGAAGGAGCAGGTTGCGGCTTCTAAGCCTAGTTCCTCTTCTTCTCCATATGCTAAGGTGGGTAACCCATTTTCTAAGGTAGGGGAAGTGGTTGTTTCGGACAGTGATGATGAGGAGGTGCTTCCACCGGATAATCCTGTGGCTAATTTTCTCGCTTCGACATGCGGTGGGCACGAGCTTTGAAGATTACTATGATGACTATACGGATCAGGTCTACGATTTACCAGGGCATTATGATATGTATGCTATCAAGCTTCAAGGTCGTCGTAGGTAGTGATTTTGTTTTAGTAGGTGTCTTATGTAACATAATGATGAGTGGTTTGTTTTCTTGTTTAAATGATAGGAAGTGTCTTGTTATGTAAGCTTTTTTTGCCTATGCAACGGGCTGAGATATGAGACTTCACCCATATCCTTTGTACTTAAACGTTTTTGATACATTTACCGGGAAAACCCTTTACCCAAAAATAAATAAATAAATAAATAAAAACAATATGAACAATCTATTGTCTTTTTGTATTCTACTTTTTTCGAATGGCGGAAAATTACATTAAAGCTCTAGCAAGAAGCTAGAGAAACAACACACATCTACAACTTAATTAGTGTATGCGCGCTAAGTGTTAAGTATTGGTCTCAACATGCTGAAAATACAAAAAGATATAATTTTTTTTTTTTTTTTTTTTTTGAAAACGGTAAATATGTATATTAGAACCATAGCTATGCAACAAATAAAAGAACCTCCAAAACATACAAAAACTGCAACGCAATCAGATACAATGTCGTTGAAACAAACATTACAATGCATACTGCTCTCAAACTCCAGAACAGTTCTATATTCACCAAACCATAATCTCATGACTACATCTCCTTTACGATTAGAGACAACTTAGATCATTTTCAACCATAAAACTGATCTATGAGGCTCTTGAAAGAAAGGCATCATCATGTGGGTTATAACTATCCCTGGCCTTACCACAGAATAGACACTGCTGCTAGACTACATTTCATGCACAATTTTATAAAACACACTATACTAGCAGCTACAGCCGCAGCCTCTGTGTGGAAACCAACTAAAGCTCCTTTAGGCAGTGCATTGCTAGGACCAAGAAGTTTCATCTTGCACAACTCTCTATTCCAAGCATCATGCACTGCCCACCAAGTCCACTTACCCTTCTTAACAAGTAACCTACCTTTTGAAACACTTTTCACCTAACACATTGTCTATCCAAGCAACATTTACAGTTGCCTTAATTACCAAGGTCTACTGAAAGTTAACATGGGTATTCAAAGTATGTAGGCTACAAGTTTCCAAGGTCTTAGGCCATCTGTTGAAGAAGACTCTCAATGCTCACTCTTTCAATCTTTTAAAGAATTGAGCAATACCAGTAAATACCATAAGTTGCAGTTTTCTTGAATCTCATCTCTGCAATACAAGTTAATGATGGAATCATAATGGAAATCCATATTCATTAGACATTGTGTCAGCATTTGTATCAGCAACTGCATCAGTAAGTAGTGCTTGACCAATGAACAACACCATAACAGGAAACTACCTTATGACTCCCTAACATGACTAGACCATAAGAACATTCCATAAGCCATGGTGTTGTTCCTCAAACCCACACACATGAACTCACAATCTGCTAAGGCTAGAAATGAGATGAGTCAAGCTATTAGCCATTTGCTTATTCACAAACTTAGTATCCAAACACCCCTTTTTATAGAACACCATCACAAACTTAGTATCCAAACACCCCTTTTTATAGAACACTAACACTCACTTTGTTTTCATATTGGATCAAAATGATATAACTTTTGAGGATCGTGTAGATAACATAGAATGAAAAGCACACGTACAAAGTTATTTGTAATATAAGTTTAAGTTAAGAATCAAATTGTGTGTCAAAAATTTAGCGTGACATAAACTTTCTAGTATTGTAGCATTGGACCCAAAGAAGCTAAATTCTTTTGTTAAGGCCCAAATTATACTACATGTGTGTTTTAAATTGGGTCGGCAAAAAAGATTAGTAATATTATTCTGGGGTATAAATTCACCATTCATGCATATCAAATTAACAAATTTGGAGAGTGTATCCGTATGGAGTCGGCTTCAACCACCATTTCCATTGGAGAAGACAAGCCCTCACAATTGGACACCGTCGTCAATGCATCGTAAGTTCCATTGCGATTATATTTTAATTTCGTGTTCACGTTCATAATTCAATTTTCGGGTTTAAGAGTTTATACGATACAATCTGTGACATCTTCTTAGATCTAATATATGTATGCAAATTGTGTTTTCTAAGCATACCACCTATTTCACTTATTTAATAGGATTGAGTTACCTCTTCAGGGTTAGCCTAGCGGCGTATGAAAAACAATCCCTCTTTCAAATGAATGAAAATTGTATGTTGTTAATTACAGTTTAATGCTGAGAGAAAATAAACGAAAAATGGTTGGAATACATCGGCTAGGAATACATATGCTAATTGTGCATACCATATTCTATATAAACATACTTTATTTAATGTGTTTTTTCTTGTAGTAACATTTTGCCTGAACCAGCTGTTGACGAGATTGTGCCACCAAAATGGCTTGTAAGGTAATATTTTCCCTTTGTGTATACTTCTTAGAGATGTTTCATTCATATATCTATATTTTGGACATTTATACTTAATTTTTCTAAAAGGCAATATTTCATTGTACACAAAACTAGAAAGTGGCTAGTGAAGGAGATTACAAGTTACATCGGGTTTAAACACCATGAAATCGGATCATTGATCCAATCAATCCAATAAGGAATTGATTTTTTTACATCTATTAGAGAGCCATCAATAAGAAAGAGTCTTGATTTCTTCCAATATTATATATATCCTTCTTTGGGGTAGGGGTGGGGTTTAGCTCAAAGCATAACTGATTTTTATATCTCCATATGACCGAATTGATGGCTTGGATTACCACATTAAAACCTTGTTTCAAGCCTTTGTCGAGGTTAACAATGTCGCTCCATGAAATTAGGAGATGAAGGAGTAAGTGGAAAGTCCCCCTCCATGGCGAAATCTTTGACCATAGATCAGCCGATATCCCACAATCAATAAAAAAAGATGATGAATGGTTTCAGTAGCCTCATCGCACACTGGACACCTAGTCGAGCTTAGGCCGATACCACAATCGTTTAGATTGCATCGAGTGGTTAAACGTTCTAAGCTTAGTCTCCAAGTGTGGATGTTTACTTTGATTGGTAAACCTTTGTTCCATCTAAATTGTTGATAGTACATTTGATGGAGGAATAGCAGCCTCAACATCTTTCCTCATGGAAGCAACATGGTATTTTATGGTTTGATCTAAATAGCATCCTATGAGTCTAAAGAATCTCCACTGCCAAGGTTAATATTTTGCAATAAAAGGAGTAGATCATTAAATTGGTTGGTCTGTATACCACTCCTTATATTCCTCCTCCAATACCACCGGTTAACAGGTAATGGCCCGCCATCTATAATACATCTATCTTTAATTTTGCAACCTTTAACCATTTCCAGTAGGTATAACCTTGGAAATAAAATTTTAAGGTAATTTTCTACAATACAAACATCTTCCCACAACCTACACAAACACCCATCTCCCACTTTTCTAGTAAAGATGTTTTGTAAGCAAATATTGGCACAATGATTTAATCGATTTCCATGGGCTAAGAGGAAGTGGTGACAAGGCAGGGGCTGTGGAGCCAAATCCGCCACTAAAATCCTCATGAATGGAAGTGACAAACTTTTCAAAGGGAATTAGATTCTGAATGAAAATGCCACTACCAGTTAACCAACATCGCTAAGTTACAAGCAAGTAAACCACATACCAACTCCAAGTCCACCACAACTAGTACCGTAGTACGAGAATAAACTTTAACCCATGCAATCCAAGCCAATTTTTTTAGAATCAAGTGAACCTCCCCAAAAGATGTTGCGCCTAAGGCTTTTAAGATAATTAAAAACACATGTAGGAGCCTTGAAAAGGGAGAAAAAGTACGTAAAGGCTTCGAGTACTAACTTTAGTAAAGTGAGCCTACCACCATATGATAAAGCCTTGGCTTTCCCAGAGGCAAGTCTTTTTTGAAATTTATCAATGATAATTGGTTTTCAATTGCAAGCTTTTCTCATATTGGCAACCAAGGGAAGACCTAGGTGTGAACAAGGGAATTTTGATGGTTGACAATTTAAGGCGGATTACCTAATGGTTTCATTGGTAGAGACTCCAACACAAAAATATGGCACTACTTTGTTTAGCCTCTAAAAGGGGAGAGCGAAGTTGGTGTGGGTCTCCCAAATAAGAGGAAGTAAGATTTTCAGCCCACATTCCTTCTCCAATAACAAAAAAGTAAACCACCCTTTACTTTTTTTAGTCCAGAAGCCATGTGGTAGCAACACAAGATACGACATAGGTTTCTATAATAAGAGCAATTTCCTCAAGAGTCCAATTTCTTATAATAAGAGCATTATCCACAAATTTAAGATGAGAAATATCAATATTCCTTTTAGCCTACTTTAACCCCTTCGATAAGATTTTAAAACTTTGGGCTTCTTAGTTTAAATTTTCTATTAAGTCATGTTTAAATATCATATGGCTTAACGTTGGCACTTTCAATTTTATCATTTTATAGTAATATATATGTAATCTTTTCCAGTTAAATCATAAAACAAACAATTTTTATTTGAGTTTTTGTATTAACTTTTTTTTTCTTCATATTGTCAATTAAGTTAGATTCAAACACTATCAGACTTCTTCAATGGTTATGATGAAAAGGAAAGGTGCTAGAGGGCCACCTTGACATCTTTTATTAATTTTGAATTCTTTGGTTGATGACCCGTTTTGATCTCTCTCTTAAAATTTCGTTTTTTATTTTTGTTGAAAAACAAGAGAATCATGTTTGGATTTTGAAATTATTATCTTGTTATAATCTGTTTTTTATTAATTTTTTTGACATCCCTTACTAACTGTCCAAGATAAAGCTACACTTTTATAAGAAATTAAAGAAAGTAAAAACTGAATTACATTTGAAAGAAATTATAGATGAAAGAAAGTGAAAAGTAAGATAAAACATGGAACTATTTTTTGGAAGGCTAACATGAATCTCCTTTTGGTTGGTGCCACAACAGTACCTCGATCAAATGTTTTTATTCGAATTCAATGACCTTTTTGATATTTTTATAGAACTTGACTAATCTGTAAAATAATTTTTACTGTAATATTTTAACATAATTGTTATTTTCTCTTATAAATATAGGTGGTTTTATTGATTTGATTTATACATGATTTGTTTAATCTCTTCTATTATTTTTTTTTTGGTTTGTGCAGCGCAAGAAAGGAAGAGGATGCCATGGCTACATTCTCGTTAACATGCTACGGCATAATGGCTGTGTTCGTGGTGGCAGTCCAGTTTCTCATTAAGGGAACCAAGCACAATCTTCATGGGCCAAGCCCATACTATATTCTCACCTCGGTGGGCCTGCTCTTGGCATCCGTGCTTCTGAGAAGTTGCCTTCTGAACACATACCACACAAGCCAAACCTCCCACCCTATGAAGAAGAAGCGTAATCGAGCTGTGTGGGGACTCCTCCAGGTCACCTCAATGTCAGTCCCACTTTTGCTATTGTCATCCTTTTTCATACCCGAGAAATACATTTGGGCACCTCTTGTCGTTACATGCGCTGTAGCAATCGCTAATGTAGTAAGCTGCGTGGTCTCCGAGCCAGTCGGTAGTGTGGCACAGCAGCAAAACCCACCCACTGGCCTTCAGGTGACCGTCAACCACACTCCTCCCGCCGATACGACAGACTTAGAAAACCTCGCCATTCAGGCACGAAACCTGGCCTTTTCTCTAGTGGGAAATCCCTCCATGCTCAATAGCATACCCAACCCAGGTGAGTTTGCCCAGGGCCTTCAATTCATTGCAAAACAGGCACCTCCTATCGCCAATCCGGCAGATCTGGCACAAAACCTGGCCTGGGCTCTACTAAGAAACCCATCCATGCTCTTAAACATACCCAAACGACATGAGTTTGTCCTGGCCATTCTAATTATTGAAAAGCAGGCACCTTCTTTTCTAATCGAACAATGATACCACATCCTGAGAAAATGTTTTATCATTGCTTCCTGATAGACAAGATATATGCGCCCCAACCACTGTGCTGGTAGTACCATGTAACACTCAAGAAGCTGCTATGCTCGTGCAATTAATCTTCATGATGATGTCGCAAAGAACCGAGTTTGTTAAAGTTGTTGCTAGTCCACAAAACGTTTCTGAAATGGAGAAGCCTGTGATTTACTCGGACCACTGCTCCTTTTATGCCATGTTGATGACATACATGTTAATTTTTAATTTACTATTATTATTATTTTTGTAGTAAAACACACTTTATTGTTATGAATAATAATTATCTAGGGTTACAATAACGTGATTGAGGCCCGCATATGGAGTGTTCTTAAACAAAAATTCGTTCTATCTAGTACGACTATTTAAAAGATACAACAATAAATCTAAGTATAAGACTTCAATCTCACGAATCTGAAATTGTTTCATTAATGAGATTTTTCTGTGTTTTTTACGCCTTCTTCCCAATTGCAAAAGGTCCTTTATACAGTGTACGAAGAGACACATTAAACCATTGCAACTCTTACAAAATACGGTTATGTTGACATAGAACGTTGCATCCAATTTTCTTCAAGATTGCAAAAGGTCCTTTATATAGTGCACAAAGAGACACCTTGAACCGTTGCGTTCTTTTATTAAGCGTCACAATGAACACCTGGAGATTGATCCATCTTTTGACCATTTAATGTATACTAGCCGGGGATACCCGTGTGATTATATTTTTTGGCGATAGCAATGCTTTTCCAATGCATTACTTTTAAAGAAGGAAAAGGAAAGAATGTCCAACATAAGTTATTAACTGGAAATTAGTTTGTTTTCTTACTTACGCATTTAGTAACATAATAAAAAGCTTTTATAGCAGGGTGCCAACACGATTATATGTTTTTCATGATGCTAACTTAACACATGACAATAACTTAATGGAACAACTTTACCGCATAGTGTTGCTTTAAAAAATGGCAGATTTGCATCACGATGCAATGACGATACGAAAACGATGGTCAATGCTATAGGTATAAGTTAGGACGTGTAACATTATATATTGCTTAAACATACAAGGTGTTTTGAAATAGCGTTTTTAGCACCATCTAGTGGTGTCTATATTGCTAAGTTGTGGTGGTAAATGGTGGTCCGTTGCGTGGTCGAAAAAGGTGGTGTCAGAAATTCTGACTACATAAAAAATTGGTTTTTATGATCCGCTTAATGATTTGTAAATTTTATTTAGTGGGTGTTTGCAAAACCGATGGTTCGGGTTTTTGTAATTTATAAAAACTGAAGTTTATTGTTTGGTTTGGTTTCAGCAAAAACACCAAACCAAAAAAACCGAACCCAAAAACTACATATATTCTAAAAAGCTCATGTTTCAATTGCTTCTTGAATGTGTCATTTATAACACATAAACATTTATCATATAAAAGTTTTATGATCAATTGTTTCTTATTGTCATTATTTTGTATTTCTCTATTATTAAAACTTGAAAAAGTTATTCTATGTTGCATTAAAAATTCGACCATTAAAAGCCCAAACCGCGATAAAAGCAGAGCCAACAAGCCGACAAATGAATTTGGAGGCCATGAGCAAAAATTAAAAAAAGGCCCAATCAAAACTAAAAAAAAACATAAATGTGTGCATAAAAGGTGTTAATTTATAATAATTTCTTATAATAAGACCGCCTTAATGACGTTTTATTTATTGTGACAAGATAAGTTGTATTTAACTAATGTGATTTACAAAGAAAAGGCAGTCGGATATATAACATAAGTACACAAAGTGAGACTCCTTAGATTGTGGGGCCCTGTGCGACTGCACCACTTGCACACCCTCTTCGCCGCCACTGGATAAATGTGTAAACCGAATAACCAAATCGAAAATAAACCAAAAATAAGAAAACCGGACCTAGAATAAACCGAAACCAAACGCCTCTAAAAATCAAAAACTGAATATTTTTTGTTCGGTTTATATTTTAGCGAAAAATCGAGCCAAACCGAACTATGCTCACCCCTACCCACAAATGGTTGCACATGTCGCCATACATGCATCCGTCAACCAACCTCGCTGATCATGCACATGATTAATACGAGTTTATATGTTTTTGCCTAATTTTGTCACGTTTTGCAACACTATGTGTTGTTTCTTCTTTGCTTATTTTAAATGGATAAATAGGATTACATTATCTATGTCATTTTAGTTTTGTAAACTGAATATATAAGTACGTGAACTTTAGTTTGTCTGCAATAGATTTTAGGTATCACGCAATATAGATTATATTCTTGTCTGCTTGCTTGATTGTGTACGTGTTTCGCATCTTGGATAGTTCTTTTTTAGGCTGTAACATACTTCAATTCGTAGTATGTGCTCTTTTGTGTAGGTTTTTTATCATCCTGTAAGTCAAGCTAGTGTTCATTTTGTTTAGTTAGTTCTGTTTCTTGAAATCTCTCAAGTTTTAGTCGGTCAGGGTCAGGGTATGGAGCTTGTCGAAGCTGGTGGTTTGGTTATTAAGGGTCAGAATGATTTAGACCAAGCACGTAAAAATTGTCCTTGTGGTTTGGCTAAATTGCAGGTTTCGTCCATAGTCTTTCGAAAGTGCAGGCATCGTCCTTGTAAGGAACTTTGGGACGCAATTTTCATAAAATGACTAAAATGCCCTTGCAAAAACTGCTAGCCAAACCACACCACAGGGACGATTTTTGCAATTTACTTTATGAAAGTAGACTTATATTTTAAACTTTATAAATTAAATTTGTTCCCTTTCGTTTGTACAGAGCACACATACTGATTGGGGAGGATCATATATAGCAATGTTTGTGGAGTTGATGACCACAAACAATACAATCCGTGGGCTCAAGGGATCATCGCATTATGTTAATGATGGGGTTGCTTTCAATTTCCTTGTCTGGGCGCGTTGTGTCATTGCTTTGTTTATTGTATTACAGTAATTACCTCAGATATCATACTCGACACCCTTTAAGTAACCGACATAGTCGCTTGGGCACTCTTTCACACTACAAGAATTCTGTCAAATACCCACGAAATTTACCCACGCTTATTGATTCGTGGGCAATCACCCACTGATTACCCACTCATTACCCACAATTAGCTAATTAAGATACCAAACAAATCTTCCCACGTTTTTCTTACGAATGTACCCACAAAATAACCCACGAATTTAATTTGGTGTGTAATGATGTGGGTAAGTTATTTCCGCTTAAAGATTTCCCACTAGTCACCCACACCTTGAGTGGTCGTGGGTAAATATGTGGGTAACGCCGCGGGTAAATTTATTTTACCCACATATTCTATATATTCTTTTTTGGCGGGTAAATCCGTGTGGGTAATTTGTGGGTAAAAATAAACTTATGACTTTACCCACTTATTATTTCGTTGGTAAGTTGTTACGGGTAAGTTTGCATGTGTAACTTGTGTGTAAGTGTTTATATATAAATTCGAGCATTTAGAGCCAAGCTTGAGCCTTAATCCAATGTTACTTGAACCAAACACAAGCCTGGATGATTAAGGTTCGTCAAGCTATAGAGCCGAGCTCAACATGCCGTATATGTTTTTAGCCGAGCTTGAGACCTGTCAAGCTCGAGTTCGGCTCGACTTGATTGCAAAAATCTATTTTTTTTTTGTCTATGATTTACAAAGGTATCATACTATTATCTATAAACTCTTATATAGTATTTATGAGATATACTGAATATAGAAAATTTATGTGAGCCCGATTAAAAATTGAGTCAAATACGAAATTTCCGTTCAAATGATAACTCCCGTTCATTTTATTTATCAAAAAGTCAAGCAAAAGAGTTTGTTTTATGTTAAAATTAAAACTTCCGTTCATTTTTTGAACTCCCTCTACATTTCGTAATCCCCCCAAATTTATTGTAACTTCCACGAGTCCCACCTATTCTTATTCCATTTTTTCCTCATAAACTTTTGGAACTGATAACAACCGTTGACTCACACGTCTTTACATCTTAAGTAGACTTGCGTCTGTGTTTTTAATCTCGTATTTCATATTTCATCTATAGCCTCCCAATCTCTGAGCAACAATCGCCTTTCCTTTCTCAAGTGACTCACGGTACCAACTACTAACAACATTATCCTATGTCGAAATTGGTTCAACCACTTTTTGATACAATGATACTCAGGTATACACGAGGTCTTTTAAACCAATGTATCAAAAATCCTTCTTTCAGTTCATTCATTGTCACGGGTTGAAGTAGTACATGGATTATTTTTGCTTGATATTGGTCTCTAGTAGTTATATCTTTGTAATTTTGCTAAACTAGTCAACTATTGTTTTTTGCAGTTGGTGGTTTATCTTTGTTGAACTGAAATTAAATTTCCTACGCAAGAATGCATTTTGTTGCTATGGACGTAATGACTTTGCAAATAATTGTGATAACTGCTGGTAATACAAACTCTTTTCAATTTTATGTATATTTGAAATCGATTTATGGAATTAATTAATATATCATTTACTCAATATTATGTCACTGAATTTTACCTTCGGTATCAATTTAGGCAAGAATAATTGATAATAAACGGGAATACACTTAATTTGATCGTAGGATTTACTAATTAATATTTAATTAAAGATGACTCACAAACGGCTGTGATTGTAAGACGACACATTTGATGTTTAATATCTTTTTAAAATATGTTTAGTTTCACTATTATCATGCTCTTACTAATATGTACAAGCTTGCTATCTTGTGAGCAGATAACAGATGAACTCAAAAATCGTGTTATATGAGGCTTTGAAGAATTGCAACAATGACTTGCCTTCTTGCTTGAAGATTTGAATGCTGAGAGTTTTGAAGAATATCCAATTATGTTTATGTAGGTGATATAAGAAGATGCATTGGTTGGGGAATTGGATAATTGCGTAGTAAATCTATAGCACTAGCGCTTGTGTGTTAATGTTTTTTTCTTTTCTTCACACATCATTGTTATTTGCTCACAGATTTTCATTAAATTGTTATTGTATGAACATGAATCAACAATTGATTGCACAATGTTCAAATGTAATATTAGCCTATTACGTACATAGAAAATTAGTATGTAATACTCACTGATTCACATATGAATTAATGATATTTTTTGTATTTAACCACGAACTATCGTGTGTATGTTCTTAATATCGACCCTTTGATATTACACGCAACATTATTTGTGAGTAATTATACCCATGAGTTACTGCGGGTGAGCCCTCAAATATTTACCCTCAACATCTTTTAAATTTATGTGTAGATTTACACACAGAATACCCACGACTATATTCATGGGTAGTTTTCATGGTCTTTATTAAAATCCCATCAAATTTTTACCCATGAAATAAATGAGTTACCCATTGAAAATGTCATGGGTAACATTACCCATGTAACATGAATGTCGTGGTTAAATATTTAGCCTCGAAGGATATACCCATGCACATACATTTGTGGGTAACTTGTGGGTAACACTCAATTACCCACGGATTTGAGCATTATACCCATGAATTTGGTCCGTGGGTAATCGCCAGGATTCTTGTAGTGTCACTTGACTACCTTGGCAACACCAATGCTAATATTTGCATCTTTAGTTGTACCAGAAAATGAATGCCCTATGGATACCACTAGTTGTCAAAGGAGTCATATATATACTATGTGATAGAATGTGTATGCCATAACACCCCCTCACTTTCCTCCCCCGACAACAACGCAACCAACGCCACCATCTCTCTCACCGCATGAACCATAATCCAGCCAACCAACCAACCAACATACTGAAAAAAGGTACACATATAATTATTACTATCAAGGTTATGCAGATAATTATTACTATATTGAAAAGAAGGTAAACAAGAAACAGTCTAGCAAAATTGCTCTTGCTTGTTCGAAACCGCTCTTTTTTACCTCAAAATAAACAGCCTAGCAAAAACAGTTTGGATAACACACAACCAAAACGAATAAACAAATCCAACATTTCCAAATTCCAAGTACATTTGGAAATGTTGGATTTGTTTATTCGTTTTGGTTTTGCAGTACAATGAAGGACACTAAAGTGGCTGAAGAAGTTGCTAGCTCTTCTAAGAGTGGAAATGGAAGTACTACTATTATGGAAGTACTACTCTTGTGGATGATGATGGTAAACCTCTTAAAAAGGTTGATTCTTCAAATAAGGCGGGTAACCCATTCTCTAAGGTAGGCAATGTGATAGTTTCTGACAGTGATGATGATGAAGTTTTTGATGATCACATTTGGACATTGTATTCTGGAAGTGAAGGTAAGGAGCAGAGTCTCTATGAACAATGGAAAGCGGATACGGGTGACGACAACAATTATAATGATGATGATTTTGGCCTCACTCCTGCACAATTAAAGGCTGGTGGAATACAAGCTTTTTGTCTTAAATAGGTTGTTTTATATTTTTGCATAAAATCTCTGTTGTATCTTATTTTATGCTGGTTTTGATTTTGTGGTCTTGTTGGTTGTAGCGAGTAGTCATTTATGGCCTGTCATAAATGATTTAATGGTTGTGTCAAGCGATTGCTTGCGGTTAATGTGGTACTTCAGCCACATTCTATTGTACTTAAACATTTTTTTTGAGTAATATATTTTACCGGGTGGATTTCCTTTACCAAAAAAAAAAAAAAAAAAAATTCCAAGTACAAAACAGGTTATAACTACCAAACGGCCCAAGAGGCTATTGCCCCAAAAGTTAACAAAATAAGTCCAAATTAATCCCAAGTTCAAAGGCATCCAAAAACAATCGAAAACTATGGCTATCAAATTCGTAAACACGATCGATCAAATTCCCCAAAAGCAGCTCGATCTTTCAATTCAAAAAGAAAAACACAAACTAATCGATTCTTCAAACAAAATATTGAAACAAACCTTCTTTTTTCTTCAAGGCGAAATGAACCTAGCTCGGATACCACTTGTAGGTAACCAAAAGAGCAAAACAAATTTAAACAAACGAAGTGGAACCTTTATTCAAATTATCAAACCAAACTTTGAGGTACTAAACACCAAATTCTAATTCAAGTGTACCAAATTCTAATTCTAAAGTTACAAAGAAAATTATTTATAAGCAAGACCTAAAAACATTCAAATCCTAAACCGGCTCTAATTAGGAAACATACCAAAAATTAATATCTATCCAAACAAAATTAACGAAACAAACCTGAGAGCTTAAGTCACTTTCTAACGATATATATACCTCATTGGCGAGATTTTCAAGTAGTATTTTGCAAAAAATAAAACTAGAGTTGTGAGTATAGCCACAAATGTTGTAAAGATCGATATGATCATAATGAATGATTCATTTTCATAGGAGATTTTTTTTCTCGTATAACACGTCGTGAGAATAGTTGCTAGGTTAGCTCCAAAGACGTAACTCATGGATAATAAATTATGAAGGTGAACGCATAAACATTATTGGAGTATGAACAAATTGCAAACATTAGATCTAACAATATATCAAATTAAAGCATATAAACTCCTCAACCCGGTAACTGAATTATGAACGTGAACACATAAAAACATAATTGGAGTTCCACCCACGGCATAATTAAATCTTGTTACTATGTATTATTTTTCTTTGCTGGCGTAGTGTGGCAAAATTATGCATAGTTCACATGCATCTGACTGTCCATTGAATGAACTTACAAGCGGATCGGAGTACTTCTTGGTGTGTTATAGTGAATTTGAATTCAGATGAGTAGGTGCCCTCCCATAAATTTCAGTCCTTCATATTTACTTCTTGATGATGCAGGTCAGGTTGGTAGCTTGGATATATTTATTATGGTACTATATCATTAGGATTAAGATGTGTGGTTTTTTTTCTTCCTTATTTCATTGCAACTTATTTTAGCATCAGTGGTCTCTGTCAAAGGAATGGACTAATGACATCCATTCCCATAGAAATATAGATCTTACCAAAATAATCACTGATGTAAAAATTCATCATAGTGAACAAATTTCGTTAATGATAAAAATAATAGCAACGTTGCTCCTTCATTAAGATATTACACAAACATACACAAGCCGTCATTACCTTTATAGACATTAGCTCAAACAAAAAAGATAAATAAAAGATTGTTCATAAAAGTTATCTTTATGATTGTGTACGCTAAACAATATGCAAACCACCATATCACAAATGCTTATGTTTAACATCTTTGAACAAAAAATTGATTAATTCGAAAGACGAAGATCACTAGTATCAATATTATTTGCGTTGTGATTAGTTATAATTTATACGGTAGAAAAAAAAATTATTATTTGCAGGTTTAAACAATATTTTTTGTCTATCTATTTAACGGGTACCGATCAGTATTTGCGTAGGCACACAGATAATTTTGAGAGGCGCATATGATTTATGATATACAAGTATATATGTTTGATACAGCTTTATTCTCACCAAGACATAGATCTCAAGAGCTAAACTACGTAAGCATTTTTATGGCAACTCTATTATCCATGCTAGCTAGTATAAGATAACATCTAACTCTTAAATCTTAGAGCTAGTATCTACTCGAGGATGATCGTTGCTCTTTTCTTGTTATTGAGCTGCTTCCAATTGCCTACTTTGTTTGTTTTTTGATTGTTATTGTAATAATGTAGTTACTTGTTGTTTCTATAGATATGGAATATAATAATAGTGAAAACACGATCAAGTCGATTAGTCGCGGTTCTTAGAGAAATATGGTATTCATTAGAGATAGAGCGAGGTGCATGAAAAAGTCCTGAACAATTAATCATAGGAAAATTGTAATAATTGTCGTCGTCATATACCTTATAATCCAAACCCTGTATAAAGTAGAATGAAATAGATATCCAAAGACTAGACATGCGGCTAAATACCCAAATGTGCCATAAACGCCGAGAAATGTGCAATGGTTTTTAAGATTGTGTATTGGATATTCCTCATTGACAATATATTACTTTGATCAAGCAGTGTTTTGCACATATTAAAAATAGAGTTGCGAGTACAGCCACAAATGTTGTAACTATCGAAACAAGCTCGAGCTTTTGAGTTTTTTAAACGAGCTCGAGCTTTAAGTTTAAACGAGCCGAGCTATGGCAAGCTCCGGCTCAACTTGGCTCATATCCACCCCTGGGAATAACCAAACCACGTAGTGTGTAAAACTGTAAACCCAATTTAATCAACATATATAGCCAAACCACTATGGATGGTTCTTTCACCTCTTTTTATCTCCGTCACAAACATACATCATTTTGATGAAATATCTGCAGTAGTTTGTATCAGTGGGTCAGAGGAAGCACATTTCCTAGCGAGTTAAAGGCACCTTCGTATGAAACAGAGAGAGGATTCTCTCAAGTTATAAAGAACTTGATGGATCAAGTTGTAAATATCAACCATTGGATTAAATTCAATGGTTCAAATCATCTCATGTTCTTTTGATTTATGAAACATCTGCCTTTTGTATAGTAAATGTTAACCCTCTTATATGGATATATGGTAGGTGGAATTTGTTCAAAGAAATCAAAGCATTTGAACTCCTTTAATTTTATCTCGCCTTATGTTTCTAGACTAGCTATAATCCACTACTAGAAAAAAGGCCTATACCGAGGGCAAAATCCCTAGGAAATCTGTCACAAAAAGCCTTTAGTGATGGATTTCCGACGAAAAAAATCCCTAAGGAAAACCATGCTCGGAAACGCTTAGTGACGAAGCTTTCCTACGGATTTTATATCTTTCCGACGGATATTCTCCCTAGGAAATCCTTCACAATAGATCCAAACCTAATGACAAACATTCGTAGGAAATAGTTACTAAAATAGCGACAAATTTCCTAGTGAATCTGTTTGAAATTTTAGTGATGAAATTGTTTCTAGCGATTTCAACCAAATTTCACTTGGATTCCTAGTGATTTCCTACTACAAAATATAGTTTTTCGCAATTTATATATAATTAAAAATGATAATCATTAAAAGACTGATGCAAGAGATTTAATACCTAATACACAACCAACAAATATCAAACCATGAAACTACATTTCATACACAAAATATTAGAATTCGCTAGCATCCAAGCTTATAGAACAAGATAAAAAAAAAGCTAGGACATGGAAACTGTTTCTAGTCATGTTAGCAAAAGATAAATATTTGATGGTATCTAGATATCCAGGTTCAAACTTTCTAGAAATAAAATAAGTTTGATGATACCCAATAACTAACTAACTCGGAGGTGGAGAAGGTGGCGGTTTTAGAGTTTTAAGCATGTTAGCAATGTCTTTTACTTGCTCCTGTAACTCCTTAACCCATTGCTCGGTCACCGACCTTTCCGCCTCCTCGTGACTGTTGCAACTCCTTGGCAGCTTGTTCCCGTTCTTGTGCCACCTTTTCTTGCTCAGCTAGTTGATCTTTCAAGCTTTCAACCTACAGTAGTAGACATAAACAACCAAATAACTACCATATCACGAACCTAACACAACAAAAGTATATAACCAAACAACAAGCGGCATAAGTAACCAAACAGCAAAAAGAATACTGATAAACACCAAACAAATCAGCAGCCAAACACCGAGGAAATCAGTAAATGCAAATATCCAAACAGCTTATTTCAACCCATTATCAAACCTCACAAACGGCTCATTTTCTCAAATGAATAATTAACTAGTTACGAGATGAATAATTAAGTTGCATTTGTTTGTTGGGATTCTTTTACAATACATAGTTAAAGAAAATGCAAACCGAAATATTCTAAGCTTGGTTAAAATATGGTGTCCACATTAAAACCGAATAGAACAGACATACCTCTTCTGAAGATGCAACACTCGACTGATGAGCATAGGAATTGCTGGTACTTGGCGTGCTTGGTGTACCTGTCAAGGCCAAATCAAGATCCATTGGGGCACCAAATCCGAAAAATCGTCCCTTTTTACAGGGTCCACCACAAGACCGCTCCCAAATCTCCCTATCACCTCCTTGAGGATGACATTCGCGGTCTGCCCCGTACTTCTCTAGTAGTGATCCTGCATTATTTTATAGGTAACGACGTTATAGTAGTACATGCGCAATGCATCAAAACAAAAAAGAGAGAAAACAACAATGGTGATGTTTTGGTACACGGTAATAATTATGACACGTTGTAGTTGGTGATAATGTGAAGACAAAAATAATGTCAATTATTAATATTGCAAAAAATTTTACAAGCATTTGTGATGAGTCTTAAATATTTCTATAATAAAGTTTTTTTGAAAAGTCAAAAAAATTTATAAAAATAAATGAAAGTCAATGATTTTTCATAGCATTATACGAAAAATCAATAATATTTATAGATAAAATTATTTATTATGAGCTTGATGATTTTTATTAAAAAAAAAAAGGTTTTATGACAAATCAATGATATTTATAGACTTTTTATTAAAAACAAATGATATATCTCTAATTTGGGTAATTTATCTTTTATAGAAAAAGCATTTATTATGAGTTTTAATGATTTTTTATAGAAAAGGTTTTATGAAAAATCAATGATTTTAGTAGAAAGAAAAGGTGTTTATGAAATGTATTTTATATTATCTTTGTTCTTCAATTATTTTCACCAACATGTTTTTTACATGAGTGGTCTTGTCATTTTAGTAAAGAAATTCAACCAAGACGTTTATTTATTATGAAATGTGATATTTGTTAAATTATACATATATTTTATATTGAAATCCTCATATTTATTCATATTTATGGTATAATAATTAATGAAACAATGTATTTTAGCTACACATATTCTTAAAAATCATTATTTTATTTGTAGGCACGAAGAATTGAAAACAGAGCAAAAATGTGAAATTTTGGACGAGTATCGATAACGTATACATTTTTATCGAAGTCCAAATGAAGCTCCGAGGATACCTGAAGAAATAACACAAAAAAAACGAGTCTAACGGACCCGGACCCGCCCCAAGAACCGTCCTGGTCCACCCTGAACTGGCCAGCCCAACAATACACGGATTTTATTAATAAAAACCGGTCCAACTATAAGGAAAAGAGGATAAATCGATGAGAGGTAGAATCAAATGAGAAATTTAATTAATATGAGAAGAATGAGAAGAAACCACAACCACAAATATTAGATGTATCCATAAAAATAAATGTATCTCTCTATTGGAGTATTATTTTTTTCTTATTTAAAATATGTGACTCCAATTTTTTCTCACTATTTTCATTTAAATATTTTTTCTTACTAGATCCTTACTCCTTGCTCTAGTGGTAAGCCGTTTGTGTTTACAGCCCTTAGGTCCTGCTCTCCACATGTTATTACTCATGGCTGAATCACGTACTAACACGTGTCAGCTGTTGGGTAACGACTATTTATTACCGTTTGACTTTAAGGACTTGTTGGCCAAACCTGTGTAATTTGGGGTGTTGTTTTAAAAATTATAAAACCCTAATTTTGGGCCAATATTGTAACTTTGAAGTTTATATAATCCCCAACCTGAAACACATTTGATATTTTCTCTTCATGTATTTTTAGTTTTCTCTCAAGCTTTTATAGATTTTTTTTTTCTTTTTTAATAGTTTTTGCTCTCTTCAATTTACTTGCCTTGTCTTATTTTTTATAAAAGTAGTGTAGGTTTTATTTCTTGCATTTTTATTTTTCTCATATCATCTATTTTATCTTCAAAATTTTGTAGAAGTAAAATATGTGAAGTTGAGTTTTAAGACTTTGTGTTTGTGTTTTTACATACTTTTGCACACACTCATTATTCATATTTTATTTATATAAAAGTGTTAGTTTTTATTAGTTTAAAACAGTTTCATTTTTATTTTATAAAAAATAGCTAAAATTATCAAAAAATTAATTTTTTGATTCTCTGGAAACTTCTAAATAGTTTTCTAGCTAGGATATAACTTTCAGAAATTTTAGATGTGTTTGGGAGGGCATGGGCGGGCACAAAATAAGTCTCGTTTGTCATTATGCGAACATGAAATCATAAGTTCTTAAAAACTTAAAACTTTAGCCTCATAAAAAGGCTAAAACTTTAATGGGCTTATGAACCATAAATTACATATTTACCCACAAAATATCTAACATATACCATAAAACTCATTTAATTATATCATTTGTAGTAATTTTGTAATAATAAGTTGACCTCACCTATTTGCCAAATATGTCTACAAAATACAAATTTCAACTTCATTATAATAAAACCCTAATAGCAAATTTCACCAAGCTTCAAATTTCAAATTTATTCATATTAAACATACCCTACAAGTTGTTTTAGTCATTAAATAGTTAAGATATTTTCGTCAGTTAAAAAGTTTTGTTTCTATTTTTAAAAATTAATTTTAGTAAGGATTAGTCATGTTTAAATTTTCATGAATTTATTTTGAAAGTTTAACGTAATGTTTGGTATGAATGAATTAAAGTTAAAATGGAATAAATCATTACGATGAAATAAAAAAATATAATTTGTTTCGAGTTTTGTAATGGCGGTATTTGGGACGTGTCAAAAAAATTATGTACTAATGTTGCAGTATTTGAACCCATCAAGTCTTAAGTGCTATCATTTTCTTTGTTTGTGTAGCGTAAAAGATGACGTGAGTAAGACCTTTACAACTCGTTTTCCAATCAGCAACACTTCAATTTTACTTCTAGTGGCGGCCAAATCCCTTATCAAGGGGACCAATCACGGCCTCTATCGACCGAACTCAATCTTCGACATCACCAGCTGTGGAGTTTTAGCTGTCTGTGGGATTTTGGGAGTCCGCATACTTCAGCAACCTAAACCCAATGAGGAAGAGGAAAAACCGAGCAGCTTTTGGAGTTTTCAATGTTGGAGCCACGGCAGTGTCGCTGTTGTTACTATCTTCAATGTTCATACCACCAAAGTTTATGTGGGTGCCTTTGGCGGTTGTCGGGAGTGTGGGGGTGACTAACGTAGTGTACTACGCGGTTTCAGAGCCGGTGGGCCTACAAGTTGCTCTCGCCGATGCTGCTGCTCCTCCCCAAAATGCGGCGGGTGTGGCAGAACACCTCAGGGAAATCTTGCTTCTGGGTACATTAACATGCCAGATCACGATCATTATGTCAAAGGCCTTCGGTGGCTCACAAATCCTGGAGGTCGTGGTCAAGGATATTGGTGTTGGTTAGTTGATTGAGCCTATTGTTAGTTTTCAAGCCACCACAACCTCCAGGATTTGCAAGCCACCGAAGGCTTCTGACAAACTAATCGCGATCGGGCATGTTGATGTACAAAAACAAGATTTCCCTCAGGTGTTCAGCCATACCAGCCACATTTTGGGGAGGAGCAACACCGTCGGCAGAGCAACTGTTAGGCCCACCGACTCTGAAACGGCAAAGTACACTGCGTTAGTCACCTCTACACCGCCGACAACTGCCAAAGATTCCCACAAGAAATTTGGTGGTATGAACATTGAAGATAGTAACAACAACATCATTGCCGAGACCCCAACATTGAAAAGTCCAAAAGCTGCACGGTTCTTCCTTTTTCTCATTGGGTTTAGGGTCGCGTTTTCGTAGGTTACGAGGATGCGGACTCCCAACTTATATAGTTTGGCTCTTTGTTCAAAAATGATTTCATAGATTATTTGAAATATGATAATCCATATATAAAAATGAAAGCACCTGTTTTTCCTACACAAAATAAACCCTGTGAAGAACAAAGAAGTCGGTAGATTTGAAGGGTTATGATATGCCATCTGAGTTGGTGAGCTTATCATCATTTTATTTTTAGGTTGAAATATGTTATTTCAAACGAGGTCAGGTTGCTGAACCAACATACAATCTTTGAGAGAGTTTAATATTTAGCCCCTGTCTTATTTCTTTAAACAAATCACTCCCTGTATATTTACTTTTCTCCCTTTTAACTGCAAATGTCTTCTTCCCCCTTCTCTCCTCTAACAATTATTATGTTTGCTAGTTTCACTTTCGAGTTTGTCTTACGTACATTTTAATTGCTTGAACATAAACCGTTTTGGTTGGAGTTTTGTTGATGGTATTTGATAAAAACCCATAATTTCTTCAATAGGTTTTAATGGTTTGTTTTAGGTAGTAATTATAGAGGATAAATATCAGGTTTGTTGATTCTGCCATACCTGATTATGTATGTCATTTGCATAAATCCCTACATGGCCTTAAGCAGGCTTGGTTTCAGCATTTTGGTAGCTTTGCTACCCAGATTGGTGTTCAACACAGTAAAACCAATGCATCCTTATTTTTTTTTATCATGTTGGTTTTGATATTGCCTATATCTTATTATATGTGGATGACATTATACTTACTGCCTTATCTACAACATTGCTACAGTGTATTATTGGCTCTCTTCATGGTGAGTTTGCGATGACAGATCTTGGCTCTCTTAATTATATTTTTGGTATTTCTGCTTAGCGGACTGCATCTGCATCTGGTTTATTTCTCTCACAATCCAAATTCATTGAAGAGATTCTTGAGAAAGCTCATATGAAGCACTGCAATCCGTGCAGAACTCCTATTGGTACCGAGTCCAAAGTTGGACTGGAGGGTGATCTTGTTGTTGACCAATGTTATATTGTAGTCTTGATGGGGCTCTTCAGTACCTTACTTTTACGTGCCCTGATATATATATTATGTTGTACAACAGGTATGTCTTTATATGCATGATCGTCAGAACCCACATCTTCATGCTTTAAAGCGCATTCTTCGATATATCGCGGTACTCTTGTTCATGGTCTTCAACTACATGCCTCATCTATGACTTAGCTTGTTGCGTATACTAATGTTTATTGGGCAGTTGCTCGGTTACTCGCCACCCTACCTCTGGATTTCTTGGTAATAATCTTTTATTTGGTCTGCTAAACGCCAGGTTATTTTGTCTCGCGAAGCTGAATGTCGCGAGGTTGTGAATGTAGTGGCTGAAAATGCTTGGATCCGTAATCTATTACAAGAGTTGGATGCTCCCTTGTTTACTGCTACTCTTGTTTATTCTGATAATGTCATTGCCGTATATTTGTCTACTAATTATGTGCAGCACCAGTGTGCCAAACATATTGAAATCGACTCACTTTGTCCGTGACTATGTTGCATCGGGCCATGTTCATATTCTTCTGTTCCCTCAAGGTTTAGTTATGCGGATATTTTTACTAAAGGGTCACTTAATGCTATGTTTATTGATTTTTACTCTATTTTGAACGTTCGAAGGCCTCTGCTCAAACTATGAGGGAGTATTAACCGGATTGTATTTACTGAATATTTTCTAGTAGGCTTGCCATGGGCCTATTTATCTTCTAAGAGTAATATGGAGTCATCTTTTTTAGGTGTTTATTTATGGTAAATTGTTATGTTCTATAAACTTTGGATGTACTTCTAGCAGTCGCTGCAAATCATATCACTAGAGGTAGAACCGGATGAGGTTTTCTTTGTTTTAATAACTTGAGAAAGGTGAGTACGTTTTTGACTTAGATTAACGCAACCTAAATAAATACGGAACCCCTTGATTGGTTCGAACTTGAGATCGACCTCACATTTAACGATTATATTAGCGTCAAAAATAATATGTGGCAACTTTATTGTTGATGGTAGATGTAGTGAGTAAATCCAACGAAGATATGTTTTGATGTTGTGGTTCAAACCACATTGTGGGTCATTTGGAATTACAGGAATAAAGTCTCCTTTGGCGCTACCCTCGAACAAGGATATATACCTTAATTACTTGAAGATATTATATGGCATTCTCACATTCTTGGATCATCACTAGGTATAGAAATGTCAAACCTATTTGGTTATATTCAATTGATGTATTTCCCTAGCTTCTTGCTAGAATTTTTGTTTTATTCAATTTCCGTTCAAAAAAAATTGTTGATGGTATATATAGTGAAAATGCGAAATCTTGAGCAAAAAACGATAACAAAGTAAATAACCTTTGAATATTTGATACATGCTCAAGATTATGTTAGCTATGATACAAGGATATGTTAAATCGTGTGTTTACATTGAAACTCCGTCCTTTAACTTTATTAATTACCAATATTTATAGATTGCAATGAACCCTAATATACTCTAAGCCCATCGATCGAGCATGGGCCGACTCATCAATTATATCAGTTAATACTCCTCCACTGTCCGAGCAGTGAAATCACGAAATCTTGAACTGGAAATACTTAAAATAGTAAAGCTATAATTATTTTTGTTGACAAAGACATCCACAACAAGCGAAATCAAATCAAACAATAAATGTGGTACTTTGGTGAAGAACTTGTATATTTACTAGTGATGTGCATTAGAACATCAAAAGGTTTCACACTGATTCTTGAAGAAGTAACCTCATGCGGCTTATTGAATGAAGTAACACCATTGATCGAGCTTTAGTCGACTTTAAGTAGAGACATGTCGAGCTTTAGTCGACAGTAACAATGAAGGTTAAACCTTTTTCCTCAGAAGTAACGATCTTGTTCTAATACGATGGAAAGAGAACCAAAGAAAAAGCCTTTAGGTTTTGTTTCAAAGAGAGTGAGGGTAGGAGGTGGTAGAAGGAGATCACCATTAGTCATTATGATCGTGATGAATACAGTGTGTGGCGACAGAAAAGGGGAGAAAGAAGAGGTTGTGAATCGATTTTGTGTGTTTAGGGTTTTAGAGGGAAGGGATGATCATTATTTTGTATTTAGGGGTAGAGGACCGGTATGTGGCTTGATACATGTTAAACCGTATGTTTACATTGAAACTCCCTGCCTTTAACTTTATTAATGAATCCTAAGCCTACAAATCGGCCTTGGGCCGACTCATCAATTATATCGGTTAATAGGATCAAGGATGCATGCTCATACAATTCCATCAACATGTAGGATGACATATTAGTATGTGATATTAACGTGTTCTACTTATAATCTTAGGGGGCGTTTGGTTGAAATGGAGGAATGAAAAAAAGGAAAGATAATGGCAATACAAAGGAATGCAATGTATATTCTATTGCATATAATGTTGCTTGGTAATGTTGAGGAATAAAAATGATTCTTATTTGTTACGTCACATCTAACTCGGTATAGGTTCTTATTGACAATATTAACGGAACAAACATGATAATTAACACTGTATCAAACTCCATCCACTACTAGTTGAAAAATCCAGATTTCAGTATCACGAGCATAACAAATCTATGATATAGCTAAAGAGAAAAAAAAGTAGAAAAAAAGAAAAAAAAAAAAACAAACAAAAAGTAAACAGATAAATATTTATTATGACGCTGAAAACCATCGCAATCAAGATTACCAAAAAACAAATTATGAACATGGATTAGTTACTCTTAATCGGTAGTAAATCAAAAGAGGAAAAAAAAGAAAAAAAAAAAAAAGAAAAAAAATTGAGAACATAATGTGGCAGTTGAAAAAAAAAAATGACAGTTAAGGGAAAAAAAAAGGGATAAAGTTTCATACCTCTCAAATTGGTGTGGAATGGTGGATACTCGGTATAGAGTAATGGGTGATTCCATTATCTCTAACCAACAATATTTTTTATTACCTTTTCCATTCTTTAATGCATATAGGTCATGTTTGGCAACACCTTTTTGGAAGCGTTTAAGAGCGACAAGCGACAAGTGTTCCAGTCTTAATCTTGTTTGGCAACGCTGTTGCTAGTATTTAGCAACACCTCAACTGCTTCTAATCTTAAAGCTTCCTAAAGAAGCATTCCAATATACTGCTAGCATTTTATTTTTAAAATTACCAATTTACCATCGAAAATAACATTCATAAGTATATAACAGATTTATATATGCCCTTTTCGTAATTTTACATTTTATAATTACAGTTACGTTACCAAGCACGTTTTTTAAACAAATAATGCTACTGCTTACTGCTACATGTCGCCAAACATAGCCATAACCTTTAACCAAGCATACCCTTACTTATATGTACAACTTGTTGATACGTTTTGATTCGGATGTGCTCTACTCGTTTACCATCGACCACTCTCATTTTCTAAATTATCCAGAGGCACTTTACAAATATAGACATCAGGGTCGTCTCGTAAATTTGAGAACAAAGTAAAATCTTATTAGTGAGTATGAAACCAAAAAAGTATTAAGTGGATTTATTTGTATTAGATTGGTTTTATATATAAATATTTATAAAAATTATGAAAATTGAGGATTTTATAATCCAGTTCATTAAATTAGATATAAGATTAACATGTTTTTATAAGTTTAAGGTATGATAGTTATATTAACCAATTAAAATATAACGTTTATATGCACTTAAGTCCGAAATAAATAAATAAATAAGAGAAAAAAAAAAAAAAAAAAAAACTCACAAAGGGGACAAAGGACATGTACATTTTAGGCTTTATTTTTCTCTACTATTTTTTTTAAAAGATTGATCAAACTAATTAAATTTTGACTTTTATTAGCCATTAGCAAAAGTTAATTTTGTAATTAAGCTCTTTTATTGGTTAATTAAAAATTTTATTTGTCTAATTTGTATCTTCTCTTATTATATAAGAGATATAACTATTGAAATCAAATATATTTAATTGAAATTTTATCGGAAAAGAATTTGTCAAGCATTGGTGAAAAATATAACTTTTAATTCGCTGATCTTTCCATATCAATGCCTTTTTTTGTTACTTCTATTGTTTTATAAAATACTATTAATAGTCCTATAATTCTATAGAATTCACCATTTTTGTAAGATCAAAGTCGAAGCATACATGGCGTCCGATTCAACAACCATTTCCATTAGAGAAGAGACACCAACACAATCGACCACCGACGTCATCAATCTACCGTACGTTCATTCCGATTGTGTTTCGTGCTCACGTTCATAATTCATTATCGCGGGTTTAAGACTTTATTTGTTTTTGGTATATTGTTAGATCTAAGTTTGCATTTTGTGTTTTTCAGGCTACACCACTATTATTTTTATTTGGTATGCACGAGTTACCTCTTCAGGGCTAACATAGTACTGGTTCTAGGGCATACGAAGAAAAAATCTCCTATCGAACTGAATCCTTCATTTACGATCATGTCGATTGTTACAACATTTGTGGTTGTACTCACAACACTAGTTTTGATTTTTGCAAAACACTACATGAAAATCACGTTAACGAGGTATATATGTTTAAGAATCGTAAAATGCATCGGATTATTCTCGGCGTTTGTGGCACTTTTGTCACTTTATATGGTAGCATTTGTGCCTCCAAAACATAACTGGATTGGGTATTTACTCATGTCTCTTCTCTTCGTGTTTGCATTTGCATATTACTTTATTTGGCAATTGGATAATACAGTCGACGACGATGAGAATGAAAATTATATTTATTACTTGGGACTTTTTCATATACCTCTTTCCCTTATGTTGGCGATATTCCTACCTGAGAACCTCGACTATGTTGTGTATTCAATATTACTGTTCTTCATTTGTTTCGAAGGAACCAGTTACTTCAGAAAGAATGCAAAAACAAACAACTAAGATTTGTAACTTGGAAGCAGTTGATCAACAAGACAAGAACAACGATCATCCACGAGTACTCGAGTAGATACTAGTTGTAAGATCTGAGAGTTGATTGTTATTTGATACTAGCATGTACCGAGAATAAAGCTGTAATAAACATGATAACGGAAATTAGTTCTTCAGATATATGTCTTGGTGAGCATAGTCACAGGAAATTTGCGTGTACCAGAATATGGCACGACAGCGTTCTAAAATGTGAAATACATAAGTTCTTATTTTCTACCCTAAATATGATACTGTGTTATAACAAGTTTCTCTTATCAAAATAACAAACCTAGAAGTGTCAAAATAGCTAACATTAAATATCAAAATGACCGGTGAGCATAAGAAATTGTCAGTTATCTGAGTAAATATATACTGTTTCTGTTAGCCTATATTTTGTAACGGGCCCAAGCTCGAGTCTAGAATATTCCATCTTGTGCTATTTATAGAGATGATGTAATTGTAATCAAGGAATCAAATCAATTCAATATTATCATCTTACATGGTTTTGAGAGCAGAATACCTAACCCTAAACCTAAACACTTCAGCCGCCGCCTCCGGCCGCCGGCTACACGCCGGAGGTTCGGAGGGCTCCCTTTTAACCTTAACCTATATTATGTAACGGTGGTGGCGGTGGTGCTTCTACTGGATGTACTGACGGATGGCTCACGTTCATTTTGTTTTTGTTGGTTGGAGAAGTGGATCGTGATTTTAGGGGTTGATTATGTGAGTGGAGTTATGATGTGTGTTTTTGTCTGTGTTTTGTAGTGGTGTGGTGTGGACAGGTCAAAAAGATGCTTATGCATTATTGCCAAGCAATGCTTCTATTATTGTCTTGCTAAAAAAAAAAAAAAAAATGTTATTTATATGTCGAATCCAGGGTATCAATTCCCAAGACGACTTTTGTTGTCGAATCCAGGGTATCAATTCCCGAGACGACTTTTGTTGGTGTCGAATCCAGGGTATCAATTCCCGAGACGACTTTTGTTTTATGTCGAATCCAGGGTATCAATTCCCAAGACGACTTTTGTTTTATGTCGAATCCATGGTATCAATTCCCAAGACGACTTTTGTTTATGTCGAATCCAGGGTATTAATTCCCGAGACGACTTTTGTTAAGTCTTTCCGCTGCCTCTCCTTCAACCTCTACTGTCTTCTCACCCGCTACGCTGCCTTCTCATCTGCTCACCCTCATCAGACACTTTCCTCACCTCCATTCTCTATCTTCTAAAAAAAAAAAAAAAAAATGGATCTTTATGTTTTTCTATGGAAAAACACGCCCCGTTTGTTTCGAAGATTCTTTGGGGGTTGAAGTTTTAGAACCAACTTTCGTTTTAGGTTATATTGTTTGTTTGCTTTTCTTTTCTAGTTTTACTACTCCAGTCCGAGCTTTCGCGATTTCGCCGCTCGGACTGCGGGGGAGTGTTAGCTTATATTATGTAACGGGCCCAAGCCCGAGTCTAGAATATTCCATCTTGTGCTATTTATAGAGATGATGTAATTGTAATCAAGGAATCAAATCAATTCAATATTATCATCTTACAGTTTCCTCCTCCACATGATAGTGAATATACCTGAATCTTCTTAGTCTTTCAAATTAGTCATTTTGTCGCTAAAAGATGCCAAACATAAGCAATTGTTATATGGTGTTTTGCAAACATTGTTTTGCAAAACAAACTAATGAATATGCCAATATATTTGTTATGAATGTGATTAAAACTCCTAAGGGTCGGTTGGTTTTTTTTTTGCTTCAGTCCTAAGCTAACGCGTCTTGAAGTCCAAAATGAATTTGAATAGCCGTCTTCAAATCCAAATTGGAGTTTTCTTGCTCCCCCCCCCCCAAAACACCTATAAAAGGAGATGTGGGGTGGAGAGAGATTAGTACCTTCGAATTTTATTTGTATCGTTTTGAATTTCATTTGTATCTCAGAATTTAGTCTGCACCTTTGAATTTCGTTTTGAATAATAGAAAAGCTTCCACAAATTTGTCGATTGTTAATTCTTCTCTTGTTCTTCATCTTTGATTATTGGTTGTTGATTCTAACAAGTGGTATCAGAGAGATTGTCGATCATTGTGGGCAGTTGAAGAAGCCGATTGATTTTGGAATCATTTGTGTGTTTCTTCTGGATCTTGTGTTATCTCAAGAACCCTAGTTCTTGACTGGTTATTGTTTAGGGGAAGGTACTGATTTCTTTGCCAGTTTTTTTTTAATCGATCTTTATTGTCATTTTTTTGGGCTTTGTTTTGGAACTTGGGCTTTTAAAAAAAAAAAATTGGGTTGCACTTATTTTATAGTGGGCCTTTGATATTGGTTTTTACTTTTGAATTAGTAACATTCCTATTCCTCTGGTTTGTTTTTAGAATCGTTTGAATATCGGATATTTTATTTGGTATTTTTTTGAAAATCATGTCTTCTTCTCTAATCACTAATATTGAGAAGTTTTCGGGAAAGAGTAACTTTAGCTTGTGGCGTATAAAGATTCGTGCTTTATTAAAACAACAAGGCATTTGGGCACCTATCACTGGTACAAAACTGGCTGATATGACTGATGTTAACTATAAGTTGCAATAAGAAAAGGCACACGCAACTATTTTGCTATGTTTATCAGATGAAGTTCTTTATGAGGTTGGTGACGAGGAAATGGCAAAAGGAGTTTGGGAAAAGTTAGAAACTATTTATATGACAAAGTCGTTGACAAATAAGTTGTTGTTGAAACAACATTTGTTTTCTCTTCGAATGAAAGATGGCTCATCTTTGAAAGAGCATCTTGATGCTTTGAACTCAATCTTGATGGATTTGAAGAATGTTGAAGTTAAGATAGAAGATGAAGATCATGATGCAGCTCTTGTTCTTCTTGTGTCGTTACCTCCTTCGTTTGAAAGTTTTGTTAGCTCATTTGTTGTTGGTAAAGAAACTATCACTTTGGAAGATGTTAGATCTAGTTTGCATTCAAGAGAGCTTCGCCAACAAGCGTCAGGAAGTGGTTATGAGTCCCAATCTATGGGTTTATCAACCATAACTCATGATAAAGGTCGATATCGATTTGAAAAAGGTAAAGATAAAGGTGGAGCATCGTCAAGTTCTCGAGGTCCCAATCCTCGAGATATTTGTAACTATTGCAAAGAGACGGGTCATTGGAAGATTGATTGTCCTAAACTAAAGGAAAAAGGTTTGGTAGCTGCTACTGCTAAAGACAACTCGTGCTACTCGGGTTCAGAATGTGAGCTGCTTTGAATGGTTAACTGTTCCAGTTAATGTTTGGTTATTTGCTTTTGAAGTCATCGGCGTTTGTTTTGGATTGATTTCTTTTGGATCGTTTTTGGGAATCAATCATTCGTTTGAATTAGGCTAGTATCTCTAGCATTTGAAATTTTGCATTTTATTTGAAACATTTGGTATTCCTTAGGAGTTTCAATCACGGTGGAGATTGTTATGAATGTGATTAAAACTCCTAAGGGTCGGTTGGTTTTTTTTGCTTAAGTCCTAAGCTACGCGTCTTGAAGTCCAAAATGAATTTGAATAGCCGTCTTCAAATCCAAATTAGAGTTTGCTTGCTTCCCCCCCCCCCCACACCTATAAAAGGAGATGTGGGGTGGAGAGAGATTAGTACCTTCGAATTTTATTTGTATCGTTTTGAATTTCATTTGTATCTCAGAATTTAGTTTGTACCTTTGAATTTCATTTTGAATAATAGAAAAGCTTCCGCAAATTTGTCGATTGTTAATTCTTCTCTTGTTCTTCATCTTTGATTATTCGTTGTTGATTCTAACAATATTCATAAATAAGAACTATATGAACAATCTATTGTCCTTCTGTATTTTACTTTTTTCGAACAGCGGAAAATTATATTAAAGATCTAATAAGAAGCTAGAGAAACAACATACATCTACAACATAATTAGTGTATGCGCTAAGTGTTAAGTATTGGTCTCAATATACTAAACATACAAAATGATATAACCTTTAATTTTTTTTTTCTTTATAATTTATTAAACGGTAAATATATATATTAGAACCAAAGCTATACAACAAATAAAACAGGACTTTGGACATGCCCAAAACCTCCAAACATACAAAAACTGCCATGCAATCAGATACAATATTGAAATAAACATTAAAATGTATACTGCTCTCAAACTCCAAAGCAGTTCTATATTCACCAAACGATAACCTCATGATTACATTTCCTTTGCGATTAGAGACAACTTAGATTATTTTAAACCATAAAACTGATCTATGAGGCTCTTGAAAGATAGGCGTCATCATTTGGGTTATAGCTATCCCTGACCTTACCAATGAATAGACACTGCTGCTAGACTACATTTCATGCACAACTCTATAAAACACACTATACTAGCAGCTACAGCCGCACCAGCATAGCATAGGATTATAAAGAAAGCAGCCTCTGTGTAGAAGCCAACTAAAACTCCTTTAGGCAGTGCATTGCTAGGACCAAGAAGTTCCATCATGCACAACTCTCTATTCCTAGCATCATGCACTGCCCACCAAGTCCACTTACCCTTCTCAACAAGTAACCTACATTTTGAAACACTTTTCACCTAATACATTGTCTATCCAAGCAGCATTTACAGTTTCCTTACCAAGTTCTACTGAAAGTTAACATGGATATTCAAAGTATGTAGGCTACAAGTTTCCAAGGTACTAGGCCATCTGTTGAAGAGGACTCTCAAATCTCAATGCTCACTCTTTCAATCTTCCAAAGAACTGAGCAATACTGGTAAATACCATAAGTTGCAGTTTTCTGAATCTCATCTCTGCAATACAAGTTAATGATGGAATCATAAAGGAAATCCATATTCATTAGACATTGTGTCAGCAACTACATCAGTAAGTAGTGCTTATTGGATACTAATTTATTAATCCATGTAAGTCAAGATTAGTGTAGTATTTATGTATGTATATAAGTTAAAGGGTCTAGTGTGTCAAAAGTAAAGTTTATAACCGAAAAACAGTTAAATTCGGTTATGATAGTTATGTCTGTTAATGAACCGTTGTGATGGTTCATAAGTTTCGGTTAGTGGGTTATAAATACCCTTGTAAACCAAGTCTGTAAAAACTAATGATTGTCTATAAAATTAAACTTAGTATACTTTTATATTCGATTGTTCATAGAGAGAAAATAGACCAACAGTTGGCATCAGAGCCAAAAGATTCGAACCAGAAGAAAAGACCGTTTGATTCAGGGAATCAATCAAGAGAAAGAGAAGAAGAGTTTTTTTTTTTTTTTTTTTTTTTTTTAATTGAGTAATAAATAAAGTGAGAAACACAAGATCGAATCGAGATTAGAAAAGAAGAAGAGAAATAAACGTACCGTATAAAGAAATAAGCGTACCACCGTTTGATTAGAAGAAAACCAGAAGAAACAGAAAAGGGACGTTGCAGCTTGCCCTAGCTTCTGTAGAAAGAAGAAGAAGCGTTAAATTGGGGGAAGGAAGCCGGTCTTTTTATTTGGGAACAGAAAAGCGTATGCCACTTTCAAAAGACCACAAGAATTAAAAAGGCCCAAGAGAAATTACAGTTTTTACACTTCTTAATACTTGTTTTTCTCTATTTAGTAGAATAGATTAAACGTAAAAATTTTGTTACAATTCGCATTAGGAAAACGTTAGAATTGTTTGAGAATTATTGTGGTTAGAAAGAAGGATTTAAGTTCGACTATTATCAGAATTATATTAGTTTTAGAAGAAAATCAAATAAAAAGATATGACGGAGATAAAAACGAAAACAGAGTTATTTTCACCACATCGTTACCATCATATCAATGCCTAGTTTTAAGCAATACAAATTATACATTATGGGCATTAAGAATTGATGATGTACCCTCCGAGTAGCTCGAAGGACACTCCTCCGAGACGTGTCGAAGCCCTTCCATACGAAGGCCCTGTTAGGATTCCAAAATATCCGTAGGCGTCAAACCATTCGTTGTACGAAGGTTACCTAAGGGGAATTCGCCATTCGAAGCCCTAAGCCCTTCGGGGTATGGCTGACGAAGGAACAATAGATAAGGAAACCTCCTGACTTGGTCAAACCCACGATCTCCCTCTCTCTCGCTTGGCTTCCCCGTCAAGTCTGAGAAACGTGGGTCACTAAGCCCTAGCGGTTACCCAAAATCATGGGACGCCCCCATGATCTCCGACATTCATGCAAGAGTGCCTCCAACCGTATTTCTTCCACTATAAATAGGTTGGATGGGCAAAGGATTATGGTATGCTCATTTCACATTCATCTCTTTACTTACACACACTTATACAACCATAACTTATACTTACTCTCACGCCGGAGGTGGTTCGCAGGGTCCAACCCCTGCGCAATCACTTAACGTAGTGTTTCATATTTCTTATTCTCAGGTTACAGGCAAGTCTTGGTGAAACATACACCCTCATTACTTTGATCCTCATGAGCACGGTAGTGCAATCTTTTGCACAATCGGTGGCGCCATCCGTGGGACCACAACTATTAGTCCGTAATCACCGGTCTAATACCTAACCAACTACACTACTTTTCCCGGCATGGAACCGGAAGAGAAGATTCACCTCCACCGGGTTTCTACTCGGTCCCACTCACCACAACTAACACCGACAATCTCGCCCCATAATGACCTCAAAATTTACCACACGATCTCGTTTAGAAACTACTCCGTGCATCACGCCTCAACATCCGCTAACCCTATTCCGGATATTAGCCCCTTCATTGAGGAAAACTTTGAGGCCTTGGATTCTTTGCTAAGGGCTCATAAGAGCAGGTTCGCAACATCGAAATGCGAGAGGAGTTGGAATACTCAGGTGAGGAGTATGACGAGGAGATCGAAGCGGAGGCGAGACCTCGACACGTAGGCGGGGGCGACGGCCTGCTGAAATGGTTCTCCTTCCAATAGAAGGTCAAATGGAAGAACGGTAGGTTTTGAAGAAGGACCCGGAGGAAATCCGGGAAGAAGGGAAAGAATGCATGGTGAAAGGAGGAGCGAGAACTCCAACGGAGGATACAACCCGGTAGGAAATGGAGGGGTAAACCTACCCCCTCTTCTAGATGCTCACTTGGGAAGAGAAGGGACATGGGCTCCAGTACCCCCCTCTTATGTTTCGAGTGTCGGAGATCCACCTCCATACTCCAACATGAATCAGTTACCCCCTCCGAGGATAAATCCCTACCTACCTGCTCAGACCTACAACACTTACCCTCCAAATGGCTCACTCCCGGCCAGAATTGCAAAGAATGCCCTATGGGCGGGGTTCCTACGCAAGTCAATGGGGTATACCCTTCAGATCAACCTTCTACATTTACCCTACATACTCACAACCATTTCCTAACCCGTATAACCCTACACTGTTTATCCACCTCCATACAACCCTTACTGCAGAAGCCTTTTGAGCTTGCACACCTTTCGTGAAGTGGATCGAGGACTACCCCACACGGACGGTGTAAAGATGCCTACTCACATAGGCACCTACGATGGGAAAGGCGATCCTGATAACTTCCTCCACTTATTCGAAGGCGCTATCAAAATGCAGAAGTGGGTCATGCCTGTAGCATGCCACATGTTCACTTACACGCTCAGAGACTCCGCACGAATATGGTGGAACAGACAGAAGTTGGGGAGCATTATGAGTTTAGATGATCTTAAGGCTAAGTTCCAGTTACACTTTAGCCAACAGAAGAAGTACACAAAAACTCATCTAACCGTGCACACCATCAAACAAAGGGACAACGAAAGTACGAGGGCCTTTGTTACCAGGTACACTGATGAAACCTTGCAAATTCTAGGGTTACACGAAGATCAGAGGATCTCTGGTTTCGTGCATGGCCTTCGGACTCGAAGCTTGGTGGAATTCCTGTCCACCGATCTTCCCAACACCTACAAGGCCTTGATTGAGAAGGCTTACACCTGGATTAAGTCTAAGGAGGTAGCAAGAACGGGGCTCCGATAGAGCAAAAGGCGTCGACAAATTCTCTGAGGGTCTTCACGGAAGGATCCAAAACAAGAAGAAGAACAGAGATCGCTTCACTCCCTACAACAAAGGTTCGAACCATGGACTCTTGGCGAACTTGGTCAAATCTCCTCGAGAGATCCTAGCAACCGAGAAAGCCGAAAGTCTTCGATCCCCACCTCGGATGATGGCACGGAGCAAGGCCGAGACATGTCTAAGTATTGCCATTTCCATGAAGATCATGGACATGACACTAATAACTGCAGGGAGCTAAAAAGCAAATCGAAGAGGCGGTACGATCCAGACAGTTAGCACATCTGGTCAAAGGCATCAAGAAGGGAAAGGACAAGTTCTCCGACACTCAACTAGGAGAATGAAAGGGGAACAAGAAGGAAACTACGCCCGTAGAAGCTCCAATACTAATGGTACACGACACGATACCACCTTGAAAAGGAAGGAAGCGGAAGGAGAGCTGGAAGCGTGGGGAAATAACCTTCCCACATATTGGGAAGACACCTTCGGTCGATCCGTGATCATCAAAGTACAAATCTCAAACAGGAGGTAAACCGAGCATATATGGATTGTGGAAGCTCTTGCGAGATCATCTATGAGCATTGTTTCCTAAAGCTCAAGGCATCCATACGCTCACAAAGGGTAGACTCAAAGGCACCTTGTTCTCCGGTGAACACTCATGCCCCGGGAGAAGTACCGTTGGAAATCACCATAGGCGAAGGCCCTTATCCCGCACGGAAACACTCATTTTCGTCATCGTAAGGTCGATTCTCCTTATAATTTGTTAATAGGAGAACAACTATGCAAAAATGGAATTGTTGTTTCCACCATACATGCCGCCATTAAGTTCCAAGCTCCCTTGAGTAGGGGCTGTTCATTCTAGTTACGGAGCGGATAAGGGTGTATACGGTGTCAAAAGATCGAGAGGAAGCGGAGGAGTCTCCGATGGAAATTCTTAGTGACAGATGCAGAGGAGCGAGTTGTAATGAACTCTAGCTACCACGGCAGACGGTGGTAGTAGGAAAGCAACTCCCGGCGAATTTCAAGGCAAAGCTCATCGAGCTATTGCGGACTAACCTTGATGTTTTGCTTGGAAATATTATGACATGACGGGGTTCGAGAACATTGGCGATAGATGGACGACCCTTCGGTTCGAGCATAAACTCAATGAGTACAAACACATTGAGCCAATAAAGCGAAAAGGAGAAGCCTTGCACCCGAGAGAAACGCGACTGCAAAGAAGTTGACGAACTCACACAAGCGGGCATCCCGAGGAGGTCAAATACCAAACTTGGGTGGCCAACCCGGTCTTTGGTGAAAAAGGCGACGGAGGGTGGCGCGTGTGCGTGGATTTCACCGACATCAACAAAGCATGCAGAAGGATTGCTACCCCTACCGTAAATTGGAAGGTAGAATCCTTGGCGGTTTCGGTTAAAATGCTTTTAAATGCCTATAAAGGGTATCACCGATCCAAATGGCAAAGGAGGACGAGGAAAAGACGACCTTCTACACAAGCAAAGGTGTCTATTGTTACTGAAAAATGCCCTTTGGTTTAAAGAATGCGAGGCGACTTATCAACGTCTCGTAGATAAAGCCTTCAACAAGCAGATGGCGAAATCTCGAGGCCTACGTTGATGACATGGTTATCAAGAGCAAGGCGGAGGAGGACCTACTCCTTGATATCAGAAGCGTTTGACCGACTTCGGCAATTAACATGAAGTGAACCCTAAGAAATGCTCCTTGGTCGAAGAGGACAATTCCTAGGACATTTGATCACCAAGCGGGGATAAAAGCTAATCCTCTAAAGTCAAAGCAATTTCCGATATCCAAGCCCCTAAGTGTCTAAAGGATGTGCAGAGCCTGAATGGGAAGTTGGCAGCCTTGAGCCGATATTTATCAAAAGGAGCTGACAGGTCCCTACCATTCTTCAAAACACTCAAAGGATGCGTAGACAAGAAAAATTTTCAATGGAGCCAGGATGCGGAAGCTGCCTTTCAGAAGATGAAGGAGTTCATAGAGATCCTTCCAACACTCACAGCCCCAATCAAAGGCGAAGTGTTGTTCATGTACTTAGCATCCTCAATGGAGAGTGTTAGCGCAGTCCTTATGGCGGAACGGGACTAGCGACAAATCCCCATTTACTTTGTTAGCAGGGTCCTACAAGGAGCAGAGATCAACTATCCAACATTGGAGAAGTTAATACTCGCCTTAGTCTACGCAGCAAGGAGGCTCCGACGCTATTTTCGAGCCCATCCGATTCTGGTCTTAGCGACAAGCCACTAAAAGCAGATCTTGTCGAAACACGAAAAGTCCGGGAGAGTGGCTAGATGGGCTATTGAGCTTGGAGAACATGAAATAGAGTTCAAAGGACGAAACTCTATTAAAGGCGATCTCGCAGACTTCTTGGCGAAACACCTTCGAACTCGATATAGGAAAGGAAGAGCCCAAAGCTAACCTCTCTCAAGTGCGGGTTGAATGGAAGCTTTACAGACGGAGCATCCGGCTCAAGCGGTTCTGGAGCAGTCGAATGTTGGTTAGTCACGAGGAAGGATCATACATATACTCTCGGTTTGAGTTGAAGCCACGAACAACGGCGAAATATGAAGCGCTAGCAGGACTCCGATTAGCTAAAGATATGGAGGTCAAAGATCTCGCTATTTTCGTAGACTCCCGGTTGGTAGCAAACCAAGTAATGAGCTCCTATGAAGCAAAGCGCACCCGTCATCAAACAGTGCTTGGAGAAAGCGAAGAGATCTTGGAAAACTTGACTCCTACACCATCCAACATGTTCGTAGGAATCGAATAAGAAGGCGAGGCGCACTAAGTAAGCTAGCTTCAATGGCCTTCGCTCATCTCACCAAAGAAGTGCTCGTGGAAGTCCTTCCTGAAAGATCCATTGTTCTCAAAGAGGTTACTGATGTGATTCACGAAGAAGGAGAGACATGGATGACTCCCATAAGGGAATATTTGATAAATGGTCTTCTCCCTGAAGATCCCAAGCTAGCAAGGAAAGTTCGGGTCAAGTCCCCACAATACCGACTAATAGGGGAAACCTTATATAGGAGGTCATTTCTATCACCTTGGTTACGGTGTGTAGGCCCCAAGCAAGCTTGAGTATCATCTCGAAGTCCATGAAGGATCTGCGGTCTTCATGCGGGACCCCGCTCCGTTGTCTCGAAGATAATGAAGTTGGGCTACTATTGGCCTTCGATGCACAAGGACGCGGATCGAAATCATTCTCAAATGTGAAGCACATCGGATACACTCAAACGTTCCAAAATGCCAAAGCAAGACATGACAAGTGTGACATCCGCATGGCCTTCTCTCGATGGGGCATCGATATGGTAGGCCTATGCATGGCGCCCGGAGGAGTCAAATTCTTCTTGGTAGCGATCGATTACTTCACTAAGTGGGTGGAAGCTAAACCACTAGCCTCCGTATGTGAGGAGACAGATAGCGAAGTTTGTGTGGGAGCACATTGTGTGCGATTGAGTGCCCACATAATCATATCGACAACGGGAAGCGGTTTGCGAAGGAGTCTTCTCGACTTCGTCAAGGGCTCAACATAAAGCAATCTGGACATCCGTCACCACCCGCATGGTAATGGACAAGTGGAGGTCGAAGCAGGGACATCGTCAAAGGGATCGAGAAAAGGCTGAGGCGAACTCATCACGGATGGGTGGACAAGCTCCCTCAAGTCTTATGGGCTCACGGGGCGCATCCTAAGTCAAGCAATGGTGAAACTCCCTTGATCTAACATACGAACAAAAGCGGTCATCCGCCGGAACTAATTGTACACACGGGCGTGTGGCAGCGTATGATGCCTCCCAAAATGACGAGAATCGGGAAAACCTTGATCTAATAGAAGAAAGGCGAAATAGCCTCCATCCAGAAGCAATGCACAAACATAAAATCGTGAGGCTACTACAACAAAAGGGTTAGACCTTCCACTTTCAAGCCTGGGGAATATGTGCTACGCCTCAACAGTGCAAGCAAAGCTGAATACCAGGGGAAGCTGGGACCAACTTGGGAAGGACCTTACATGGTAGCTGAGGCCTACGGTAATGGAGCCTACAAACCGGCCAATCTTCTCGGAGAACCCATCGACAGGACATGGAATGGTACGAACCTTCGAAAGTTCTATGTTTAAGAAGTACTTTTACTTTTTTCTTGTAATTAGAAGCTTCTCAAGGGAAAGCGAACATTATTGGTAGTTGTCTTAGTTTTCATTTCAAGAATGATGTAATCCTCCCAACCAATTCAATGATAAATAAGACATTTCCCACAAATCTCTTGCTACGTTTCTTAAACACAAAGATTTGTTCAGCCAAGTCGTTAATGAGTTTCAATGTCGAATAAATGGCTCGAGGTGTGATACATGCCTTATCAGTTACGCCAACTTTCACATTCACATTAACTCTCCTAGTAGTTTTTGACGCTTGTGAAAAAGAATTTTTTTTGCAAAGTCATACTATGTAAAGGATTTGAGATGGAGTGGGTCGCGACCCTCTGTCAATGATCAAATTTGGTCATTATATTCTTGGTGTTGTAATTTACACACAATGAGGTTGGTTAACCTTAGGTTGTAAAACTTAAGCGTCGGAAAAATGGCGTACGAGAAGTAACTAAGTATGTAGAGGTATTCCCCTACATAATTCCATTCAAAATGTGGGCTAGTGCCCTAGTACCTAAACGAGGAGCCTGCCCCAGTTAAATTGTTTTTGGCCCATGTCCATACATCCACAGCATAAATATTGTTTGGAACACAAGACAAACATTGTCACATAAGATAAATTGTCTTAAGGGTACATGCCACCCTTTGAAACCAAATTACTGCCACATGGCAGCCTTCATTCTTGATTTTTGGAGATGGAGTGGAGGATGGTTGCGCTGAGACAGGCTTGGTAGACATGGTCTTCTTGGTAGGAGTGGTAGGCTTCAGCTTCCGAGGCTTCTTGGAAAGGAGGTCTTCGAGGGGTGCCATAGGATCTTTGGTGGCCTCGATGAGGAAGGAGTACTATGCGGTTGCGAATGCATTTCGCCTCATCATACTCGACCTTTGAAGTGGGACGGTAGCATTCAACCTTTGAAAGGTCCACGGGCTTGCTGTTTTGGCGACCTCCTCGGCGCCAAGCACCGTCCATGAAATATGGTCGATTTGATGACCTTCCACATCCGAGCTCCCAATTCATCAACGTGATAGAGCTCCATGGCTATGTAAGGCACCACCCGAAACAACTTCCGCGATCATCCTGCGGCATTTTATACCTCATCGCAAGCCATCAAATTCCTCCCTTAACTTTACCTCTACCTCTCCGAGCCTAGCCTTCTCGCCTCCGGGTTAGCACACTTAGCATCAAGGGCGACATTCGACCTATGAGAGTGGCTACCTTACCTTCCTCCACCTTGAGTCGATAATTTCGGTTGTCAACTCATCAATCTTTTGCGGAGGTCTAACACGAGGATTCTTCTCCAAGTCCTTCTCTATCTCATCACACTTAGCCTCCAATTAAGCATATTCACGATCTCTATGCTTTTCCTTTCCAACATCACATCCATTTCTGCTGGCCTTGGTCACGTACGAGCAACTCCCTAGTCACGGTATTCAAATGATTATCCAACATCGCTTGCCTTGCTACACCATTGTCGTGCATATCGCGGACCTTTTCAATGGACATATTGTCCAGCAAACCCTTCCATGCAGGAGGGGTCACATGGTCTACAATCCGATGACAGGCTAGAGCGTTGGGGAGTTCTTTTGTCTCTGGAAGTCCTGTGGTCAAAGCGATGTGTAAATGATATGTTAATATTGAAAACTATCACTTTACATGGTACATATAAAAATTTTTTTGCTTACCATGAACCTCAACGGATTCATCTGGTAATTTGAAGGCCGACTTCACAAACTTGCGGCCCTCAACACTTTTTTGCTTCACAACTCTTGATCCTGAGGCAGGGAGAGGATTCTTCCTCTTGTTGGTCGACTTAACTGCCTTGGCTGTTGTTCCCTTTCTACTCTTTAACACGTCACTATCCATGTTGACCCAACGACGGGACATCCTCATCCGCAGCTCGTCCGAGTCGGCAACATTCTCAACCAGTTGGGATGGTCCCTCCAACACTGACTTGGGAGGTGCCGATGCAACAGAGCGAGGGTTCGAGTGTACGCTTCATTGTTGTTCACGAGAGGTTGAAGGAGAGCCAACACCATAAGACTCTTGGCCTTCTCCACGGGCATAAAACTCAAATCCTCATCAAAATCTTGGAACATGAAGTTTCGAGCGACATCTCGCAAAATAGAAACAAGAAGAAATAAAAATCGATTGCTACATTGGTCCGACTTACATAAAAAGTAGATAAACATACTTTGTCCTTGGTATATGATCATAGGCTTGGGAGACCCTCGACTCAGGCAATACCATCCATGTATAAGATGGCTTCAGGAACACTTGCACATCCGCATGATATTTGTGCCAGCGGTAACAAGGGTTCATTCGCACCTCGTGAGGCGGGGATCATTATACCGTTTGCATCCAACATGTTTTCCTTATTAATGATTACGGATACTTAGGAGGCACAATAGTGTCTTGCACATAGAAAAAGCTACCTTTCCACCTGTTATGTTTGTGTATACCTTCCTAAGCAGGTTGAACATCAGTTCGAGCCTCTTTGCGAATGTCAACCAATTGCCACCGGATACAGTTCGGAATCCTCTTAAAACCTTTAATGTTGGTTCGTAGCCTTATGCTTTACACATCACGATGAATGTGGTCGACTTGGCTAAACCAAAGGGTTAAACCTAGAGATATGAACTTTATAGTCTTGCATAAACTCTAATATCAAGGGTGCAATGGAATCCTAAGATTCGAAAGACTAAATGCATGTGTATCTGATCCTACGAAACCTTGAGGAGCATCAAAAATACCACTGGTTGGGTTTGGGTAACATCACTTTGTACTCTAATGGGATAGGGTAATCGGCTAAGTGATAATGTGGATCTTTTGCAGATAATGTGCACTTTTGTTGCTTTATTGTAAACTTGGAATCCATTTTTTAATAAAGAAACACAATAAGTTATCAGTGAGAGAGATTACCTTTGGTTTCGAAGTGGTAGTGACAGTGTTTTACTGCGTGTAAAATTAGACGAAGAGAGTAAAGTGAGTTAGGGTTTCATTTACCCTTTTTATACTCTCTTTGCCTCTATTAACTACCGCACACGTGTCCCCACACTTACTCTTATCCGGTGAAGATTTTAAATTTTAAAATAGAAGACTTTTGGTCTCCGGGTATTATGGGAAGTTGTGATTCTGTGGCGGGCAATGATAATGATTAATTAGCATTTATTGCGCTTAGTTAGTTCTTGATTTTCTCCCAACTAGTATGTTTAGCGGCGGGATGATGTTTTTCGCGACATGAAGTCGAAAGCAATGTCTCCTCGCTCATATACATCACTTTCATTGGGGGCTTGATGATGTACCCTCCGATTAGCTCGAAGGACACTCCTCAGGGGCGTGTGAAGCCCTTCCATCTGAAGGCCCATGTTAGGATTCCAAAATATCCGTAGGCGTCAAACCATTCGTTGCACGAAGGTTACCTAAGGGAATTCGCCATTCGAAGCCCTAAACCCTTCGCGGTATGGTGACGAAGGAACAATGGATAAGGAAACCTCGACTTGGTCAAACCCACGATCTCCCTCTCTCTTGGCTTCCCGTCAAGTCCGAGCGTGGGTCACTAAGCCTAGCGGTTACCCACAATCATGGGACGCCCCATGATCTCCGACATTCATGCAAGAGTGCCTCCAACCGTATTTCTTCCACTATAAATAGGTTGGACGGGCAAAGGATTATGGTATACTCATTTCACACTCATCTCTTTACTTACACACTTATACAACCATAACTTATACTTACTCTCATGGGAGGTGGTTCGCGAGGTCGACCCGCGCAATCATAACGTAGTGTTTCATATTTCTTATTCTCAGGTTACAGGCAAGTCTTGGCTGGAACATACACCCCTCATTACTTTGATCCTCATCGAAGCCTGGTAGTGCAATCTTTTGCACAATCAAGAATAAAGAAGATACTATTGGCAAATGGAGTATGGGATTTAGTAGAAGGAACATGTACATCAAAAGAGATTGATGTAAAAAAGGATAGTTCGGTGCCAGCATACCTATTTCAAGGGTTACCAGAAGATTTGCAAATGCAAGTTGCGGGATGTGAAACAGCAAAAGAAATTTGAGACTCTCTAAAGTCCAGATTTATTGGAACAGAAGATGTACAACAAGCACGCTCGCAACAACTTAAATCAGAATTTGAAACACTTGTGATGAAAGAAGATGAAACAATAGATTCATTTGTTGGGAGGTTGATGAGTATTATTACAAAGGCCGCTACATGTGGATTAACGTTTGATGAACAAACAAAAGTACGGAAATTACTAAATGTTGTGCCAGATAAGTTTGTACCAGTAGTAGCAACCATTGAAATGGTTGTTGATTTTAAGAAAGCAAAATTAGAGGAGATTATTGAGAAATTTAAGACTTATGAAGAAAGGCTTAAGTTTAGAAAAGGAAGTGAGGAAGATAACAGTGAGAAATTGTTATTCACATGTCAAGGGAATAACAGAAATTATGAACGCAACTATGGAAATGATAGGCGAGGAGGTGGTAATCAGACATGAGGAAGAGGCCAATGAAGATTCACAAGAGATAGTAAGAATGGAGATAGTTATAATAGAAGAATGAGAAACCATGGAGATCAAAAATACCATAGGAGAGACTTTAGAGAAATAGAGTGTTATAATTGTCATGAGTTTGGACACTATGCTGCAAATTGTCCAAAACCAAACCGTAGAGAAGAAAAAGCAAACCTTGTGTTCGAAGATGATGAACCAGCACTATTGATGGTTACTAGTAAAGATGAAAAGGAGATAACATCCTTAAAAGAAGAACCGAGAGGGAAAGGAATTATCATTGAGAAGGATGAAATTCCAAAAGAAAAGTTAGAAGATATGCGGTCAGAGATAGAAATTGATTTGAAGAGTAAATTAGAGTTTTGGAAGTTTGAAATGCTTCAAGAGTTAGATATGAAAAAACAAGAGTTTGAGAAGAAACCAAGAAATAGATAAATGGCATTTGATAAACAAATGCAGATAGAGTTAGAGAACCTCAAGAAGATGAGAGATTGCACAAGCAAAGAGATGAAAGAGTTAAAGACAGTAAGAGAACTGTTTGAGAAAGAGAACCATGAAATTGTTTCAGATGAGAAACATTTAGAAGAAAAACCAAGTATTGACAAGGGGGAATGCAAAAGACATCAAGAGACGCCATCAAGATTTCAGAAGGAAAGCGAGATTGAGAAAGACATCAATTGAAGAAACAAGAAAGTTGAATCAGAAGACCGTGATACTAGAAATAGTGTATTGGAGATTCAAGAGTACGAAACAATACAAATGAAGAAAGTTGGTGACAAAGATGAACAAGTTGAAGAGCAAGACAAAGGAACTGGAAGCAAGCCAAAGTTCAAAGATAAAGATAAAGGAGCTTGAAGATATCGAAGGCATGGATTAATAAATTAGGGAGGAGTATTGGATACTAACTTATTAATCCATGTATGTCAAGATTAGTGTAGTATTTATGTATGTATATAAGTTAAAGGGTCTAGTGTGTCAAAAGTAAAGTTTATAACCGAAAAACAGTTAAATTTGGTTATGATAGTTATGTCTCTTAATGAACCGTTGTGATGGTTCATAAGTGTCGGTTAGTGGGTTATAAATACCCGTGTAAACCAAGTCTTTAAAAACTAATGATTGTCTATAAAATTAAACTTAGTATACTTTTATATTCGATTGTTCATAGAGAGAAGATAGACCAACATGTGCTTGACCAATGAACAACACCACAGCATGAAACTACCTTATGACTCCCTAACATGATGACTAGTATCCGAACACCCCTTTTTATAGAACACCATCACAAACTTAGTATCCAAACACCCCTTTTTATAGAACACCAGGACTCACTTTGTTTTCATACTGGATCAAAATGATATAACTTTTGAGGATCATGTAGATAACATAGAATGAAAAGCACATGTACAGAGTTATTTCCAATAGTATAAGCTGGGATAATAACTTTAAAAACCATCATAGTTGTTCAAAAATACTCTTCTGGGTATCGAACAAAAAATTTTGCTTATTAAGGTACTCAACTTTCAATTTCGGACTTTTTTGAGGTACTAAACTTTCAATTTTGGACTTTTTGAGGTACTTTTGTGACATTTTTGCCCCTGAATTTTTAATAATTTGAAGAGCGAAAATGTCACAAAGTATCTCAAAAAGTCCGAAATTAAAAGTTCAGTACCCATATAAACAAAAAAATTTGTTTGATGCTCAAAAGAGTATTTTTGGACAAGTATGATGCTTTTTAAAGTTATTATCCCGTATAAGTTTAAGTTATGAATCAACTTTTGTGTCCAAAAATTAGCTAGTGACAAACTTTTTGACATAAACTTTCTAGTATGATAGCATTGGACCCAAAGGCTAAATTCTTTTGTTAAAGCCCAAATTATACTACATGGGTGTTTTACATTTGGTCGGCAAACAAGATTAGTAATATTATTCTGGGGTATAAATTCACCATTCATGCATATCAAATTAACAATTTGGAGAGTGTATCCGTATGGAGTCGGCTTCAACCACCATTTCCATTGGAGAAGACAAGCCATCACAATTGGACACCGTTGTCAATCCATCGTAAGTTCGGTTGCGATTATATTTTAATTTCGTGTTCACGTTCATAATTCATTTTTTCGTGTTTATGAGTTTATGCGATACAATTTGTGACATCTTCTTAGATCTAATATATGTATGCAAATTGTGTTTTCTAAGCATACCACCTATTTCACTTTTATAATAGGATTGAGTTACCTCTTCAGGGACAGCCTAGCGGCGTACGAAAAACAATCGCTCTTTCAAATGAATGAAAATTGTATATTGTTAATTACAGTTTGATGCCAAGCAAAGCTTGTTGAAAGAAAATAAACACAAAATGGTTGGAATATATCGGCTAGGAAATCATACATATGTCAATTGTGTATACCATATTCTCTATAAACACACTTTATTTGTTATGTGTATTTTCTTGTAGTAACATTTTGCCTGAACCAGCTGTTGACGAGATTGCGCCACCAAGATGGCTTGTAAGGTAATATTTTTCCCTTTGTCTATACTTCTTAGAGATGTTTCGTTCATATATTTATATTTTGGACATTTATACTTCATTTTTTTAAAGGCGATATTTCGTTGAACACAAAACTAGCAAGAGGCTAGTGAAGGGGATTACAAGTTACAACGGGTTTAAACACCATGAAATCGGATCATTGATCCAATCAATCCAATAGGGAATTTGATTTTTTACATCTATTAGAGACCATCAATAAGAAAGAGTCATGATTTCTTCCAATATTGTATATATCCTTCTTTGGGGTGGGGGTGGGGGTGGGGTTTAGTTCAAAGCATAACTGATTTTTATATATCCATATATATGACCGAATTGGTGGCTTTGTTCAAGCCTTTGTCAAGGTTAACAATGTCGCTCCATGAAATTAGGAGATGAAGGTCAGTGGGGTATGTGGAAAGCCCCCACCATGGTGAAATCTTTGACCATAGATCAGCCGCTATCCCACAACCAATAAAAAAGATGATGGATGGTTTCAGTAGCCTCATCGCACACTGGACATGTAGTCGAGCTTAGGCAGATACCACAATCGTTTAAATTCCATCTAGTGGGTACCTCCAAGTGTGGATGTTTACTTTGATTGGTAAACCTTTGTTCCATCTAAATTGTTGACAGTACATTTGATGGAAGAATAGCAGCCTCAACATCTTTCCTCATGGAAGCAACATGGTATTTTATGGTTTGATCTAAAGAGCATCCCATGGTCATGAGTCTAAAGAATCTCCACTGCCATGGTTAATATTTTGCAATAAAAGGAGCAGATCATTAAATTGGTTGGTCTGTATACCACACCTTATATTCCTCCTCCAATAACACAGGTTAACACGTAAAGGCCCGCAATCTATAATACATCTATCTTTAATTTTACAACGTTCAACCATTCCCAGTAAATATAACCTTGGAAATAAAATTTTGAGGTTATTTTCTTCAATCCAAACATCCTCTCAGAACCTACACAAACACCCGCCTCCCACTTTTTTTTTAATAAAAATGTCTTGTAAGCGAATATTGGCACATGAGAGTGACTTGTGTAGATGTTTTAATCGATTTCCATGGGCTAAGAGGAAGTGGTGACAAGGCAGGCGCTGTGGAGCCGAACCCACCACTAAAATCACCATGAATGGAGTGACAAAGTTTTCAAAGGGAATAGATTTCCGAATGAAAATGCCACCACCATATAATCAACATCGCTAAGTTACAAGCAAGTAAACTACATACCAACTCCAAATCCACCACAACTAGGAAGAGAATAAACTTTAACCCATGCAATCCAAGTCATTTTCTTAGAATCAAGTGAATATCCCCAAAAGAAGTTGTGTCTAAGGCTTTTAAGATAATTAAAAACACATGCAGGAGCCTTGAAAAGGTACGTAAAGGCTTCGAGTACCGACTTTAGTAAAGTGAGCCTACCACCATATGATAAAGCCTTGGCATTCCAAGAGGCAAGTCTTTTTTTGAAATTTATCAATGATTGGTTTTCAATTGCAAGCTTTTCTCATATTGTCACCCAAGGGAAGACCTAGGTATGAACAAGGGAATTTTGATGGTTAACAATTTAAGGGGGATAACAATTTTGATGGTTTCACTGGTGAAGACTCTAAACACAAACAAATTGCTTTTAGAGAAGCTTACTTTTAGTCGGGAAGCCATGTGGTAGCAACGCTAGATGTAGGTTTCTTGCATTATCAAGAGGCCAATTCTTTATAATAAGAGCATTATCCGCAAATTGATGATGAGAAATATCAATATTCTTTTAGCCTACTTTCACACATTTGATAAGATTTTTAGACATTGGGATTCTGTGTTTAAATTTTCTATTAGGTCGTGTTTAAATAACATATGACTTAATGTAGACACTTTCAATTTTATCACATTATAATATATGTAATCTTTTTCAGTAAAATCATAAACAAACAATTTTCATTTGACTTTATCTATTCACTTTATTTCATATCAAGTCAATTAAGTTAGATTTAAACACCATCAGAGTTCTTCGAAGGCGACATGAAGGGCTTCAATTGTTATGATGAATAGGAAGGGTGATAGAGGGCCACCTTAACATCCTTTCTCAATCTTGAGTTCTTTGGTTGGTGCCCGTTTTGATTTTTTATTTATTCATTTATTTTATTTTTTTGTAAAATAAGAGAATCATGTTTCGGGTTTTGAAATTATTATCTTGTTATATTCTTTTTTTTATCCCTTTCTAACATGTCCAAGATAAAGCTACACTTTTTTAAGAAATGAAAGAAAGTGAAAACTGAATTACATGGAACTGTTTTTAGGAAGGCAAACATGAATCTGCATTTGGTTGGTGCCACAACAGTACGTCGATCAAGTGTTTTTATTCGAATTCAATGAATTTTTTGATATTTTTATAGAACTTGACTAATTTGTAAAATAATTTTTAGTGTAATATTTAAACATAACTGTAATTTTCTCTTATAAATATAGGTGGTTTTATTGATTTGATTTATACATGATTTATCTAATCTATTCTATTATTTATTTATTTTTTTGTGTAGCGCAAGAAAGGAAGCGGATACCGATGCTACACACTGGTTAACACTCAATGGCCTATTTGCTGTGCTTGTGGTGGCAGTCCAGTTTCTCATTAAGGGGACCGAGCACAATCTCCATGGGCCAAGCCCATACTATATAATCACCTCGATCTGTGTGTTCTGGGCATCCCTGCATCTGAGAAGTTGCCTTCTGAACACATACCACACAAGCCAAACATCCCACCCAATGAAGAAGAAGCGTAATCGAGCTGTGTGGGGACTCTTCTACATCACCACAGTGTCAGTCCCACTTTTGCTATTCTCATCCTTTTTCATACCCGAGAAATACATTTGGGCACCTCTTGTCGTTACATGCGTTGTATGGATCATTAAAGTGGTAAGATGTGTGGTCTCCGAGCCAGTCGGTAGTGTGGCACAGCAGCAAAACGCACCCACTGGCGTTCAGGTGAACCTCAACCACACTCCTCCCGCTGATACGACAGACTTAGAAAACCTCGCCATTCAGGCACGAAACCTGGCCTTTGCTCTAGTAGAAAACCCCTCCATTCTCAACAGCGTACCCAACCTAGGTGAGTTTGCGTGGGGCCTTCAATTCATTGCAAACCAGGCACCTCCTATCGGGAAGCTGGCATATCTTGCCCAAAACTTGGCCTTTGTTCTAGTAGGAAACCCCTCCGTGCTCAATGGCATGCCCAACCAAGTTGAGTTCGCCCGGGGCCTTCAATTCATTGCAAACCAGGCACCTCCTATCGCCAATCCGGCATATCTGGCACAAAACCTGGCCTTGGCTTTATTGATGAACCCATCTTTAAGCATACCCAACCGAGGTGAGTTTGTCCAGGCCATTCTAATCATTGAAAAGCAGGCACCTCCTTTTCCAGTCGAATGATGATACCACATCCTGAGAAAATGTTTTGTCGTTGCTTTCTGATAGACAAGACACATGTGCCCCGACCACTGCGCTGGTACCATGTAACACTCAAGAAGCTGCTATGCTTGTGCAATCTTCATGATGACGTCGCAAAGAACCGAGTTTGTTAAAGTTGTTGCAAGTCCACAAAACGCTTCTGAAATGGAGAAGCCTGTGATTTACTCGGACCACTGCTCCTTTTGTGGCCTGTTGATGACATACATGTTAATTTTTAATTTAATATTATTATTTTTTTTTCGTAAAACACTTTATTACCTAGCAATTTTAATAATAGCAAAAATAATAGTATATCTTTACTGTAAAAAGTAGAGAATTAAAAAACGTAATGTTATAAAAAGCATATTGCTCACCTGCACAGTTATTAAACATAAACTTCATTTAACAAACTATAACCCTTCAAAAAAACTACAACCCGTCACACCTTGTATTGACGCATCACATCTTGTACATCTCTCCTACATTTAGCAATCCCACATCTGGTAATATGAAAATCAGTACAAATAAAAGTAACACGCACACACTTATCATATTTCTAATCACATCTCTAACGTCTTCCAAAATCTCATTCAACTTATTTTCAGATAAAACCATTTATCTTCAGTAAATATGTTATCTTCAAGTGTTGATCACATTACTAATAAGGTTGTTCCAAGAAACATCTTCAAACGTAAGCCCCGAACAAAATCACATCGTCGCATATGCTCAAATCCTTTATTGTTTCTACTTTTATATTATGACACAAAAGGGAAAGACTCTTCTTGTTGAAATAGGTGGTCTCGGAATTAAGACAAGGTACTGTTCTTGATAAATATCACATCGTGCTTTTGAAATATTATAGCTTATATGAGTTTGTGATATCTTTGTGAAAAATCCTAACTTTTATTGAGAAATTAATATTCTTCATTCATAGGTAATACGTAGGAGAGGCTTCGCGAAACATGGAGTCGGCATGGTGCCACTTAACGAGTTGTTGGCATGTGCATTTACGCGGACAACATTTCGCTCTAAGCGGGCTGTTCACACACGTAAGTACGGACCCTAGAATTTTAGAGATTTTAATAAAACCATTATGTTACCAAAGTAGAATTTTAGATAAGGAACGAAGTTGTATAAAAATAACAACTTTTTTGAAAAATTATTGTTAACAAAATGACTTAAACTCTCATAAACATTTGATAAATTTGGTACTTAGGTTTGGCATATTTCATAAGTTTGTGTCGTACTTAAGCGTGTGAACAACCCGCTTAGAGCGAAATGTTGTCCGCGTAAATGCACATGCCAACAACTCGTTAAGTGGCACCATGCCGACTCCATGTTCGCGAAGCCTCTCCTACGTATTACCTATGGATGAAGAATATTAATTTCTCAATAAAAGTTACGATTTTTCACAAAGATATCACAAACTCATATAAGCTATAATATTTCAAAAGCACGATGTGATATTTATCAAGAACAATACCTTATCTTAATTCCGATACCACCTATTTCAACAAGAAGAGTCTTTCCCTTTTGTGTCGTAATATAAAAGGAGAAACAATAAAGGATTTGAGCATATGCGACAATGTGATTTTGTTTGGGGCTTACGTTTGTAGATGTTTCTTGGAACAACCTTACTAGTAATGTGATCAACACTTAAAAATAACATATTTACTGAAGATAAATGGTTTTATCTGAAAATAAGCTGAATGAGATTTTAGAAGACCTTAGAGATGTGAGTAGAAATATGATAAGTGTGTGTGAGTGTTACTGAATGAGATTTTGGAAGACCTTAGAGATGTGAGTAGAAATATGATAAGTGTGTGTGAGTGTTACTTTTATTTATACTGATTTTCATAGTTCCAGATGTGAGATTGCTAAGTGTAGGAGAGATGTACAAGATATGATGCGTGAGTACAAGGTGCGAAGGGGTTGTAGTTGGTTTATGAAGTTTTTGCTTAATATCTGTGCGGGTGAGCAAATTAGTTTACGCGCTTTGTGGAACAAAAAAAAAAGTGTGTGCAGAAGGATGGGGCGAGCAAGGTTGTTTCCTGGTGATGTGCCACTTTTATTTATGCGCTGTGGTTATCTTTCATAATCCAATCTCAAAGTGTCGTGTTTGGTGACACAGTTTTTAAATGGTCAATTCCTGAAATTTTCGCTTACATCTATTTGAAGATCTTACAGGACATTAAGTCCATCAGTTTTCTTTGGTATAGCAATCGAGCTAGAGCTAGCAATGGTAGTATAGTTTGGAAGGACTGGTATTTGTTCAATCTGGTGTAATTCCTTTTTTGTTCTCTCGCGCTCCCTGATTTGGGGAGTGTTTGGTTCGTGTGTGAATAATAGTCAAATTTCAAAAAAAGATAATGAATGCATGTCCTGTAAGTTTGAACAACCTCGTCTTAAATAATGAATGACATCATGGGCTAGTTAGTTACGTACTTACGTATAGTTACTGTAGCTACGTCTACTTAGCTACCTTATTCTCTTTGGCATATGATTTCATAGCAAGAGAATATATGTGTACTGACATAATAAGTTGAAAATTCGTAAGAGTGTTTAAGCTTATAGAATAAGCTCTCTTAAAGCTTTTTATCCAAATAATGTTTATCACTGTAATAGCTTATTATATAAGCTCAAGGTTTCCGAGTCATACATATACCTATGTACTATATGTTATGTATTTAGAACAACGCGTGAAATAATCTACAGTGTACATGTTTTTTATTTACATGCTATACCTAAATGTTATTTTTGACTATTTTACCACTTCATTACAACCTTCAACTCATTTAGCCGGCAAACACGTTAAATGCACAAGCCACTATTGAATGTGATCAACTATGTTTACACGGACCATAGCTCATTAGTGTGACCCGGATTACTTAAAAATGTCATATTCGTGTTGACCTAACTAAACTATCACTCAAAAGTAACGATGACTATCAGATGCAGGGGTGTAGCTAGTCTAGAAGCTTAAGGTCACATAAAAGGATCGAGTTCATATGCTTTGATTTCCTTGAAAAAATTCTAGCTAATCCATAGGAAGGTAAGCATTTACTATACAATAAAGTCATCAATAACCCACTAATAAATATACAGTAGCATTGTGTACAAAGTACAAACTGCATATTTCATCAAAATGGCTTATGATTGTAACGTAGCTAAAAATAAGTGATCAAGAACTATACACAATGGGGTTGGTTTTGACTATTAAATAGGGTCTACCATACACACTATGTAGTTTGGTCATCTCTAGAAACGAGAATTGTAGAAAATTGCACATTGTTGTGGTCGTAAATATCTTCAAATTGTTTTAAATCCTAAAAAAAATTTTAAAAAATTATCGGAGCAACAGTTAAATTCTAAAACTTAACGATGACTTCTCTATACACAATAAGTTAAGTTAATTCGCATATAACGGACGAAAAGTTTCTATGAAAATCTACTAAAACTTTTTCGACTGTTATACACTATGTAGCTGTTTGGGCTAAGTTAATTCGCATATACACAATGTAGTTTGGTCATGTCTATTAACGATTATATTGTAGAAAACCACACTCTCATTTATCAAGTTTATATTATTACCTTTTGTTAACAAAAAAAAGGGGGAATCATCCTTGAGCACAACTAGACCAAACCATTTGAATAGGTACGTGTTTCAATCGAAACGGAGTAGTCTCATTATTTAGCTTAAATTTGTAATGTAGTTCGTTTCTTTTGGACAGTGTACTTTTGTATGTTTTTGACAAACATTTATCAGGTATCAATATATGAACATATTTGGCGTGTGTTACGAGTTACGACTTTAACAAAAGAATAATACGCCGGGTGTTCATCCTGGTGTAGAAGCCTAATTTTCCTCAAGGTGTAGAGTGATTTTTTTTCCTTCTAAATTTAGGAGTTAATGCACTATTGCTTCCATTTATAATGTTTGGGACTAATTATGTGTTTTTTTCTCATAACTTTTGTCACAATTGTGTGTGTAGGTGTTACTGTTCATTAGTGTTTTGTTTTCGGATCATTAATCTGTGATGATCACAAACGTTCAGGGAGTGTAATCGTGTTGTTTTGTGTATTAGTCTATTAGTCATTCTATTGAACCATGATATATAATAAGTTGTTTAATGAAGAGATGGTCAATAGGTTTAATGTTTTTTTAGGGTAAAGGGTTACCCTGATTGTTTTAATAGTTTTTTTCGCAAGCTACGGTTGTTTAATACAAAGTTTTAAATGGTTTTAAAAGTTTTTTGAAAAATATTAATCTTTAAGAGCTTTCTCTAACTCTTGTTCGTGAGCCTTATATCTTAACCATAATCTTGTAATATGTGTAATCCATTCTGATATATTAAATGTTAGCACACGCACAAAAATTTTGTTGTCTATTGATCGATCTGATCTCTGCTTAAAAAATTCTTTTCGTATATCTATTTCTAACGTATGGTACGTGGAGGTGTGATCGAGTCTATGTGGAACGATAATAAGTAAGAGATTCACTATTCTAAAGAACGAAGAAGAATATATGATAGCTACATAAGAATGTCCTTATTGACATAAACTCAGGCGTATAATATTTACACATCACTTGATTTTTAGCCAAACTTCAACAGCCAATGTAATAATCAAGGATTTGGCATCGTTAAGTATTAACAAATTTGTATACTTCAAATAGGTTCCAGAAATAGCATATTGTAGGCTAAAGGCCGGACAAGTGTTATCAACATAAGTGGTATATAGCTTGCTACAATGAGTAATGAGGTAGAATCCACCCCACCACACAGAGAGATACTTTCATTCCCCTTCCATGGATATGGTTCCATGGATTGTGTATTGGGGTTTTAATAAATATTTAAGGGATAATTCCATACATACCCCAAAAGAAACTTCATAATTTCATATTTACCCAAATAACAAATTTTCAATGCATGAATACAATGCTTTTTAAGAATGTGTTTGGGAAATATGTAATTATCATGTTTGTTTTGGGTATACATGGAATTACTCCAATTAATAATATGGAGAATACATCAATATAAAAGTACACAAACAATTTTTTTTTTTAAGCCCTATTATAATTCCGAGACCATCAATTTCAACGAATTTCAACAATGGTAGATAAGAGTATCTTAGCCTTAAATTATGAATGACAAATTCAGGGACTAGCTAGTTAGCTACTTCTTTCTCTTTGGCGTATGAGCAACAAGACTGTGTAGTGTGTATAGCTGCTTCAAGATAAGGAACACTTATGTTCTTTCATGAAAACGAAGGTACCTATGCCTGACTAATGAAAAGTTTCAATTAATAACGTGCCACATTTGATTTTATTAGCGTGGCATTAATTGGCCAAGTTGGCCCGCTGTGAACACTCCAAGACCATTCATACGGCCACTTCATCTACAAGCGCTAATGGCTAATAAACGAAAACCCTTTGAATGTTTAAGAGTATGAATTGAAACTTGTATATATTTAAAAGGTTTTAAAAAAATGTTGCATCAAGTGGTTCGTCTTCTTCCTTCTAAACACACACACTCACAAACACCAAATACAATTATAAAATCAAAAAAGAAAAAGAAAATGAAATGAGTTTTGTCGTTATTGTTGTTGAATAATCTGGGAAGCCAAAAGCGGCGAGCACTCGTGGTATGGTGGCGAGGTGGTGGGGAGATCCGGCGAGCATTCACGTGGGATTCGGCGAGCATGCTCGTTATGAGACTCAATGCTAACGTATATCCATAGAAAGGTAGGTTAGCATTTTCTATACAATTAAATCATCAGGAACCACTAATAAGTATTACTTTAGCATTGTGCACAAACTGTATATTTCATCAAAATGGTGTATGATTGTGATGTAGCTAAAAAGAATTGAAAGAGCTATACACAATGGTATGGCTATGACAATTAAATAGGGTCTATTATACATACTATGTACGTAGCTTGGTCGTGTCTATTAACAATGGGTATCTCCAGGGATGATAATGACTTGAGCGTGATCTCTTGTATTCTGAGGGATGAGAATGAGTTGAGCCTAAGGTTGTCACAGCTCGAGCTATACTAATTTACATTATTAAAGCTCGAGCTCGTTTTGAGCTTTTTAACTTGGACTCAACTAGTTAAAAAATTGAAGATATTTATCTAAAAAACTCGTATAGTGCAAGGAAGCGTCAATTCCCGCTCTAACAAACTCGTATAGTGCAATATCTACTAGAATCTGATTCTTATATATATCTAGACATTGTGCATTATGCTTAAAGTTTTGATAAAAGTCGTAATGCCCGCTCTCACCACATAAACATAAACACCAACCATAAACATTAATGGTTTCAGTTTAGCTCGTTTTGAGCTTTTTATCTAAAAACCAAAACCATTAAGATGCATGGAGCTAGGAGAATCAACCAAGTTATTTTTGAACCATTGGCCAAATACTCGGTTTAGCTGAGGTCACTTTGTATTACTAGTTATCATCTAAATCAAGTCACCTACAAGTTGTTTCAGTAAGAAAGAAAATAAAATCTTTTCTGATTTGATGTGTTGTTGATTTATTTCACCGGAATGGCAAAATGAAGAATCAATTTAGCCCTTCTAAGCAATAAACAATGTTCATATCAGAGGCAAGGTACAACGGCATTGGTGCCATCAGCTCCATCAACACCATCTACGCCATGGTAAGGTTATTGTTTTGCATCAAGCAAGCCGCGTATAGTATGTATCATCATCAATTACTTTCACAAAAAAAATGATATTAATTGATTAGCATAGTCCAAAATTGAGTCAAGTACTTAGAAAGAAAGGATAATCTTTGCTCTATTCACTTTTTGTTACAAATATGGCAAAATGAAGAATCAATTCATCCTCCCAAGCAAGAAACCATGTTCCTATTACAATGCCATTAATTATCAATATGAACATGGTTTATTGCATGCGAGGGATGAATTGATTCTTCATTTTGTCATCTTTGTAACAATCTTTGTAACATAAAATGAATGGAACAAAGATTCTCCTTTCTTTCTTCTTGAACCTCACGCACTTGACTTCATTAACTATGCTAATCAATTAATATCAACATTGTGTGCAAGTAATTGATGATGATACATGCTATACGATGCTTGCTTGCTTGTTGCAATACAACAACCTTACCACGGCGTAGATGGAGCTGATGACACTAATGGCATTGTACCATGCCTTTGATATGAACATGGTTTATTGCTTTCAAGGTGAATTGATTCTTCATTTTGCCATTCAAGTGAAACAAACCAACACGACATCTAATCAAAAAAGTTTTCATTTTCTTTCTTACTGAACCAGCCTATTGGTGACTCAATTTCAGACGATAGCTAGTGATAAAGAGTGACCCGAGCTAGACCGAGTCGTTGACCAATGGTTCATAATTAACGGTTGGTTCTTCTAGCTCCATGCATCTTAATGGTTTCGGTTTCTAGATAATTTTGTTGCTAAGAAAATATTGACATACACTCTTCAAGCTCATGGGTTTAAATATATCATCCTTTGTTGTAAGAATTAATCAATTCCTTCTTGCTAATAGAATAGAAGGCTATAAATTTGGATATATATCAAGAAGAGTAAATGCCAACCACCATATAACATCTACTTCTCCTTCAATCCCCCTTATCTACTTTAACCAACCACTACTTTAATTAATGCAACTGAGAAAACCTCGTCTAAAATATCATTTCCTATTGATAAAGGCCGATGAAGAGGTGTTAACCCTTTATATGACCAAACCCTATGTGTTGAAAAAAGAAAAAATAAAAAACTTAATTGTTGCACTTATAATATACTAGGAGACTAATGATCAAATGAAAAGAATCTTTAAAATAAAAATGATAAGAAATAACTATAACTACATATTAGAGATGCATCAATTTGAATTATATGCATATCTAATCTTTTAGATGCATCATAATATATTTTCTACCTATAAATTAAATGCATTTACATATATTAAATGCATTTCATCAAGTTAGGGCATCCACTATGGTTAAAATTGATAAAGCTTTATAAGTGTTCCATCTCATCAAATATCAATAAATTATAAACCTTTTGAGTTTATAAACCTTTTCTCACTATGATTAAAAATGTGTTACAACTTTATACATGCTCCACATTACACATACATTAATTGTGTTGAGATTATGAAGAGGTCTAAGAACTAGGACCTTTTCATGCCACCTAGGTTTCTCACTATGGTTGAAATAAGATATAAACCTTTTCAAGTTTCTTAAACCTATTCATGAACCTCTTATAGTGGATGCTCTTATACTAAGAATGTTAATTATCATTGTGACTATTTCAATCTACATTATAGTAAAGACTCTCTTGTTAATTGTTATGCAACCTAACTATTTGAAAATGTGTCTTCCATTTTTTAAAAATAACCTTTGGGCCTGGTCATTTTTATTTCTGATTGTACAACATTACACATTTAAAGTATATACTTTTGAAGGAAAAATGTTATCTAATAGTAATCAAGTTTTATCATTGTTTCACGGAAGAAAACGTGTAAAATCGAACGAATATGTGTAAAAATGGACGAAAACGTAAGAAAACCAAATTTTCGGTTATTTACTAACGACCGTTAGTATAAAGACTAACGGCCGTTAATTAATTGTCATTTGAAAACCACAGTGACCATTTATGTAATTAACTCATTTGAAAAAGAGGGTGACAAGAGCTTTTTGGTCATTTCATACGGATTTGGACTGGATCCGTACTAACAAGAAACCACAATGACTGAACGAGTCAAAAAAAATTTAGCGAATGAAAGTGAAAAATCTAACAAAACACAATGACCATTTGTGTAATTAACTCTAAATGAAATGTCATCCAAATAATACGACAGTTCATTTATCCATGTATTATAAAAGCTAATTCCTTACTGACTAATGTTATCTGATAATCTTTTACTTTCATTTATGTTTGTAAAATGAGAAAAAAAAAATATTAACAAACGTAATTCATAATAATAACTTAGAGATTATTCATCTAAGCTTATAGAATAAGCTCTCTTAAATCTTTTTATCCAAATAACGTTTATCACTGTAAGAGCTTATTATATAAGCTCAAGGTTTCCGAGTCATACATATACCTGCGTGAAATAATCTACAGTGTACATGTTTTTTATTTACATGCTATACCTCAATGTTATTTTTGACTATTTTACCACTATATTCCAACCTTCAACTCATTTAGCCGGCAAACACGTTAAATGCACGAACCATGTTTACACAGACCATAGCTCGTTTGTGTGACCCCTATTACTTAATTAAAAATGTTATATTCGGGTAGACCTGACTAAACTATCACTCGTAACGATGACTATCATAGATGCAGGGTTGTAGCTAGTCTAGAAGCTTAAGGTCACATAAAAGGATCGAGTTCATATGCTTTGATTTCCTTGAAAAAATTCTAGCGAATTCATAGGAAGGTAAACATTTACTATACAATAAAGTCATCGATAACCCACTAATAAATATCTGATAGCATTGTGTACAAAGTACAAAGCGCATATTTCATCAAAATGGCTTATGATTGTGTAGCTAAAAAGAAGTGATCAAGAACTATACACAATGGGGTTAACGAGAATTGTAGAAAATTGCACATTCTTGTGGTCGTAAAAATAGGGTTTAAGCTATTAAATAGCCACGTACTTTCTCCAATGTACCGATATGGTACATGTAATTTTTTCTTACCTGGTTAGGTAGTGTTCTTTTTTTGTGGGTAGCTCGAGCTCATTTAAGCTATATATTTTTAACTTGGGCTCAACTTGTTAAAAAAATTTCAATGTCTCGCGCTCGAATCATTTTAAAGATAATCTGAAAGAAATACACCTAAACTCGAGTGAAATTTGTTAAACATACTAGGTTCGGGATCTGTAATATACTTTAAAATCACTTTTATATAGTTATATGTATACAAATTATATATAGCTATACTTATACACATTATATATATGCATTTTACGTATACGCATTACATATACATACATGGTTTAAAGACTTGCTTTGAAGCTCTGTATCGAGCTCGTTTATTAAATGAGCTCCAAACCAAAGCTCAAACTTTAACTTATTTTTACTTGGCTCATTTCGAGCTTTTATTCATTTGATCACTTTAACATGGTGAGCACCGTTTTTAACATTCTAAAGCATTGACGGCTTTCCTTAACAACCGGTAAAGCGTCAAGACTCAAAGGAGGTCTTGTGAACAGCCACTCCGATTATAAACGGTGTGCCAAATTTAAAGTATTTTGGGTGAATACCGCATCGTGCGAAATGCGTGTAGAAAATCAAGGTAATAATTGATGTCCATTGGAATCCTCATAGTTCCTTTTAACTATGTTGTTAACTATATATATGGTTGGTGTATATATTTAAGTGGTGAGAGCGGGCATTACGACTTTTATCACGACTTTAAGCATAATGTACAGTGTCTAGATATATCATAGGGTACCCTATATCATAATTAGTTTCAAGTAGATATTACAAAATAAGAGTTTGTTAGAGCGGGTATTCACGCTTCCTTGCATGACTAACTTACTGATCATACTAGGGGGCATAACAAATGGGTCTACATTTTTAATATTATCGTTTTACAATCTACCAGACCGCGATAATTTTATAAAAATAATTTGCTTTTAATTTTTTTAGCGACAATTGAGACCCCACTAATGAATAGTTTGAACATTGAAATTTGTAAATTACTTTGTTCTATGTGTTTGTTCCTGGACTTCCTACCATCAGACTATACATGATAGGATATTTTGTCATTGTTAGGTAGTAGGCTAATTGTTAGAAGAAAATAAATGAATATAAAAGGGTGCTACTATTGGGACGGGGGCTACCCCTTAGGTGGGTCCCCCTTTGTCCTCCCTCTCTCTTACACATCGTTTTTTTCTTTCATTTTTTTTTATTTATTTTTTATTTTTTATTTTTTTTAATTGTGTATAGTTTATTTTGTGTGGTATATTTAATTTGTGTAGTGTTTTTATATGTATAATGTATTTATTTGTGTGGTATATTTAATTTGTGTAGTGTTTTTATATGTATATTTAATTTGCGTAGTGCTTTTATTATAAATTTTTATAAACCTTTTTATAAACTTTTTATAAACTTTTATAAACTTTTTATAAACTTTTATAAACTTTTTTATAAACTTTTTTATAAAGTTTTTATAAACTTTTATAAACTTTTTTAAACTTTTTTATAAACTTTTATAAACTTTTTATAAACTTTTTTATAAACTTTTTAAACTTTTTATAAACTTTTTATAAATTTTTATAAACTTTTTATAAATTTTTATAAACCTTTTTATAAAAGTTTATAAAAAGTTTATAAAAAAAGTTTATAAAAAAAAGTTTATAAAAAAAGTTTATAAAAAGTTTATAAAAAAAGTTTATAAAAAGTAACGTAAAATAAATACCATATAAAAACACTACACAATTAAAAACACTATACATATAAAAACACTACACAAATAAATACACTATACATATACCTAAACACTACACAAATAAATACACTTATTATATACATTATTATACACTCACTTATTTTTATTTAAAAAAAAAAAAAAAATGGTCAAAGGGGACAAAAGTACCCTATGGTTGTCATAGAATACATAGCCACCGTATGAATAAAAACATAGCCACCGTATGAATAACCCCACCCATAATAAAAATGTTAGTAATGATTGTTTAATTATTGAGATAACACATAAATGAGATACAACATAATGATTACACATAATGATTTGACAATATGGGGTAAGATCGTGTATCCATTGTAGTTTAAAATGGATAAGGTGAAAGAAAGGAAAATCTTTGATCTTTTCAATTTTTGTTACAAAGATGGCTAAATGAAGAATCAATCCATCCCTCACATGAAATAAACAATGTTCATATTACAATGCCATTCATTAGCGTCAACATCGATCAACTTCCATCACTGTGTCATTGTTGTGTTAGGAATTGTCATTGGGGTGATGCATAAATCTTTCACTACACTAGTCAAAGCACATGCGACGATTTTAGGCATAGCACTGGGTTTGTGTACTGCTTGGTGGAATATTTCTCTTCATGTGGTAAGACTTCTAGGAAGGGCAACAAAATCATCTTTTTATGAATAGGGGTGGCATGTTTTCGTTTATATATATGTTTCTTCTTACCACAAGAAGTATATGTGGTTGCCTTCATTACTTGTGATTGAATTATCTGTATGTTTTATTGTATGATCTATGTGTTGCTTCAACCTTCCATCAGAAGCACAAGCAAAAGATAATGAGGTAATTATGGTTTGAATGTAGTTACACACACAACTTATGCTTTTTACCTCTTTTAACGTAAGAGTACTTAATGTAGTATTAAGTCTAGTGAATTTGTTGGTTTATGAATCTGGGGTTCGAGCAAGCAAGTATCAACTAATCACGACAAAATTATGTCGTGATGGTTGATACTTGTTGCCAACTCATTCATAAACAAACAAATCGGCTGAACTGTTATACATTAAATACTCTTCGTTAACAAACATAAAAGCATAAGTTGTGTGCAACTATTCAAACAATAATTACCTCCTCATCTTCTACAGGTGCTTGTGATGGAAGGTTAAAGTGACACATAGATCACACAATAAAACATACATATAATTATGTGTGGTGAGACTTGAGAGTGATTAGTGTAGTGAAAGTTTTGTGTTTTTTAAAGGAAAACAAGGTGCTAGTTGTGGTGTGGTGAGTGATGAGACCATCCATTTAGGGTGTGTAAAAATAGAGATAAGATAGGAAAGTAATGAGAGGTTCTTTCTAATCTATTAATTTTAGAGAATATCAGTTTTATGATATTATTGATTATGATGATGACGATGATCATGTACACAATACCTAGCTAGCTTGCTGCATACGAAAAAGAGTTACCATGGGCGTCAATGCCGCTGATCGATGACACAGTGATGGAGGTTGACCGATGAGGATGCTAATCAATGGCATTGTAATATGAACATGGTTTATTGCATGTGATGATGTGAGGGATGAATTGATTGTTCATCTTGCCATCATTGTAACAAAAAATGAACAGAGCAAGGATTTTCCTTTCTTTCTTACTGAACCTCCTGTACATGATTCCATTTTAGACTATGCTAATCAATTCATATCAGTTTTGTATGCAAGTTATTAATGATGATCCATGGTGTAGATGGAGCTGATGGAATTAATTGCGTTGTACCTCGCCTCTGATATGAACATGGTTAATTGCTTGCAACGGCTGAGTTGATTTTTCATTTTGCCATTCCAGTGAAATAAACCAACAGAGCATCAAATCAGAAAAGACTTTATTTTCTTTCTTAATGAACCAGTCTGTACGTAGGTGACTGCATTTCATATTTAGATATTACATGTAATATGAAAAAAGTTACTAACTGAATGAAACGTTTAACATGTAATATGAAGTATACTTAGTACTGTATTACAAATAATTTTTTTACCCATAACTAAAGAGTAATTTAAAAACTTCAAATCCTCGTCTTATAGTAGTAACGACTAAAATCTGTAAATCCATATTTAGATATTACATGTGTCGATAATGATGTAATGTTAACGAGCCATCTCCTTTTATATAACTTATGAGATACTAAAAAATGGTTACAACTGTAGAAGTGTTACAAACATTTATGCTTTAATGTTAAGCTCCCCAAGGTTTGGTCTTCAATATTGACTCGTTCATGAGAAAGTGCATTTTTCTTTATTTAAAGTAGGTGTTCATAGCACGACTTTAATTTCTCTCAAAATAAATGTTCACTTCAAGTTACCAACAACTAACGACAAAGCGCCACAATGCGCACTCTTTTCCTCGTTACAAAACAAATATACATTCCAAACTTTAAACTAGAAACATAACCACAATAACCAGCAGCCTAATAATAATCATATTGAACATATGGAGTAATATAAAGAAAACACATACCTAGCTAGAAGAACACACAAAGATTTGAAAGAAGGGAAAAAAAAAGACAGATCAAGAAGTAAAAACACAAACACCAAGACAGGTTCCAATGTTTTAATGGAAGTGGTTTCTTAAGACATGGTTGAAAGAGCTCTTGAGTTATGTGTGTACATGTTTATATATCAGTTGACCAATTAATTAATGGGAATAACTAGTGAATAGATAATTGTTACGTGGTCAAAATATAGATGAGCAATGTAGAACTTTGGTCCATATATATTAGTATATTACTGTAATACTGTTACAGTAATACTGTTACTGTAATACTGTTACAAACAAGTAGGGTTGGATCAGTTGGAAAACCCCTTGCCTCTCAACCGAGAGATCAGGGGTTCGATCATCACTCCCTACAAAAGGCCGGAGGTCCTTTCTACCTTTGGTAGAACTGGAAGCAGCCTCTCTACCTTAGGTAGGGGTAAGACTGTCTACATCTTAACCTCCTCCAAACACCGGAAACGGTATTGGGTACTCATAACCCGTGGAAGATGGCATTGGGAGTCACTTTTTACTGTAATACTGTTACAATGTTAAAATATAAGAGTAACTTTGTGAGAATCTTATCACTGCATATGCAATCCTTTCAAATGATATTAGTGTTGAAACAAAATATATGATATTTTTTTTGAAATACAAAGAAATTGATATGATTGGTGATTTGGTGCAAAGCCAAGTAGTAAAGGTATTTACTATTTAGTACTCCCTTTATTACTGTATTCATGGTACGTACATTGTATACAAGTGAGTTGGTAAAGGTATTTACTATTTAGTACTCGTAAAATGTATATATATATATTTTAGTGATAGCTCTGCAGTGCATTTTACTATGCTAGCAGTTTTGGTTTTGAAGTGTGTTACTTTATCTGTAGAGCATGTTACATGTTTATTTAAGTAAAATTGTTTAAAAAAGTGTGTTTTTTTATTTTATTTTATTTATATATTTACTTATAAGATGCCTCTAGTGAGATTTTACTGTAAAAACTAACTAGGGAATAAGTTAAACTTTGTGCCAAACAAACATATCTCCTATATGACTATATATATGTTTATATGTGATCACTCATCCATGTTTCCTTACATAGATCATGAAGGTAAAATATGAGTTCACTCGAGCCGTCAACTTATTCTACCAACATTTTCTTTACATACCATTTTTTTTATACACTTGACCTCAGTTACAAAAAAATGTTGTATTAAGTTTGACTCGGTCGCCTTAAATTAATGCCAATGTCACACTGAACGACTAGCATAGATGCAAGATGTCTAGAACCATAGATGCACATATATATGATGTCTAGGAGGACAGGCATAATGAGTTTAATGCTTTGATTTCTTTGAGAAAATCCTACCGACCTTAGATTTATATCCAACATTAAATTGTGGGTACACAGACTAGGAGATTTGATTACCACCCAAACAGAATTACAAATAATGTAGGCACCTTGAACATATCTGACCAAAACCTTTGTGTTTGAAAAAAATAAATAAAAAAAATGGTTGAACTTATAATATACTAGTAATATACTAGAAATGTTATCACTGTCAATATTTCGATCAACATTATTATGGTAAAGACTCTCTTGTTATGCAACACAACTATTTAAAAATGTGTCTTCCATAAATTAATAACCTTTGGGCCTAGTCATGGTTACACACATTTTAATTTAGCTCATTTAGAATCGAACTTTTATATAAAGAAAATAGAAAGATTTGGTCAATAAAATCACATGATGATTTTTCGGGTGTCAGTTCACTGATAATTGTAACATATGATCTAATTTTTTTGTCCCATTATTTGATCAAATAAATTAGTAGTCCGATTGTTTTATAAAACTTTAAATCATCATTTTTGTTAAGCAAAGTTGATGCACAGATGATGTCCGATTCAACTGCTATTTCGATTCGAGATGACACACCATCACATTTCTCAACGGCGTCTAATCCACAGTAAGGTAGCTTTGTTCATATCATGTTCCGGCACATTTTCGATTTCATAATTCGTAAGGGTTTAAATTTGGTTACGTGTTGAATAAAAGAGTTGGGTTGAAAGTAGTTAACGTAGTCATGCCAATTCATTTCCATCATTTATATGTATGTTATGCATTTTTTGTTTCAGGTTAGGCTTCTACTTTACATTTATATATTCAGTAGGAGTTGCTTACAAAGCTATACTACTCATGGTTCGATCAGCGTGTGCAATGGAAAAGCAATCTCCTTTCGAATCTAGTGCTTTGTTTACGATCATCTCAATTGCTACACTATGTATCACTGTATATAGTAGTCACAACTCTGATTTTGATTTGTAACAAGACTAAATTCGAATCTCGTCAATGAAAAATATCCATTACACTATCTTAAGAACTATTGGTGCTGTCTCGGCTATTCTTGCACATTAATCGCTTATGTGCATAATTTACCCTGAAAACTCGAAATGGACCGAGTATATAGTTGTGTGGGTAGGCTTTGGGTTTTTATTGGCAATGTACTTTATAGGTGATTTGTATGGACATCAACTAATAGACTACAATAAGCCCTTCAGTTTTTTAAAGATCAATTACGCGGGACTTATTCGTATACCACTTTCCCTTATGTTGGTGTTAGTCCACCCCATAAACCTTGACTGGAGAAACAAATAAAGTATTCAACTTGGAAGCTGATCTTCAACAAGACAAGAGCAAGATTTAGGACTAGATGTAATCTGACACTAGTTCGTACCTACTAGGAGAAAGTTGTAATAAGCTATTTTATGAACTTAGAAGGTTTTCAGATCAATTTTTTGGTTCAGAAATAAAGTGGCAATATCACGTACATTGTTGCATTTTGTGTGCATCTATTCTGAGACACACATACAATCTTGCTATTTGTAGGTTTATGCGACTTTTTCACGTTAAATCACCTTCATTTATATTTTTTAATTAGTTAAGGTTTTCTTTTATTTATTATGGCAACGGGTTAGGGAATTTCAGTGGTTACATATGCCGTAATGTAGATTTTAGTAGGAGTGTGCAAGAAACCGAAAAACCGAACCTAAACCGAAGAACCGAAACCAAAAAAACCGAAACCGATTGAAAAATCGACGGTTCGGTTTTTATATTTTGAAAAAACCGAAGTTTTTGGTTCGGTTTGGTTTTAGTTTTTTTCGCAAGCTCCGGGTTGCTTGATACAAAGTTTTAAATGGTTTTAAAAGTTTTTAAATATTAATCTTTAAGAGCTTTCTCAAACTCTTGTTCGTGAGCCTTATGTCTTAACCATAATCTTGTAATATGTGTAATCCATTCTGAGATGTTAAATGTCAGCACACGCACAAATTTTTTTTTGTCTATTGATCGATCTGATCTATGCTTAAAAAATTCTTTTCGTATATCTAGTTCTAACATGTGGCACGTGGAGGTGTGATCGAGTCTATGTGGAACGATAATAAGTAAGAGATTCACTATTCTAAAGAACGAAGAAGAATATATGAGAACATAGCTACATAAGAAAGTCCTTATTGACATAAACTCAGGCGTATGATATTTACACATCACTTGATTTTTAGCCAAACACTACAACAATCGCGCTTTCGCAGGCGAAATTTCACGGCTTTCCCCGGGGACATGTCCCCTGCGAAACCCTTCCCCGGGGACATGTCCCAGACAAAAGTTCCCCGGGATACCTTTTCGGGAATACTTTTCCGATATTTGTTACCACTTTACCGGGACATGTGGGTCCCATGACCAATTGTCCCGGTCAAACAAGTCCGACGTGGCATATACTTTTGGGGACACGTCCCGGAGAAACTATTTTGGGCTTTAATTTAGATACCTAATTACGTTATTAGTCAGGCGTGGCGCATGTTTCTTGGGGACATGTCCCAGGGAAGTATAAACTCTGTTTACTTAAACTCTTTCACCGGGGACATATCCCCAGGGAAAGAGGTTAACTAAAATATGCTCTTGTACTTTCGCCGAGGACATGTCCCCGGTAAAACTAGCTGACCCATTGTACAGAATATTGCTGCAAAATGGGTAATTTCCAGATTTTTTCGGGCAATTCTCGGAAAAATCTACAACTGTTTAAAATCCGCAACTGTTTTACCAATGTTTAATATGCCAATCATAACACAAATTCGCTAAACATAATATCATATATACCCATCAATCGTTAACATAGTTATCCTTTTCCAAAATCGCCAAAGCGGTTCCTAAACCGTTAATGCATGATCATCTACAAAACTATCCAAAACTACCTATCCGCAAATGGTCCAAAACTATCGTATAATCCATTTACGGAATCCTAACACATAATGCACATAAACGACATAATAATCCATGTTATTCTCTACAAACATATCCAAAGCGTGTTAAAGTAACATAAATCGGCATCTCAAACCCCACTACCCCATTACCTTCCCGGTATCTCTAGACTCACCGGATGGAGTAGCACCGGATCGACCCACCTCTCCGGATCCCGACCCACCTCCCGACCCACGGTGGAGTAGCACTTGATCCCGGGCGGGATTGTATTCGCTCCATGACCTGGTCCATCGACTCCTCATGTAGCGAGCTCCGGGTGCATTTACGCAATGTTTCGGCGTTGAGGACACATCCGCCGCATCACGAGGTCGGGGCGCTAAAGGTCTTCTTCACTCCACCGCGGGTAAGACGACCTACACCGGGAATATGACCGCGCTTACCACCAATCACGGTGCGAGAATCTCGCGGTCGGTCATTCGGGTCCCATCGGAGGTGCTCTCTTCCGCATCCGCAACATCTCGTTCGTTTAGTTACAAAAAACAAGAAAAGTAATATATAAGTCGTGATGCATTATATATCATTAAAATGGATTACTTTGAAAATAAATTAAACTTACATATCTAGCCTCAGATAACGGGGACTCAAAGACATCGCCCCTCGTATGGTTCCGACGGTAAAGCTCTATCAAGTCTTCTCCAACCACCGCCTCAGCCTCGCTGGTCAACTGTTTAGAAATAAAATAAATAACGACACACCCAACACCATGTATATATATAAATAAAATGATTAAATAGTTTCTTACAAAGTTATGGCGAATAGCGACATCTGTTGAGATCCGTGAAGGCTAGAACTCGTGTTCGCTATTCGGTTTTGTCGGTTCACCTCACGAGATCTTACGCTTCTTGGGGTGCATCCAAAGCTTAACTGCGTATTTTAAATTATAAAACTATTATATAAATGAATTATTATTATTATTATTATAAAGTATCGATCCATAAATTTACCAACGCATCCCAATCCTCCGGCGTCTTGTTCTCTGGGCGCTTTCTTTTGATCTCCTCAATTTTCTCCACCCCACTTTCTTTTAGTAAAGTTATCTTTTGTACCTATATTTGTTGTCGTCGTATCGTTTTGGAGATAATACTAAATCATCAACATTCTTGTCTCCATTCGGACGACAAGGGTGTGTCGAGATCAAAGTAGTCTTTGCAATAAAATATAAATAAAAAATATACAAATTTAAATAAACAAACAAGTTTGAATAAATATACAAATTTAAATAAAGGTTAAAAAAAAACTTATGTGTAGATGCTCATGGATGTGGGCCTTGGCCGTTTCGGGAACCTTAGCCCATGAATCGCAAAACATGGGAATTGAGTCCCGTAACACCTCCCCAACATAGTTGGAGAACCAAGAAAATTACCACCCATATTCGTATCACATTACGATTTTCAAGTTTTGACCAACACATTAAAGGACATAGCTTGGAGACTGTGGACAATTATCCGGATTATATTAAGCTTTATTACACATTGAAGCATTAGCATTACATAAATATGGGACTTCTATTTGACTAAAACATGAACCAATGTTTCACTTACGCAATGTAGTTCCAAAACAGCAATAACTATAAATTTTGCATACCCTACTCATATTAACAGGAAATAGGGAGCTATAAACTTTTGCCGGTGACATGTCCCGATAAAAAATAAACAAAAAATAATAAACATACCTTTGGTCTCGGCTCACGGTTGTGGTCTCGGCTCGGTCTCGGTCTCGGGTTGGTCACACCACACGACTCATGACCCAAAAAATATATATATATATATATAAATTAAAAATTAAACAATTAACAATTAACAAAATATAACAATTAACCAAAAATAACAATTAACAAATAACAACAATTAGCAAAATTAAAAAACAAATTGTACCTGGTCTCGGTCTCGGATGTTGTGAGAGTAGAGGGGAAGAGAAAGAATTAAACAATGAGAGGGGGAAGAAAACGCATCGTGCACAGTGGTGCGAGTGTGGGGAAGACAACGCCGGTGGGAGTAGTTGTGAGAGTAGCCGGTGGAGGTGGTGGTGAGAGTAGCCGGTGGAGGTGGTGGTGAGAGATGCCGGTGCGGTGGTCAGTTGAGAGGAGGAAGGCGAGGTGTGTTTTTCGCTTTTTTCCGAGTGAGACGGATCGTAAATAATCGAGGTTAATATTTCCTTTCACCTTTTGCCGGGGACAACTCCCCGGTGAAAGTTTGCTTTGTCTTCTAGTGACACTTTTGTCGGGGACACGTCCTCGGGGAAAATGATGGCGGGATAAAGCAAAAGTGCAGAGGGAAAATGAAAATTTATACCAAAACTTTCTCAGGGGACATGTCCCCGGGAAAAGGTTTAATTATAAAATTAAAACTATCATTTTAAATAACTAGAACTAATAATAAATTATAAAATTGTATAAATAAATTTAACCTAAAAATTATAAAACTAATCTAATTACTTTTAACTTAGGTTGCACGGGCACGGCGACACGGCAAAGTCTAAAAATATATGACGTATCATGTTAAACGACCAAGTATAGGTGCTATGGTATACGTATCATGTTAAACGACCAAGTATAGGTGCATTGGTATACGTAACATGTTAAACGACCAAGTATAGGTGCATTGGTATACGTATCATGTTAAACGACCAAGTATAGGTGCATTGGTATATGTATCATGTTAAAAGACCAAGTATAGGTTCATTGGTATACGTATCATGTTAAACGACCAAGTATAGGTGCATTGGTATACGTAACATGTTAAACGACCAAGTATAGGTGCATTGGTATCGTATCATGTTAAGCGACCAAGTATAGGTGCATTGGTATATGTAACATGTTAAGCGACCAAGTATAGGTGCATTGGTATCGTATCATGTTAAGCGACCAAGTATAGGTGCATTGGTATCGTAACATGTTAAGCGACCAAGTATAGGTGCATTGGTATCGTATCATGTTAAGCGACCAAGTATAGGTGCATTGGTATCGTAACATGTTAAACGACCAAGTATAGGTGCATTGGTATCGTATCATGTTAAGCGACCAAGTATAGGTGCTATGGTATACGTATCATGTTAAGCGACCAAGTATAGGTGCATTGGTATCGTAACATGTTAACGACCAAGTATAGGTGCATTGGTATCGTATCATGTTAAGCGACCAAGTATAGGTGCTATGGTATACGTATCATGTTAAATGACCAAGTAATAGGTGCATTGGTATACGTATCATGTTAAACGACCAAGTATAGGTGCTTTGGTATACGTAACATGTTAAACGACCAAGTATAGGTGCATTGGTATACCTCCTAACCCATTACAAGGTGTGAACTTATCCCACAAGTGCACTAAATTTTCCAACAATCCTCCCAAATTTAGTTCACTTCCTTTGCATGAAAACAAACATTAAACAAGACATGTGCATAAGCGAAAATGTCACGAGGTTGAATTTCCATCTTAGTAATTACGTTCAAATATTCGAGAATCGGGTGTTCTAAGAATTGAACCCTTCAACCCATTTGAATACACGAAGATAACTACACACAAGCTTTCAAACACTTATCGACTCGACACTATACAAGCCATGTGTCCATATCCAAATTCATAAATGTTGTAGAAGCTAAAGTCCAAAGCTTCTGAGCGGCAAAACTTCAACATTTACATAGGTGGTTCCTCTTTAGTCATGCTCACGCCAAGCACTTTTCAAAGAAAATTAACCATTAAGTAAAGACTTCATCCTCCTTTCGGCGAGTTCGAGCACAACCTTGGGATGTAAATAAAACATGTGCTCCGGTCCATGAATGTTCGACTTTCCACATTGAACTCGACTCCCAAGTTTCCTTAGGAGGAGTTGGGTGTCCTAACATTCGATGACTAAGTTGGACTTAGACCCATCCCTTTAGCGAGACTTTATAACCAAGTCTCTAGCTAATCCCCGTCAAGTGATCGACTAAGTTACATTGAGATCTAACAAACTCTATAGATATCACCCCATTCATGATAAGCTCACGAATCATGCTATGCACGACACCTAAGTGTCTAGACTTACCATTGTACATCGGCTATAAGCCTTAGCCAATGTATTTGCCTTGTCTAGCGGATAGAAATAGGTGCTATAGGTTTAGCCACAATGGAATCTCAAAAGCAAGTTTTTCAACCATTCGACTTCTTTACCGATGGTGCCAAAGCCACAAATTGATTCCATTTTGAGCGGTGATGCAAGTTTGCTTCTTGGATGCCCAAGAAATTGCACCTCCACCAAGTAGGAATACCCGACCACTTGTAGGCGAATTGTCTTCAATGTTCTTGATCCAACTTGCATCGGTGTATCCTTCCAACAACGATGGGTAACCGATATATGAGAGACTATAATCCATAGATCTCTTCAAATACTTGATGCCCTTTGAGCGCTTGCGATGATGAGCACTAGGATTACTAGTATAAGCGCTCAATTTTCCCACTGCAAAACCAATATCGGGTCTTGTACAAGTCATGGCATACATCAAGCGACCAATTACCTAGAATACTCAAGTTGAGACACGGCTTTGCCATTGTTAGCATCGACTTCTCACAGTATCCATAGGTGTACTCACGGGAGTACAATCAAAGTAATTGAATTTCCTCGACACCTTCTCAATATAATGAGACCGAGAGATTGAAATTCTTTTACTTTCATGTTTAATCCTTATACCAAGGATAACATCGCCTCCCCATGTCCTTCATGGAGAACCTTGATGATAAAATTCCTTTGTCGGTCAACTGATTTTGGTCGATGCCAAAGATCAACATGTCATCAACATATAAACAAATGATGACTCCTTTGCAGATTCATCAAATTTGCTATATACACATTTGTCGACTTGGTTAAGAACATAACCACTAGACAAAACCACTTCATCAAATTTTGATGCCATTGCTTAGGTGCCTACTTAAGTCCATAAAGAGACTTAATCGGTTTACACACCTTGTTTTCATTGCGGGCATGTTGAAGCCATGAGGTTGGTTCATATAAACCTCCTCATCAATTCACCATTCAAGAAAAGCATCTTCACATCCATCGATGAATAATCGATTGTGAATAGATGCCATAGCAATCGGCGATCTTATGGTACGACACGAGCCACGAGGCATAAGTATCAAAATAGTCTATCGAGACTTTTGTTTAAAGCCTTGAATGACTAGTCTAGCCTTGAACTTTTCAATAGTTCCATCTACCTTCATTTTATTTTGAAAATCCATTTGCAACCCAAAGGTTTGCAACGGTGGTAGATCAACCAACACCCAGTGTTGTTGCCCATGATGGAATCCATCTCATCATTGATTGCTTCTTTCCGAAAGCAATATCACGGGACTTCATTGCTTCTTCAAATGTCTTGGGATCATCCTCAACAATGAAGCAATAGGAGTATTGATGCGAGACCTCATCCCTTGTTCCTTCAACTAAATCTGATTGAAACTCGGTCCAAATGACTTTGGAGTCGACCCTTTTGCTCTTTCTAAGCATGGGTTCGGGTTGTTGAACCACAACCTCATCGAGGACCATGATGGTTCATCATCGAGGACCTCCGATACACCAGTGTCATGAGTTCCATTAGGAATCCTCATACTTGGTCTAGGGACCGATGAGAATCTATTCTCATCAAAGTTTGCATCCCTTGATTCAATTATTGAGTTAAGCGAAACATATTCATCGGGTTCAATAACATAGAACCTAAAAGCCTTGGAATCTTGAGCATATCCAACAAAGATGCGATCAATGCCTCTTTCACCCAAAGTTTTCAACTTTGGATCGAGAGTCTTACAATGACCCTACAACCCCAAACCTTGAGATAGTTCAAGTTGGGTTTCCTTTTAGTCGAGTTCATAAGGGGTAACCTTGTTCCTTTTGTTGGGAACCCTATTTAATAAATAGCAAGTCGTCAACATAGCTTCACCCAGAACCCTTGACTCGATCTGAATAGGACAACATGGAATTAACCATCTCCTTGACACCTGTTTTCCTTTCGAAATACCATTTTGTTGAGGAGTATAAAGGCGATCGTTTCATGGATTATACCAACATGATGAAAATCTGAGTATCCATGTACTCACCTCCCTATCGGTCCTTAATCTTTTGATCAAAGACCCAAGTTGTAATTCAACTTGGTTTTAAACACTTTGAATTTATCTAATGCTTCATCCTTAGAATGTAACAAATAAACATAACAAGATCTAGAAGCATCATCAATAAATGTCACAAAGTACTTCTTATTCCCAAAGATGGAGTAGCATGCAAATCACACGGTCACGTGTATCGACTCAAAGCTTAGTCTCACGACTAACACCCTGAAAAGGTTTCTTGGTTATCTTAGTCAACATGCAATTTTTACACTTTTTAGTGTCCATGTCATATGCTGGAATTAACCCATCCTTAGATATATCTTGCATTCTCTTATAATGTACATGGCCAAGTCTAGCATGCCAAAGGGTAGAGTCAGACTGGTTAGTGGTGGTCACAAAGGCTGAATTAACATTATCAGTGGAAACAGATAAACTATCAGTGGAAACATTAAGCCTGAATATTTGATTACATAAATAACCAAAACCAATAAAAACACCACATTTAGACAAGACAAATTTATCAGATTCAATAACTTGTTTATATCCATGATTATTCAAAACACTACTTGAAACCAAGTTCTTCCTTATATCAGGAACATGAATAACATTAAACAAAGTTACAATCTTTCGAACTAAACTTAAGATCTACACAACCATGACCATGCACCAAGGTCGTTGACTCATTTCCATGTGAAGAATAGAACCATCATTCGGTGACTCATAAGTCTTGAACCGACTTCTATCTTTGCACATGAGCTGTTGCACAAAGTCAACCCACCACATAACATCATCATCACGCACATAATGAGATTGAGATACATATGTAACATAATAAATCGAAAAGACTTATTAACCATATTCGACCATTCGGTGAGTTGGAAGAAACACCACTCCACGAACCATTAGTGCACGATCCATTGGCTTTACCACCAACTTTAACACCCTTGCAGTCCCTTTTAATGTGACCACACTTCCAACAAGTAGGTGTTACCTTCTTGTTAGGATCGCCTTGTGTTATCATGATATTTGCGTTTGCCTTTGTTGTCATTGTACCTGGTGGAGTTATTATGATCCACCATATTGACAACAGATGCACCGATGATTGCTACTCTTTGGCTTGTCATTATCCGCACTTTGAGAGATTCCTCAATGCGCAGATGATTGCCCAACTCAACGAGTTAACTCCTCTTTCTTATGTTTCAAGGTATGCTTGAAATCTTTCCAAGAAGGAGGAGTTTTCAATTACACAAGAGGCGAAATAGACTCATCCATGTGCATACTATGTTGTGTAAACCTTCCAAGTATTCAAAAGTTCATTGTATTGTTCCATAAGCGGTCTTGAATCGGTCATTTTGTAATTTGTAAAATTACTAACAAGGAACTTACTTGATGCATCCTCGACCATATATTTGGCATCGAGAGTCCAGGTTCTTTGGAAGATTCAATGTTACGATAAATATCAAGCAGGAATCGAGACATACCATTGAAATTAAGCCTCTGCATATGTAGTCATCATTCTCCCATTTGCTCCTCCTCTGATACGCTCCACGGTGGCATCATCACCATCATCGAGGATTGGGGTGGTTAGCACATACACCACACTCATGCTTGACGACAGAAGTGCATCTTCTTCGCCACCTCCTAAAGTCCACCCTTCAAACTTATCAAGCTTGGCAAAGTTTGAAGCCATGTGTTCATTCGGCGGTTGCCATTGCTTATCACAAAATAGTTTACTTTGATTGTTGGGGTATGACTCCAATGACGGGGTAAGATAATCAATTTCGGTAGTAATATGCAAGCTGTTCGTGAGAAACAAACAAAGGTCGGCGATAACAAATACCACTAGGTGGTTACGGATATCACTTGGAATCGTGTGATCACTTTCCAAAGTAAACTATTCGACCACAATGCACGGGTATCACGAATATCTACTTGGGATAAGACCAAATGCGATTAGAGAATTAGGCACAATTCTATAACCCTTCGCTAATAAGTGTTTAGGTTTCTTTGTATTGTTTTCACACGTATTTTTCGCGTGTATATCGTAAAGCAGATCTCCTATTTATAGGAAGATACTCTTGGCTAGTCAATGGAATTATGAGTATTAATCGGCAATTAATAGCCTCATAATTATCCCCATTATAGCCGTCGGTGGTTACATGACCAATTAAGCGTGGTCATAATGCGGTTTAAGCGCCACTTGAATAGGTCAAAGCCGTTACAAGCGGTACTATCATCGGTACTTTCATGGTGCTATCGGTGGTTACCGCGCCGGTGGAAACACCGCTGCGTCGGTGTAAACACTACCGGTGAAACACCACCGGTGGAAACACGATCGATGGAAATCTTGCCGGTGGAAACAACGATAATCGATGGTAACCACAACGATGCTTTCACCAAGCACTACCAATACAAACCACTATCCAGTCGGGTGTTCATGGACCTTATGGGTGTACCTCCGTACCTCTAACCCATTACAAGGTGTGAACTTATCCCACAAGTGCACTAAATTTTCCAACAACAAAACCAGTTTTGAAAATGAAACACAAAAGCTTAAACCATGCACGTATAGCACACTGTGAAACATGTAACTAAAAGGCAATCTGGTTAATGGCGGTTAAATACAAATGGTGTACACAAATTAAGCAAGAAGAGCCTTTGGCTCAACCGGTTATGTCATTGGGTTTCACACGAGGATCTCGAGTTGGCTGGTGTATGGCGATTTTACATTTTGTGATTTTACAAGTTTAGCCTTTTGATGATTTGGCCTCCATTTTCCAAACACTTATCATTTTTCTTAAAAGCTTTTATAAGTTTAAAACCTATGTAAATCCTTTACACTTTCAACCCCCAACCTTAATTTATTTGATATAATTTTCTTCTAAGTTTTGAGACTTGTATTAAACCTTTACAAAACTAACCCTTTTTAGTTAAACACTTTGACATTTTTATCCAAAGCTTTTATAAGTTCGATAAACTTATACATTTTACCACCTTTTCGTTTAAGTAAATATATTTAACCCATATATTTATTTGGCAAGCTCATCGGCGTAAACTTTAAATACTATATTTGTCCAAATATATTATTTAACCACGATTTCAATAAATTTATACTTTCACACCTCGAAACCAAACGAATACAATTCGACTTGTATTTATTTAATCTTGGAAAACACTTGAGCCAATAATCGAGCCAACTCGTATACAAAAGTTTCATATACACTTTTCCCGCCTCCATCCCAAGAGCCAATACTTACAACATTTAGTAAACTATTTCAAAACTTAAACGCTGTCACACAAGAAACAACAACTCAAACTTTTAACTTATTTAACCGCTATCGAGTCAAACATAAACATAAAAACTGAGTCTTGTCATCTCGTTCTTAGGTTCCGAGTAGGAGCCACTGCTATATCACATTTTATGTGATTAATCCTTGTCTCGCTTAACATTTTATGAGACATACAAAATAGCATTATATCATACGAATGGAAGACCCCAAAACTATGACCAGAAAACATCAAATACCAACAGATATATGGGGTTGTTTTTCAAGATTTTATGTAGCCTATACATTAGGTTTTCTTATGGCCTTGTTATAGTATTAATGAGACACTTATATGGACCACAAGACATGCATACAAAACACCACATTCATGACCAGAATTTAGATCCAAAGTAGAAAACAAAAGGGTTGCATTAGTCGACCAGCAAAATTGCTCTTTCTTACCTCAAAAGTCTAGCAAAAACAGCTTGGATGACACAAAACAATAAACAAATCCAACATTTCCAATAAGTACTACCAACAACAAGTTACTGGCCGAAAAGTTAACAAACGAAGTCAAAATATTTAGACTGGAGGAGTGTAGTGTGGAACACCAATGTAGGATAGCAGGTCAATCCTAACATCAGCAAACCCACCGTCCTCCCAGTACTTACCCCAAGAATTTTTGATATGAACGGTATGTTCTCTAGGGTTGGCACTCTTGAAATCTGCACCAACGTTGAGGATAGCATGGTACTCAATTTCATCATCCTTCAGTTTAGGTTGATTTGTAAGTAGGTAAGTCTTTATTAATCCAAAGCAAGGATATTTAGGGCCTTCAAAGTTTGTTGCAACTGCAGGCCTAAAATCATCACGGTTGTAAACTTGAGTAAAGCTGTCAACAGTATAGCGCAAAACACCTTCCCGATGGGAATGTGCCCAATCAGTTGATAACACCCTAGGTACCCTTTCATAGGGGTAGTCTGCAGTGGTCTCAAAACCAAGCATTGGGTCGGTGCAAAACTCTTGAAACATCCTTTCGACCCTCATCAAGTTAATCCCCCATTCAAGACCACACTGAGCGGACATGAAAGAATCCATGCCTATTCTTTTGTTCATCCTATGAACAATAGTAACCAAATCAGCAGCTACAAAGAAACCACATTGACCCCCACCATCGCCTCTTCCAGTAGGCTCTCTATTTTTCTGATTAGATACTCCAGTTGCCCATTTTTTGCATGACCAATACCTAGTCCGAGACCTAGTCTTCTGCATGTCCCACCAAAACTTTATTAAAAATAAAAGCAATGAAGCTTTTAAAAAATAAAATCAATGATGATAAAAAAAAACATTAATGAAATAAACTGAATAAGTTGGGGTTAAAAAATCATCTACTTTGTTTCTTAACAGTCCTTCAGCATTATGACAAGCCTAAAAATGTACAAAGCCGTATGAGATAGCGGTTTGATATTGGATATGGCCTTAGGCAGAACCTTTTTGTGAAAGCCTAATGCATAAATCTCAGCTACCAATCAAACACTCTCTATTCTAACCATAGAAGACAAGTTCGCTTTCCAATAAAAAAGTAAACATATTTACTCCACGTTCGTTATCAAAAGAAGCCACTAGAAAATTAAAACATAACTCTAATAAAAACATATGAATTAAAACGAATGAAACATGGAAGCAAGAGTAGCATGCATTTGTGTCTATTATAAAATTATGTCCAGAGTGTCTGAACCAAAGACCATCTAATTCTCAATGCATAAGATGTATACTACCATGAAACTATCAATCAAACAACTTTTTATAATGTTTCTAATGTTTTTATAGATTTTTTATTTTTTATTTTTATTATTATTATTATTTTTATTAAAAAGGTTTTTTAATATTATAAGTTTTCTTATAAAAAGGTTTTTCAATATAAAAGTTTTTTCTAATGCTCCATAAAGCTTTTTCATATATGTAAGTTGATAAAATCAAATGAAACTGATAGATAAAGACAAGTATAAAAGATAAATTTGAGTCACCCCAAGATGAGACATGTGTATATTTGGCGACGAGTGTTTGAGAGCGTTTTTAAACGATCAGCAACTATTACATAGTATTTAGCGTTTTGTACATAATGCTTATTTGGAAACAAACAACCAACAGTTTTAACTTTTCTAAACAGTTCACATGAATATGCTACTTAAAGGAGCATTTACTAGTAACTAACGTTTGCATTTAATAATTACAACCATACCACTATGTTATCAAACATTTAACAAAACAAACAGCTAATGTTTTTTGCCACTGCTTTTCACTACTCTAACTAGTTATTTTCACCAACACCCACATATAAGTTTTAATATTTTTACTTTTTTTTTACTAAAGCACACTTTATTACCAAGTAATTTTTAGTTCCTACAACAACAGAAATAATATAACCTACTAAGGAGTATTAAAAAGTGGAGATTTTAATAAAACCATTATGTTACGAAAGTAGAATTTTAGAAAAGGAACGAAGTTGTATAAAAATAACAACTTTTTTGAAATTGGTGTTAAAAAATGACTTAAACTCTCATAAACATTTGATAAATTTGGTATTTAGGTTTGGCATATTTAATAATTTTAGTCGGTTTATTATTTAAAAATTTTGGTTGGTTGATCATCAGAATTAGAATTCTTTGTACTTTTGTATTTCATACATATCTATTCGGTTTGATAATTTGAATAAAGTTTTTGATTCGTTTATAAATTTTGTTTGTTTCGTTTTTTATTACAACAAGTAGAGATTTAAAAATATAATGTTATAAAAAGCAGATTTTTACAAAATAAATAAATGCTTAAAAAGAATATACACATAACTGATTAACAAAAACTAAAATTTGATATATTTCAAAAAAACAAAACAAAACAAATGAACACTAACATGAAATCAATAAAATATCAATATGAAATAGCAAATACTACGAATTCAATAATGTTGGCTAAAAAGTAACTAAACCAATACGAGACACAAAGTTCATGTGTTTAGTTATGAATTTAGTTTTAATTTAAAACGAAAATGACATAGATAATGTAAAACTTATACTCGTATAAATATCAAAGGAAAAAGTGTGACTTACAAAAGGTTTAATAATAGGGTCCGCACTTACGTATGTGAATAGCCCGCTTAGAGCGAAATGTTGCCCGCGTAAATGCACATGCCAACAACCCGTTTAGTGGCACCATGCGGACTCTATGTTTCGCGAAGCCTCTCCTACGAGGTACCTATGTATTTTTCACAAAGATATCACAACCTCATATAGACTATAATATTTCAAAAGCACGATGTGATATTATCAAAAACAGTACCTTGTCTTAATTCCGAGACCACCCATTTCAACAAGAAGAATCTTTCCCTTTTGTTTCGTAATATAAAAGCAGAAACAATAAAGGATATGAGCATATGCGACGCTGTGATTTTGTTTGGGGCTTACGTTTGAAGATGTTTCTTGGAACAACCTTACTAGTAATGTGATCAACACTTGAAGATAACATATTTACTGAAGATAAATGGTTAAAATAAGTTGAAGGAGATTTTGGAAGACCTTAGAAAAGTGAGTAGAAATATGATAAGTGTGTGTGAGTGTTACTTTTATTTGCACTGATTTTCATATTACCAGATGTGGGATTGCTAAGTGCCGGAGAGATGTACTAGATGTGATGCGTGAATACAAGTTGTGATGGGTTACTTGTAGTTGTTTTATGAAGTTTTTGCTTAATATCTGTGCGGGTAAGCAAATTAGTTTGCCAAAAAAAAAAAAAAAAAGGGTGTGCGCGTGCAAGGATGGGGCCTGCAAGGCTGTTTCCGCGTGAGGTACCACTTTTATTTTTGCCTTGTGTTGTCTTTCGTAATCCAATCTCGAAGTATCGTTGTGATGACACAGTATTTTACCGGTCGATTCCTGAAATTTTCACTTATATTTATTTGAAGGAGTTAGGATCAAATGAGATGCTCCCTCTGGTACATGAATAATGAATGCATGTCCTGTAAGTTTGAACAACCTCGTCTTAAATAATGAATGACACCATGGGCTAGCTACTTACTTAGTTACTGTAGCTACTTAGCTACCTCATTCTCTTTGGCGTATGACTTCATAGCAAGAGAATGTGTACTGACATAATAAGTTAACTTCTAAGACACATATATGAAATTGATTAGTGCTAATATGAGCAATAAAAATGTGATAAAAATTGTATGTTTTTACTTTGGCAATTTTCTCTTAAATTTATTAATTGCGCCCTCTCCTTTTAAATACCATCATTTATTTTAGCAACAAACTGGCAAAAAAAAAAAATAATAAATAAATACATAAAAGAAGTAAAATATCAAAGCAGTTTCATTTCTTGAAAAAATGACAAATAGGTTGCCCTAAAAAAATGATATGTCATCCAAGTAATTTAACATGTCATTTATCCATGTATTATATAATTCAATTTCTTAGTAACTAATGTCATCTTTGACAAACACTGATAATCTTTTACTTTCATTTATGTTTGTAAAATGAGAAAAAAATTAACAAACCTATTCATAATAATAACTTAGAGATTATTCACCTAATTAGATAAATTTGTAATTGCAAACGCTTTTTGTTGTTTTTTTTTTTTTTTTTTTTTTTTTTTTTATCTACTTTTAATATAACGATTTTCAAAGTTGAAAATTCGTAAGAGTGTTTAAGCTTATAGAATAAGGTCTCTTAAATCTTTTTATCCAAATAATGTTTATAACTGTAAGAGCTTATTATATAAGCTCAATGTTTCCAAGTCATACATAAACCTAAGTACTATATGTTATTTATTTAGAATAATGCGTGAAATAATCTGGTGTGCATGTTTTTTATTTACATGCGATACCTAAATGTTGTTTTTGACTATTTTACCATTATATTCCAACCTTCAACTCATTTAGCCGGCAAACACGTTAAATGCACGAGTCATGTTTACACGGACCATAGCATGTTAGTGTGACCCCAATTACTTAAAAATGTTATATTCGAGTTGACCTGACTAAACTATTTCCCATAACGATGACTATCATAGATGCAGGGTTGTAGCTAGTCTAGAAGCATAAGGTCACATAAAAGGATCGAGTTCATATGCTTTGATTTCCTTGAAAAAATTCTAGCTAATCCATAGGAAGGTAAGCATTTACTATACAATAAAGTCATCAGTAACCCACTAATAAATATACAGTAGCATTGTGTACAAAGTACAAACTGCATATTTCATCAAAATGGCTTATGATTGTGTAGCTAAAAAGAAGTGATCAAGAACTATACACTAATGGCATTGTACCATGCCTTTGATATGAACATGGTTTATTGCTTTCAAGGGTTGAATTGATTCTTGATTTTGCCATTCAAGTGAAACAAACCAACACGACATCTAATCAAAAAAGTTTTCATTTTCTTTCTTACTGAACCAGCCTATTGGTGACTCAATTTCAGACGATAGCTAGTGATAAAGAGTGACCCGAGCTAGACCGAGTCGTTGACCAATGGTTCATAATTAACTTGGTTGGTTCTTCTAGCTCCATGCATCTTAATGGTTTCGGTTTCTAGATAGTTTTGTTGCTAAGAAAATATTGACATACACACTCTTCAAGCTCATGGAGTTTAAATATACCATCCTTTGTTGTAAGAATTAATCAATTCCTTCTTGCTAATAGAATAGAAGGCTATAAATTTGGATATATATCAAGAAGAGTAAATGCCAACCACCATATAACATCTACTTCTCCTTCAATCCCCCTTATCTACTTTAACCAACCACTACTTTAATTAATGCAACTGAGAAAACCTCGTCTAAAATATCATTTCCTATTGATAAAGGCCGATGAAGAGGTGTTAACCCTTTATATGACCAAACCCTATGTGTTGAAAAAAATAAAAAAATAAAAAAACTTAATTGTTGCACTTATAATATACTAGGAGACTAATGATCAAATGAAAAGAATCTTTAAAATAAAAATGATAAGAAATAACTATAACTACATATTAGAGATGCATCAATTTGAATTATATGCATATCTAATCTTTTAGATGCATCATAATATATTTTCTACCTATAAATTAAATGCATTTACATATATTAAAATGTTAATTATCATTGTGACTATTTCAATCTACATTATAGTAAAGACTCTCTTGTTAATTGTTATGCAACCTAACTATTTGAAAATGTGTCTTCCATTTTTTAAAAATAACCTTTGGGCCTGGTCATTTTTATTCCTGATTGTACAACATTACACATTTAAAGTATATACTTTTGAAGGAAAAATGTTATCTAATAGTAATCAAGTTTTATCATTGTTTCACGGAAGAAAACGTGTAAAATCGAACGAATATGTGTAAAAATGGACGAAAACGTAAGAAAACCAAATTTTCGGTTATTTACTAACGACCGTTAGTATAAAGACTAACGGCCGTTACTTAATTGTCATTTGAAAACCACAGTGACCATTTATGTAATTAACTCATTTGAAAAAGAGGGTGACAAGGGCTTTTTGGTCATTTCATACGGATTTGGACTGGATCCGTACTAACAAGAAACCACAATGACTGAACCAGTCAAAAAAGATTTAGCGACTGAAAGTGAAAAATCTAACAAAACACAATGACCATTTGTGTAATTAACTCTAAATGAAATGTCATCCAAATAATACGACAGTTCATTTATCCATGTATTATAAAAGCTAATTCCTTACTGACTAATGTTATCTGATAATCTTTTACTTTCATTTATGTTTGTAAAATGAGAAAAAAAAAATATTAACAAACGTAATTCATAATAATAACTTAGAGATTATTCATCTAATTAGATAATTTTAAAATTGCTAACACTTATTTAGAGTTTTTCTTGAAACTACCTTTAATATAACGAACTTCAAAGTTGAAAATTCGTAAGAGTGTCTAAGCTTATAGAATAAGCTCTCTTAAATCTTTTTATCCAAATAACGTTTATCACTGTAAGAGCTTATTATATAAGCTCAAGGTTTCCGAGTCATACATATACCTGCGTGAAATAATCTACAGTGTACATGTTTTTTATTTACATGCTATACCTAAATGTTATTTTTGACTATTTTACCACTATATTCCAACCTTCAACTCATTTAGACGGCAAACACGTTAAATGCACGAACCATGTTTACACGGACCATAGCTCGTTTGTGTGACCCCTATTACTTAATTAAAAATGTTATATTCGGGTAGACCTGACTAAACTATCACTCGTAACGATGACTATCATAGATGCAGGGTTGTAGCTAGTCTAGAAGCTTAAGGTCACATAAAAGGATCGAGTTCATATGCTTTGATTTCCTTGAAAAAATTCTAGCGAATTCATAGGAAGGTAAGCATTTACTATACAATAAAGTCATCAGTAACCCACTAATAAATATACAGTAGCATTGTGTACAAAGTACAAACTGCATATTTCATCAAAATGGCTTATGATTGTGTAGCTAAAAAGAAGTGATCAAGAACTATACACAATGGGGTTAACGAGAATTGTAGAAAATTGCACATTCTTGTGGTCGTAAAAATAGGGTTTAAGCTATTAAATAGCCACGTACTTTCTCCAATGTACCGATATGGTACCTGTACTTTTTTTCTTACCTGGTTAGGTAGTGTACTTTTTTTGTGGGTAGCTCGAGCTCATTTAAGCTATATATTTTTAACTTGGGCTCAACTTGTTAAAAAAATTTCAATGTCTCGCTCGAATCATTTTAAAGATAATCCAAAGAAATACACCTAAACTCGAGTGAAATTTGTTAAACATACTAGGTTCGGGATCTGTAATATACTTTAAAATCACTTTTATATAGTTATATGTATACAAATTATATATAGCTATACTTATACACATTATATATATGCATTTTACGTATACGCATTACATATACATACATGGTTTAAAGACTTGCTTTGAAGCTCTGTATCGAGCTCGTTTATTAAATGAGCTCCAAACCAAAGCTCAAACTTTAACTTATTTTTACTTGGCTCGTTTCGAGCTTTTATTCATTTGATCACTTTAACATGGTGAGCACCGTTTTTAACATTCTAAAGCATTGACGGCTTTCCTTAACAACCGGTAAAGAAACGTCAAGACTCAAAGGAGGTCTTGTGAACAGCCAGCTCCCGATTATAAACGGGTGTGCCAAATTTAAAGTATTTTTGGGTGAATACCCGCATCGTGCGAAATGCGTGTAGAAAATCAAGGTAATAATTGATGTCCATTGGAATCCTCATAGTTCCTTTTAACTATGTTGTTAACTATATATATGGTTGGTGTATATATTTAAGTGGTGAGAGCGGGCATTACGACTTTTATCACGACTTTAAGCATAATGTACAGTGTCTAGATATATCATAGGGTACCCTATATCATAATTAGTTTCAAGTAGATATTACAAAATAAGAGTTTGTTAGAGCGGGTATTCACGCTTCCAAATGGGTCTACATTTTTAATATTATCGTTTTACAATCTACCAGACCGCAATAATTTTATAAAAATAATTTGCTTTTAATTTTTTTAGCGGCAATTGAGCCCCACTAATGAATAGTTTGAACATTGAAATTTGTAAATTACTTTGTTCTATGTGTTTGTTCGTGGACTTCCTACCATCAGACTATACATGATAGGATATTTTGTCATTGTTAGGTAGTAGGCTAATTGTTAGAAGAAAAAAAATGAATAATAAAAATGTTAGTAATGATTATTTAATTATTGAGATAACACATAAATGAGATACAACATAATGATTACACATAATGATTTGACAATATGGGGTAAGATTGTGTATCCATTGTAGTTTAAAATGGATAAGGTGAAAGAAAGGAATATCTTTGATCTTTTCAATTTTTGTTACAAAGATGGCTAAATGAAGAATCAATCCATCCCTCACATGAAATAAACCATGTTCATATTACACTGCCATTCATTAGCGTCAAGATCGATCAACTTCCATCACTGTGTCATTGTTGTGTTAGGAATTGTCATTGGGGTGATGCATAAATCTTTCCTTGCACTAGTCAAAGCACATGCGACGATTTTAGGCATATGCTTGGGTTTGTGTCTTGCTTGGTGGAATATTTCTCTTCATGTGGTAAGACTTCTAGGAAGGGCAACAAAATCATCTTTTTATGAATAGGGGTGGCATGTTTTTCATTTATATATATGTTTCTTCTTACCACAAGAAGTATATGTGGTTGCCTTCATTACTTGTGATTGAATTATCTGTATGTTTTATTGTATGATCTATGTGTTGCTTCAACCTTCCATCAGAAGCACAAGCAAAAGATAATGAGGTAATTATGGTTTGAATGTAGTTACACACACAACTTATGCTTTTTACCTCTTTTAACGTAAGAGTACTTAATGTAGTATTAAGTCTAGCTGAATTTGTTAGTTTATGAATCTAGAGTTCGAGCAAACAAGTATCAACTAATCACGACAAAATTATGTCGTGATAGTTGATACTTGTTTGCCCGAACCCTACATTCACAAACAAACAAATTCGGCTAGACTTATTTATACATTAAATACTCTTACGTTAACAAACATAAAAAGCATAAGTTGTGTGTGCAACTACATTCAAACCATAATTACCTCCTCATCTTCTACATGTGCTTGTGATGGAAGGTTAAAGTGACACATAGATCACACAATAAAACATACATATAATTCTGTGTGGTGAGACTTGAGAGTGATTAGTGTAGTGAAAGTTTTGTGTTTTTTAAAGGAAAACAAGGTGCTAGTTGTGGTGTGGTGAATGATGAGACCATCCATTTAGGGTGTGTATAAATAGAGATAAGATAGGAAAGTAATGAGAGGTTCTTTCTAATCTATTAATTTTAGAGAATGTCAAGGATGCATTTCAAATGTGTGATAACTCTGCTAATATTTTATTTCATAACAATATACATAACACAAATGTGCTTTAAGGTAAAAAAAAAATGGGTACACAAATGTCACTAGAACACATTAAGTTTGAATGTTAATGGTTGTTCCTGTTGAAGATGGTGCAATTGCATCAAAAGATTAAATATCTTGTTCCAACATCATTCTTTTTTCGTTTACACACCCTTCAATTGTTTCAATGTACCTTTCAAGCTCTAACAAATCCTTGGAACTTGGAGGCAACTTTGAGAATGTTGGCACTTGATTTAAGACGGTTCTTTACCCGTTTTAGTACCGTTGTACCGGCCGGTACCGGTTTAAGATATGGTTCTATTTTATGATATATTTCAAATCTACTTTGAAAAAGCAAATCTCGATAAATCGTATAGAAACCGAAAAAACCGAAAAAACCGAAAAACCAAACCGACACAAAACCGAAACCGAATGGTTTCTAAAAATCAAAAACCGAAATTTTTCGGTTCAGTTTCGGTTTTATACAAAAACCGAGCCAAACCGAACCATGCTCACCCCTAGATTTAAGTGTTGTCATTAAGGATGAGGTGTTAAGCAAATGTAGATTAGAAAATATTACTGTAGCTTAGACAAGCATCATCTGGCATACATCGCAGTTTCCATCAATTTTTGTTTTTTATAAATAATATAGTGAATTTTTTTTCTTATCCTGTGATTTATAATTTAGAATTAAAGGTTCTCCGTGGAGGAATGAAATAACAATTTTTTCTTATAGAACAACTAGGAACAAGACAAGACGATTGAATTGGAAATATCGACAAATTCTTGCGGAGTCCAAAGAAATGAAAATAAATAAAAAGGGGGTCAACTTGTTCCAATTTCATCTCTATTGAATTTGAATTTCAGAATAGCGGATATACTCATGATTTAATAGGTCAGGTCCACTTATTTTTCTTTTATTGATTTCTAATCCTTACAATGGATTTCATTAGCCTAAATGCAAATAGGAATTTTTAGTGACATGAAGAATAGCATATTTTTCCAAAAGCATTAGGAAAATATCTCTTTACCAAAGTCGACTTACCAAAATAAAAAGGCTTTAAATTCCAAACCCTTAAAAATCCTTTTTCAATATATTACCTGATTGCCATATAAAAACTCTAGATCAAGTTATTTAAGTCCACTCGACCAGACTAAGTACTTAATAGTCATGGATATATAGTTCAGATCATATGACGAAAAAAAATCTGCCATAAAACCCCCGTCGCAACACGCGCGGGCGCCTAAACTTCACATTCTTTTCAGGTCACATTCATGACATTCTTTATACTTTCATAAACATCAACCGAATTACACTTTGACATTAAGGCTTGGGATAGAGGATCTCGGTATGATCTTCATCTTGGTATGTTTGTGTCTCGTTATGAAAGTACTTCCATAGAGTATTTTTTATTGAAAGTGCCCAACGACTCTTTTTTCGACTGTTGCCCCTCGATCATTATCCCCACAACTTGGTCTTGCACACAACTGAGTATTGTTTTTGTCGAAGACGTACGTCTTGGCTGGGTGAGTGTAACTAGGAGGATGCGGCCTCCTCGGGTCCTAAACGCATCTTCACACCCTTAAGGTGTTTTTAATGATAAACGGTTTATAATATATTTAATTTAAAAAAAAATATGTAAATGTGTTTTTTTCCTTTTTTCTTTTTTCCTAATTGAAAAAGGAGTGGCTCATAATGTCCTATCTTTTTATAATTTTTGTTGAACTAAACTCATTATGTGATATCACCAAGTGTGAGTCCTCTATTTCCCTAACTATTTACAATATCTTTCCTTTATTTTTTCTTTTTTTTCTTTTTTTAAATTTTTATTAAGCATACTATACAATTTTTTTTTTGGGTAATGGGGAGTAATCCTGCACTCTAGCAAATATATTAACCAAATAAACGTTTAAGTACAATGGATATGAGTGAAATCCCATATCTCAGCCCGTTACATAGGCATAAAGCTTACATAACAAGATACTTCCTAGTTTCTAAACAAGAAAACAAACCACTACTCAAATGATAACATATGACACAACGAAATAAAATTACTTCCTAGGACCTTGAAACTTCGTGCCATACATGGCATTAAATGCATCAAATTCACGGAAGATCACGAACTTGTTTCAGCATAGTCATCAAGTCATAGTCATCATACTCATCTTCAAACTCTTGGCCACCACCAAATATATTAGCAGACTCATCAAATGGGTTAGCAACAACCTCATCTTCAGAATCAGACACCTCAATCTCTCTCACTTTAGAAAAAGGGTTAACTCTCTTAGTAGAAGAGGTAGACGGAATAGGTTGACCATAATCATCCACAAGAGTAGCTTTCCCATCAATAATTAGTTTTTCAAGCTTACCAATTTTCTCAACTATGGGAGTAGAACCAACATCCATTGTTCCCATTCAATCACTCACAAGCGGTACATGTGATGTATAACCAGTCTTAGTCAACTCATCCTCATTAACCTCCATTGTACGACCAGTATCCACATCTGTATCGTCCATATTAAGAGCATCAAACCGATTAGGCGTGGTGATCTGGTTCCACTCGTACTAGCCACATCGAAGCCATCTTCTTATTGACATTTACTTTCTTGGGTTCAGGAGGAGGCTTTTGGGCGATATTCAAAATGCTTGCCCACCATGATTTAGTAGAACCTCCTCGACCGGATTACGCCCAACTTGCTTTCCTTCTTCTTATTGTTAATGATCGAAAGCCATCACTTACATTCATATGAGGTTGAGCAATGGAATCACAACCTTAGGACAATCCACCAAAGTATGTCCAAATACCGACATTTCTCACATCTAGGCGGTTTCCATTCATATTCAACACGAATCTTCTCAATAGTCGAACCCGTACCATCAAGTAAAGGAATCTCGACGGTGAGATTGTCCCTAAGAACCTCATCCGATTTCACTTCAATCATACACCTAGCAAAACTACTACGGCCCCAAGATTCTTTGCACATTTGACTAGTAAAAGCATCTAACCTTTTGGGCGTACCAATCAATGTAGCAAGAAGGCGAGCCCGTCATCGAAAACATAGCTAAAGGAACATCATGGAATTTAACCCACACGGAATGTTAGTCAAATCCTCTTTAAGCAAGTTGGTGTTCAATGTCCATGGTTTCATAATAATAGGAACATTACGAATCAACCAAGGACCATTATCAAGAACATCATCGACGCCTTTTTGAATTAAACTTGAAGAAGAAGAATCCTTAGCGTTCATCATAACCTTTGTAAACCATACTTCGCCCGTATTGCGAACATAATAGTCAACAACGGGAAAAGCAAGGCGTTGACCAAGGAAGTATCCGTAGAGAGTATTCTCAAACCTCATGTTCACCTCTTCCACCACTTTCATTGGGATTGAAGGTCAACATCATCCTTCTTTTGCGCATTCTAACCTCCGAAAATTAGACACATGTTTCGGATTCATTAGAAGCAACACCCGCGAAGAAACCGACTTAACTCCATTACCACAAGCGGTAACAACCTTGGGTGCATTAGGATCGAAGCAACACTATGATTAGTACCATACATCCGGGATTGCATAGCGACATCAAAACTTCGATGGAGGAGTATTTCTTTGAATAAACTTTAGTACCATTCGAATTAGATTGAAGCCCAATCCCACTCGAATTGTTCACATCGGAAGATGAAGCCATCTTAGCAATATCATCGTCAATTTTATTCATTGCTTCATCAAATTTCGATGCGCATTAGCAATCAATTGCTCCACATTAGGCTGTTTTGAAACATTCGAGGCGAATCGAAAGCAGTGTATCATGGCTTTGCTCCAAATTATCCAAAACAACCTTATCCTTAACCTTATTCACGTTATCGCCCCATCACATTCAATATGATCACCAAGAATCTCGTTCGACCAAGACTCCCATCATCATTCACACCCTCCATCAACACGACAATAAACAAACCCTAACCAAAAGAACACAATCGAAACAAGGAAAAACAACCAGTACCAAACCACGTAATCGCTACGTATTAATTAAACCCTAGTAATAAACTAGGGTTTATAAGCATAATCGGCCATAGATCAACCCATGAATAACAAATATAACGATTTAGTAATATGGATAAACGATCGTAACACGCGGACCAAATTTAATGCATGCAATACCAAGGACCAATTGATAACTAGCGATTGTTAATAAATAATAAATAAACGGAACATGCAATCGCAGAGACAAAAAACGATTATAATATCGTCATTGACCCACAATCAGATAATATACTAAGCAAATTAGTAATATTATAAGATTAAAGATCGATTAGAATAGTCGTATAGAATGTATGATCGTTTTTTTTTTTTTTTTTTTTTTCGCGAGAGGTTATCGCTTTTAGGGATTGTAGTGATTAAAAAGTTGTTTATCTTTTCCCTTTCCATACTATACAATTTTTATGTTGTATAAGAGTTAGGATCAAATTGGAAGAAATTGAAAATGAGATGGGGATGAGAAATAAATATAAAAACACATTAGAGATGCATCTAGTTGAATTATATGCATCTCTAGCATTTTAGATACTTCATAATATATTATTTTAGCTCAAAACTTGATGTATATATTTTTCGTCATTTGCGCTTCAATTGAGTTGCTATAATAACACATTAAAGATGCATCTACTTGGATTAAATGCATCCCTACTTTGTCTCATTTTCACTTAAAAATCATTTGTGAAACAAATTGAAAAGTATGTAAATGAATAAATAGACATTTAATTTAAGTTGATTCATCGTAAATTTATCGTTATTTATTTCTGTCTATAAATTCAGTTTATCTAAAGGTATTAAATTGGTTAACTCCAGGTCTTTGCATGATGCAGACAAATATACATATCGGACCTCAATATTGTTAGACGATAAATATTAGGCCTTTTGTATTTAGGCCTGTATGTATCTTATAGATACACTCATATGTACCGAATATTATGAGATCAATACACAAAAGATTATACCGACTTACATGGTATCACGAGTTTCCAACAGATCCTAGGCCAACTTGTTTCTGCTTCCGCCTTGATCGATTACTATTTCGGTTTCCAGTTTCACGACTAAGTTTAGTCGCAGTGTTTTGGGCTAAGTTTAGTCCCTGTTTGGTTTCGTTTTCGTTTGATCGACTGAAGTTTCAGCCGTTTGATTGGTTTGGTTTCCTGTTTCATTTGATCGACTGAATGTTTCAAACATTAAATGCATTAAATGCATCAAGTCTTAAAGACTTGATGCATTGTAGATGCTCTTAGCTCTTTGTGTTTGATCCTGGACTTACTACCATTACACTATACATGATAGGATATCTTGTCAATGTTAGGTAGTACGCTAATTGTTAGAAAAAAAAATCAATAATAAAAGGGTCATACTATACAAACCCCTCATTGTAGTAAAACATACAAATTATTCAATCACAATTAACGAAAGCAACCACATATACTTCTTGCGGTAAGAAGCCACATATATATAAATGAAATACGTGCCACCCCTATGCATAAAAAGCCGATTTTGTTGCCCTTCGTAGAACTCTTACCACATGAAGAAAAATATTCCACCAAGCAGTACACAAACCCAATGCTATGCCTAAAATCGTCGCATGTGCTTTGACTATAGTAATGAAAGATTTTTGCATCACCCAAATGACAATTCCCAACACAACAATGACACGCTGATGGAAGTTGATCGATGTTAAAGCTAATGAATGGCATTGTAATATGAACATGGTTTATTTCATGTGAGGGATGACTTGATTCTTCATTTCGCTATCTTAGTAACAAAATTTGAAAAGATCAAAGATTGTGATTTAATTATTGACATAGCACATAAATGAGATAAAACATAATGATTAGACATAATGATTTGACAATATGAGGTAAGATTGTGTATCCATTGTAGTTTAAAATGGATAAGGTGAAAGAAAGGAAAATCTTTGATCTTTTCAATTTTTGTTACAAAGATGGCGAAATGAAGAATGAATTCATCCCTCACATGAAATAAACCATGTTCATATTACAATGCCATTCATTAGCGTCAACATCGATCAACTTCCATCACTGTGTCATTGTTGTGTTAGGAATTGTCATTGGGGTGATGCATAAATCTTTCACTACACTAGTCAAGCACATGCGACGATTTTAGGCATAGCATAGGGTTTGTGTACTGCTTGGTGGAATATTTCTCTACATATGGCAAGAGTTCTAGGAAGGACAACAAAATCATTCTTTTTATGCATAGGGGTGGCATGCATTTCATTTATATATATGTGGCTTCTTACCACAAGAAGTTTATGTGGTTGCCTTCATTACTTGTTGCTTTAACCTTCCATCACAAGCACAAGCAAAAGATAATGAGGTAATTGTGGTTTGAATGTAATTACACACACACCCTTTTTACCTCTTTTAACGTAAGAGTATTTAATTTAATGTAGTATTAAGTTTAGCTGAATTTGTTAGTTTATGAATCTAGGGATCAATTAAACAAGTATCAACTAATCACGAAAAAATTATGTCGTGATAGTTGATACTTGTTTGCCCGAACCCTACATTCATAAACAAACAAATTCAGCTAGACTTATTTATACATTAAATACTCTTACATTAACAAACATAAAAAGCATAAGTTGTGTGTGTAACTACATTCAAACCATAATTACCTCATTATCTTTTGCTTGTGCTTGTGATGGAAGGTTAAAGCAATACATAGATCCTACAATAAAACATACACATAATTCAATCACAAGTAATTAAGGCAACCACATATACTTCTTGTGGTAAGAACGAACACACACACACACACACACACACACACACACACACATATATATATATATATATATATATATATATATATATATATATATATATATATATATATATATCAATGAAATACATGCCACCCTGATGCACAAAAAGATGATTTTGCTGCCCTTCCTAGTTAGTTGAGAAAAAACATACAATAGCTAGAAAGTGAAGCAATTAATGTTGAAGTATGTAAGAAGTAAAAACTTAACACACACTACATTGTTCAACTTTGCTTTGTGTGTGGTGAGACTTGAGAGTGATTAGTGTAGTGAAAGTTTTGTGTTTTTGAAAAGAAAACAAGGTGCTAGTTGTGGTGTGGTGAGTGATGAGACCGTCCATTTAGGGTGTGTATAAATAGAGATAAGATAGGAAAGTAACAAGAGGTTCTTTCTAATCTATTAATTTTAGAGAATATCAGTTTTATGATATTATTAATTATGATGATGCATACAATACCTAGCTAGCTTGCTACATAAGAAAAAGAGTTACCATGGGCGTCAATGCCGTTGATCGATGACACAGTGATGGAGGTTAACCGATGATGACGCTAATGAATGGCATTGTAATTATGTAATATGAAGATGGTTTATTGCATGTGAGGGATGAATTGATTGTTCATCTTGCCATCATTGTAACAAAAAATGAAGAGAGCAAGGATTTTCCTTTCTTTCTTACTGAACCTCCTGTACATGATTCCATTTTAGACTATGCTAAACAATTAATATCAGTTTTGTGTGCATGTTATTGATGATGATAAATACTATACGTTGCTGCAAAACAAGAGCCCTTCCATGGTGTAGATGGAGCTGATGGCATTAATTGTGCTGTACCTCGCCTCTGATATGAACATGGTTTATTGCTTGCAAGGGCTGAGTTGATTTTTCATTTTGCCATTCCAGTGAAATAAACCAACAGAGCATCATATCAGAAAAGATTTTATTTTGTTTCTTACTGAACCAGCTTGTAGATGATTCCATTTCATATTTAGATATTACATGTATATGAAAAAGTTAATAACTGAATGAAAAGTTGAACATGTAATATGACGTATACTTAGTACTGTATTTTAAAAAAAAAATTAACCATAACTAAACTGTAATTTAAATACTTCAAATCCACGTCTTTATAGTAGTAACGACTAAAATCTGTAAATCCATATTTAGATAGTACAAGTGTCGATAATGATGTAATGTTAACGAGCCATCTCCTTTTATATAACTTATGAAATACTAAAAAATGGTTACAACTGTAGAAGTGTTACAAACATTTACGCTTTAATTTTAAGCTTCCCAAGGTTTGGTCTTCAATATAGACTCGTTCATGAAAAAGTGCATTTTTCTTTATTTAAAGTAGGTGTTCATAGCACGACTTTACTTTCTCTCAAAATAAATGTTCACTTCAAGTTACCACAACTAACGACAACTGATTTACAAAGCGCACTCTTATCCTCGTTACAAAACAAATATAGATTCCAAACACAGACCAAGCTAGAAGAACACACAAAGATTTTAAAGAATGAAAAAAAAGACAGATCAAGAAGTAAAAACACAAACACCCAGGACAGGTTCCGATGTTTCATGGAAGTGGTTTCTTAAGACATGGTTGAAAGAGCTCTTGAGTTATGTACGTGTGTACATACTTATCTTTGACTCTATGTAAATTGAGAAATGAAATGGTCAGTTATATATCAGTTGACCAATTAATGGGAATAATTAGTGAATAGATAATTGTTACGTGGTCAAAATATAGATGAGCAATGTAGAACTTTGTAAGAATCTTATCACTGCATATGCAATCCTTTCAAATGATATTAGAGTTTGAACAATATATGATATTTTTTTGAAATACAAAGAAATTGATATGATTGGTGATTTGGTGCAAAGCCAAATAGTGGTTGGCATAGGTTTTTACTTTTTACTGAAATGGAAGTGACATGCACGGTATCTGTACTCCCTTTAGTATTGTATTCATGGTACGCGTACATTGTATACAAGTGAGTTGGTAAAGGTATTTACTATTTACTACTCGTAACATGTATACATTTTGCATTGATAGCTCCGCGGTGCATGTTACTATGTTAGCAGTTTTGGTTTTGAAGTGTGTTACTTTATCCGTAGAGCATGTTATATGTTTATTTAAGTAATAATTGTTTAAAAAAGCTTTTTGTTACTATATATTTTATTATTTTTTTTATAAGGCTGGACACAGTAACAAACAACGATCGACTATGTCGATCCCCTGGAACCATACGATCGAGCGATTGATTGCATGTTATTTTTTGATATGGGTCGTCCATGCGATCGACATTTAGTAGCATTTGTGTGTGTTATATTATTTGTGGGGTATATTTTTTGTTTTAAAAGTCGTCTTTATTGGGGCACCTAATCGCCAGAAGGTCGCTGAAGAGAAAAAGCTGACGTGCGCAGTTACTAAAAAATGTCGTATTAAGTCACACTGAACGAATAGCATGCATAGATGCAAGATGTCTAGAATCATAGATGCGCATATATGATGTCTAGGAGTACAGGCGATAATGAGTTTAATGCTTTGATTTCTTTGAAAAAACCCTACCGACCTTACATTTATATCCAACATTAAATTGTGTGTACACAAACTAGGTGATTTGGTTACCACCCAAACAGAATTACAAATAATGTAGGCACCTTGAACATATCTGACCAAAACCTTTGTGTTTGAAAAAATAAATAAAAATAAAAATAAATGGTTGAACTTATAATATACTAGAAATGTTATCACTGTCAATATTTCGATCAACATTATTATAGTAAAGACTCTCTTGTTATGCAACACAACTATTTAAAAATGTGTCTTCCATAAATTAATACTTTGGGCCTTAGTCATTGTTATACACATTTTAATTTAGCTCATTTAAGTCGAACTTTTATATAAAGAAAATAGAAAGATTTGGTCAATAAAATCACATGATGATCCTTCGGGTGTCAGTTCACTGATAATTGTAACATGTGATCTAATTTTTTTGTCCCATTATTTGATCAAATAAATTAGTAGTCCGATTGTTTTATAAAACTTTAAATCATCATTTTTGTTAAGCAAAGTTGATGCACAGATGATGTCCGATTCAACTGCTATTTCGATTCGAGATGACACACCATCACATTTCTCAACGGCGTCTAATCCACAGTAAGGTATTTTTTGGGTAAAGGGTTACCCCGATAAATATATTAAAACCGAAAAAATGTTAAGTACAAATGGAATATGGTTGACGTACCATATTTACCTCAAGCTAAGAAGCTTGAAAAACACCTAAAAAACTAGTGTTTACGACATGCCATAAGCACTTCCAACTCTTAGAAACAAAAGATGCACCTAGAATAAAACATCAAACTGAACAAGCTAACCCGCAGCAACCGTGAAAAATGAACTTTCACCAGTCTTTGAATTTGTAAATAAGTTAGCTGATTCATCATAAACATTTTCAACATGTTCTTCATCATCATCATCATCAATCTCCAATGCCGAATACGAATTAGATGTAGTAATATTACCTTCCATGGAGGTATTACCAGTAGACTTCAACATAGACGACGATTTAGATGCATTACCAAAAGGATTAGTACTCTTCTTAGGTTCACTAGTTGCCGCCTTTGAAACATATCTGAAATTATGTTTAACAGAGGGACCAACAAACTGACTTCCATTAGTAGACTTGGCTTTACCTTTCTTCTTCTTAATCTTACCCACCGTTTGGAAGCCATCATTGTTCTGCACCACCGTAGGAGTAACAACATGCGGAATAGAAACAATAGGAGGACTCATCACCTGTTTAGGACATTGATCATGAGTGTGACCAAAAATCTTGCATATATTACACTTCGGAGGCCTCCATTCATATTCAACACGAATAGTTTCTTTAGTAAAACTCTCCCCAGAAAGTGAAGGAATACCAATGGTAACAACCTCCACGAGATCGCCTTTAATTGACCTCAATTAGGCACCTAGCAAAGCTACTTTACCCCCACGAATCCTTACACATAGAACTTGTGTAAGAATCAAGCATAATAGGTTTACCAATAAAAGTAGCAATCAAACTAATACCATCCTCTTCAAAAACTTGAATTGGAACATCATGCAATTTAACCCAAACCGAATGCGAGTCAATTCTTCCTTACGCAAACTAGTAGCCATAGACCATTTCTTGAGAATTATTGGAGATTTGCGAATCATCCACGGACCACTTTCCAAAACAGCTTCTAAACCAGCCTGTGAATCAAATTTAAAGAAAAAGAAGCCTTTGGAGTTCATCATAATCTTTTTCAGCCCATGTTTCGACCAGTTATTCCTAGCATAGTATTCAACAACTGGAAACGCCATCCTCTTACCAATAAAATAGCCATATAAAGTGTGTTCCAATCGAGAACTAACCTTTTCAACCACTTTACGGGGAATTGAGATGTTAACACCTTCAAATACTGGCTCAACAACCAAGGGACGAAAATTAGTATCAATTTTAGGATGTTCATCATCCCTCAAACCCGTAGCTCCAGCATAGGATGTAGCATTAGCATTGATGTCCATGGTTTGAACAATAGGAGATTCATGAGTAGGTTTAAGAGTCGTAGACTTAGAATTCCTTTCAGCCTCAAACGACTCCCACAAATCACCAACAGCATCCATAACCTTAGTACGGACATCACTTTCCAATTCAGCCCACAACGAAAAGGTACCATCTTCACAACCCTTAGTGAAATCATCAATATCCTTTAGTGTTTTCAGCGACACACCAAACAAATCAGCAATATAATCATGCTTACTCTTACTAGAAGACGCCGCACTAGTGATATCCTTAAGATTAACAGTAGCATCAACATCAGTACACGTAACAACATCAACAACGACAGGAGCCCCATCATTCATAGGTAAGGGAACCCCATCATCGTCCACTAACACTAGTTTGCCTTCGATCATTTTCCGTTCCATGTCGCGGATCTTTTCATTAATAGAACTCGTGACACCATCAACATGAGGAGCAAACGATCCACCCAATTTGTCATCGGTATTCTTTTTCTTCCTCTCGCTACCCACACCAGAATCATCTGCTCCGACTAATTTCGTCTCGTTATTCCGAACAGTAGAGGCTAACTCACCAAGGGTAGGGAAATTAGTCTCCATTGTCGAAAGATCCAAAGTAGCACCAGTAGATTCATAATCGTTTTTCTTTTTCTTCTTCGTACCTCCCCCACCAGTATCCATAAAACCCGCTTTCATCATCACAAAGACATAAACGAAACAAAAACAAGAAGAACTAGCAATCGTCAATCTTCAAAATTTACGTAAAAAACCCTAATAGCAATTAGGGTTTCAAATCAGCGCACCTAAAAGAAATCACATGATGAATCCAATGATCTGCAGTTTTGTTTGTAGTGATTACCAAGAAACCCTTTAGCGATGGAAATATATGACCCTAATAATATAATCACGTCAAAACCATGCACACTTTGCCAAAATCAAATAAAAAACTATATTGTCCTACAATAAAACAAGTATAGTTTAATAAAGATAATGATCAATTAAATGCCTTTGTATGCGATTGAAAAATTATGGATGTTAGGGAATCGAAGTTTCGCCTAAATCGCCAAAGGTGGGGTAATCCATCCACAGTAAGGTAGCTTTGTTCATATCATGTTCCGGCACATTTTCGATTTCATAATTCGTAAGGGTTTAAATTTGGTTATGTGTTGAAAAAAATAGTTGGGTTGAAAGTAGTTAACGTAGTCATGCCAATTCATTTCCATCATTTATATGTATGTTATGCATTTTTTGTTTCAGGTTAGACTTCTACTTTACATTTATATATTCCGCATGAGTTGCTTACAAAGCTATACTACTCATGGTTCGATCAGCGTGTGAAATGGAAAAGCAATCTCCTTTCGAATCTAGAGCTTTGTTTACGATCATCTCAATTGCTACACTATGTATCGATGTATATAGTAGTCACAACTCTGATTTTGATTTGTAACAAGACTAAATTCGAATCTCGTCAATGAAAAATATCCATTACACTATCTTAAGAACTATTGGTGCCGTCTCGGCTATTCTTGCACATTAATTGTTGGTCCCTAACGTGTATGATTTGAGTGAGTCGATATGAAATGTGCAAACAACAAATAAGAACTTTGAATAACTAATCGTCTAACTTCTGTAACGTTACAAGTATGTACATATTTATACTAAACGAAAGGGTATTTCCCAAACGTTGCAACGGTTAAGTGATAACCGTTTTTGGCGGTTACAACCGTTTTTCCATAACTACTTTCTATAACTACTCGGCGGTTAAGTAACTGCCGTCAACCGCTATTCGGTTGGCATCTTTAAAACGAGCAAGTATGGTCCTTTGAGTTAGAAGCAATGGCGAGATTATTAGTTTACAATCTCCTCCTTAATCTTGATCGTTGCTTCGTCCTAAGTCTTGAACTTCGAGCATTTGTCGCATAGTCACGAACTTGAGTCTTGGTAAAGCTTTCGTTAAGATATCTGCTCTTTGTAGTTCTCCACTTACGTGTTCTACTTTGATATGACCATTCTCTACGCATTCATGAATGAAGTGATAGCAAATGTCTATGTGCTTGCTTCTTCCATGAAAAACTGGGTTTTTTACGAGTGCTATAGCTGATACGTTGTCAACTCTAAGCGTTATCTTCTTTTCTTCTAATCCAGTTAATTCACTGAGTAATCGTTTTAGCCATAAGACTTGACATGTTGCTGCAGTAGCCGCCATGAATTCTGATTCATATGATGAGAGCGCTACTGTCGGTTGCTTCTGAGTACACCAGGTAATAGGTGATTCTCTAAAGTAAAATACTATTCCAAGAGTTCCTTTTCCTTGATCCGTATTGATTCCATAACTATTGTCGTTGTATCCTCGTAATCTTGCACCTCCTTCTTCTTGTATATTATTCCATGGTCTTTCGTTCCTTTGATGTATCGGATTACTTGTTTCACCGCCTTGGTGATGGTCCTTCGGTCTTGCATAAATCACCGAGTAGTCCAATCGAGTAACTAAGATATGGTCTTGTATGTAGTAAATATCTGAGACTTCCAATTAGGCTTCGGTAATAAGTTGCGTCAACTGGGTTTCCATCTTCCGCCTTGACCAACTTAGTGCCGGGATCCATCGGTGTCTTCGTGTCATTACTATTCGTCATGCTGGTCTCTTTTAAGATCTTGTTAATGTATCCGGTTTGATTGATCGTAATCTCTCCTCCTGTCTGTGTAACTTCTATCCCAAGGTAATATGCTTGCAACCCTAAGTCGCTCATTTTGAATTTTTCTTCCATCTGGGATAACAAGTCTACTTCCCTCTTTGGAGTGCCCATGATTATCAAATCATCTACATATACTCCAACAATAAGTGTAGAAGTCTTGCTTCTCTTTGTGTAGACTGCCTGTTCGAGATTACATTTCTTAAAGTCTAATGACTTCAAGGTCTGGTCAAGCTTCACGTTCCAAGCTCTAGGTGCTTGTCTTAAGCCATACAAAGCTTTAGTTAGCTTGTAGACTTTTCCAGGGTTTCCTTGTTGAATGAAACCTTCAGGTTGTGTAACATAGACTTCTTCCTTCAATTCTCCATGTAAAAATGCTGATTTTACATATAAGTGGTGTACTTGCCATCCATGATATGCTGCTAGTGCTAATATCAATCGAACTGTCTCTATCCTAGCAACTGGTGCAAACACCTCATCGAAGTCTACTCCTTGTTCTTGTACATAACCTTTTGCTACTAATCTTGCTTTATACTTTATGATCCTACCTTGTGCATCTCTCTTGGTTTTATAAACCCATTTGAGTCCTATTGCCTTCTGATTTTCGGGCAATGTGGTGATGGTCCATGTGTTGTTTTTGTTAATTGAATCTAATTCAATTTCCATGGCCTCAATCCACTTCTCATCTTTTGATGCTTCCTTGTAATTACGGGGTTCTTCTTCTGTGAAGAATAAGCTAGGTGCTTCTACTTCACGTTTAGTTTGGTGATTTATCGTAATATCCTTTAAACCTTGTATAGGTCTATGATCAAATCTAGGATTTGAGCTCTCTAGTGAACTTATAGTAGCTCCTTCTTCATCTTCTGTGTTAGGGTTGTAAGTGTATGATGGTGGTGTGATTGGTGAGGGTGGATCTGGTATAGGTTCTTGTTCTTGATACGTGTTATCAGTATTTTCTATGTTGACTGGTGTAGGATTATCATAGTCAACTCCATCTATTACAAAGCTAGTCCAAAACGTATCTTCTGTGTTTGTATCCTCTTCATTGTTATTCCAATCCCACTGTTTTGTTTCCATAAACTTCACATCCCTACTAACATGTTTTTTCTTTCCTACTGGATCATATAGCCTACATGCTTTTGATCCTTCTTCAACTCCTAAGTAAATCATTGGAACGCTTCTATCATCCAGCTTCTTCAAGTGAGGTATTGTTACCTTAGCATAAGCTGTACATCTGAATATTCTTAGGTATTCTAGGTTTGGTTTTCTGTTGTAGAGGGCTTCATATGGTGTTTTATCTACTGTGGCTTTCGAGGTACCCGTTGAGTATGTAAATGGCGTGCTTGATCGCTTCCGCCCAAAAGTTAAGGGTAACTTCATCGCTTTCATCATACTCCTAGTAGTTGATAACACTGTCCTATTTCTCCTCTTTACTACACCATTCTGCTGCGGTGAGTATGGTGCTGTCAATTATCTTTTTATTCCATTCTCCTTACAGTATTTGGTGAATTCATGTGATGTAAATTCACATCCTCTATCCGTTCTTAGCATCTTTATTTTCAACTTCAACTTTGATTCAATCATTGCCTAAATTCCTTGAATGTGTTGAATGCTTGATCTTCGAGTTTAGAAAGTAAGCCCACATGAAACGTGTGCAATCATCTACTAATAAGAAGATGAGCTTCTTTCCAGAGTGTGTTCTTTGGACTTATGGGACCACAAAGATCTCCATATATTAAGTCCAACGGGTTCTTTGATCTGAATTTAGCTTGGTTTGGAAAAGGTGTTTTGATGTGTTTTCCTAATAAACATGCATCACAGATTTGTCCTGCATGGTTTATTCTAGGTATTCCATCTACTAAACCTTTCTTCGTCATCTTGTCTATTGCGTCAAAGTTTAGGTGACCTAATCCAGCATGCCATAATCATGCTTGGTCATCTACGTTTGCTAAGAGACATATAGGTGCTACTATATGTAATCTAATATTGTAAAATCGATTCTTAGATCGTTCTACTTTCATCAACAACTTCTTATTCTTATCATACAAATTCAGTAAATTTCCATCCATGATGATCTTGCAACCTATTTCAGTAAGTTGTCCTATACTAAGTATGTTACTCTTGAGGTTTGGAATGTAGTAAACATCTGAAATCATTTTCTGTTGTAAGTTTCTACATCCTAATAGTATTGAACCTCTACCCTTTATCTCCACATACGATCCATCTCCAAAACGAACGCGTCCAGTGATGCTTTCGTCAATATCCTTAAAATGGCCTTTGGTGCCCGTCATATGGTTACTTGCACCATTATCTAAATACCATATGCTAGCATCTGTTGTAGCATATTTTTGGGGGTGTACTTGTTCTTCATTTAACAAGATTTCTACAGTTTCTTGTGTCGCCATTAATAATGATGGTTCATCTTCTTCTAAGATAAGGTTTGATTGTTCCTGAGTTGTTGGTGGACTTTTACAATTTCTCTTGAAATGTCCGGGTTTCCCGCAATTGTAACATTTCAAGTTCTTTTTATCCCACTCACCTTTATTCTTGTTGTGAGTTGAGTTTCCTCCATTCAAGTTATCTCTATTTCCCTTATTTTGCCAATTACCTCGTGAATAGTTTGATCTACCCCTATATTTGGTAAATCATTTCTTATTTCTAGATTGTTCGCCTTGTGCGAATAATAGGTTATCTTGGCTTTCTACTTCTCTTCCCTTTCGGAATTTTATTCTCTCCTCGAATGCCTTAAGTTTTCCAGCGATCTCATCTAACGTAATGTCATCGAGATCATTCGTCTGTTCTATGGATGCTACTATTTGAATGAACCTATATGGCGTGGAATCTAATAGTTTTCGTACTAAAAGTGATTCATCCAATGCTTTTCCTAATTCTTTAGCCTTCGTGGCGTAGCTGCTCACTTTGGTCAGAATGCATCCACCGCTTCATCTTCCTTCATTTGAAGGGTCTGAAATCCAATCATCAATGATTGTAACCGTGCTTGTTGCACTTTCTCTTCTCCAACATGTCTTTTCCTTAATGAATCCCATAATTCCTTTGCTGTTTTGCAATTTGCTACTTGTAAGATCACATCTTCGGTCAATGCTTGATATAGGAAGGCAGTTGTTGCCTTATCCTTCTTGACATCTACTTGTGTATCAGCCTTAGGTTCTATTGCTTCCCATAAGCCTTGTGCTTCTAGTATCACCTTAATTTGTATAGTCCAAACTATGTAGTTTGTGGCTTTGAGTTTTGGGCATTGATACTGTGTCATAGGGGTTACGGGTTTTGGTGCAGTGTTACTGCCACTTGCATCGTCACCAGGCATATTGATGGTACTTATGATCTTCACTTTCTAATGGGGATTCTAACTAAGTATGGTATTCTTAATACTACAGGAACATAATAGTACGGGATCAATATATAGTTCTCGGGATTTCCTAGTAATGTAAAATAACGATCTATACTATTTAAAGTATAAGAGAAATCTAAAGTTTGACTTTGTGACCTCGTTGTTGTGTATTAAACACAGTAGTATTCCCACTTGTGTCGGTATTTGAGTATAATACCAACCACTTTCTTTCTTTCCCACTTTCACTTAAACCAATTCGCGTACACCTTTGATGTTGTCGAATTGCCTTCAGTCTACTTGTTCTTTTACTACGTTGTTTCTCTTCTTTCTTTTGTGTCGATGTATAATGTTTTGCCTTCGAACTCTTGGTCTCGGCTATTTTCCGAACACAAATATCTTCCAAAATACCTTTCGGTATTTTCCAAAGAAACAAGTCGATTACTTGTTCTTTCCTTTACCACTATGAATGGTAAAATTCTACGTTTGCTTGTCCGCGTTCCACAACACTTTCTCTTTACTTTTGTTCCACACCGAATTGTGCTTCACCCAAAAATACCTTTCGGTATTTTCCAACAAAAACCCACAAGTGATCAATTCGTGTCTTTTTGTTAATAGTCTTATATCGCTAGCGTCTCTTCTTCCAAAAACACTACTTGATTGTTTTTCTAACCGGTTGTGTTTTCTTCTATCTCCAAGCAACGCCTCGTTTTCTCTTCTTGTATATGCGGTATTATACAAGGTATTTCTTCTTCTGTTGCTGCGTTCGATGGCCTACAACAGAAATTCCGACACCACAAAGATTGGTGTCCTCTAGTTTGCAATTTCGACACAAAGATGAGTCGTATACTACTTATCTTATGTCCTAGTTATCCAAGTAACGTCTTCCTTTTCCTGAAAAAATGTTTCAGCGTGTATTCTTCTTCCAGAAACAATAGTTTCTGTTTCCTTCTTCCTGAACCAAAAGACCAGCGTTTGTTTTCTGGTTTTGGTTTCCTTTTTCTTACGTTGAGGTTTTTCTGTTTGGTATGTATCTCGTTAACAAGAATCTGGTTTGATTCTGTCTCGTTTAACAAGGTCTGGTACTCGTTAACAAGAAATCTGGTTTGATGAATATGTGATTGTAACGAGATGTAACTAAGGCTCTTGATGCCAAATGTTGGTCCCTAACGTGTATGATTTGAGTGAGTCGATGTGAAATGTGCAAACAACAAATAAGAACTTTGAATAACTAATCGTCTAACTTCTGTAACGTTACAAGTATGTACATATTTATACTAAACGAAAGGGTATTTCCCAAACGTTGCAACGGTTAAGTGATAACTGTTTTTGGCGGTTACAACCGTTTTTCCATAACTACTTTCTATAACTACTTGGCGGTTAAGTAACTGCCGTCAACCGCTATTCGGTTGGCATCTTTAAAACGAGCAAGTATGGTCCTTTGAGTTAGAAGCAATGACGAGATTATTAGTTTACATTAATCGCTTATGTGCATAATTTACCCTGAAAACTCGAAATGGACCGAGTATATAGTTGTGTGGGTAGGCTTTGGGTTTTTATTGGCAATGTACTTTATAGGTGATTTGTATGGACATCAACTAATAGACTACAATAAGCCCTTCAGTTCTTTAAAGATCAATTACGCGGGACTTATTCATGTACCACTTTCCCTTATGTTGGTGTTAGTCCTCACCATAAACCTTGACTGGAGAAACAAATAAAGTATTCAACTTGGAAGCTGATCTTCAACAAGACAAGAGCAAGATTTAGGACTCGATGTAATCTGACACTAGTTCCTACCTACTAGGAGAAAGTTGTAATAAGCTATTTTATGAAGTTAGAAGGTTTTCAGATCAATTTTTTGGTTCAGAAATAAAGTTGCAACATCACGTCCATTGTTGCATTTTGTGTGGATCTATTATGTGAAACACATATCATATTGCTATTTGTAGGTTTATGCGACTTTTTCACGTTAAAACCTTCACTTATATTTTTTAATTAGTTAAGGTTTTCTTTCATTTTTTATGGCAACGGGTCGGGAATTTCAGTGGTTAGATATGCCATAATGTAGATTTTAGTGTTGTCATTAAGGATGAGTTGTTAGACAAATGTAGATTAGAAAATATTACTGTAGCTTAGACAAGCATCATCTAGCATACATCGCAGTTTCCATCAATTTTTCTTTTTTTCTAAATAATGTCCATGAAGAATAGCACATTTTTCCAAAAGCATTAGGAAAATATCTCTTTTCCTAAGTCGACTTACCAAAGTAAAAAGGCTTTAAATTCCAAACCCTTAAAAATCCTTTTTCAATCATTACCATATAAAAACTCTGGATCAAGTTATTTAAATCCACTCGACCAGACTAAGTACTTAATAGTCATGGCCGGATATATAGTTCAGATCATATGACAAAAAAAATTCGCCATAACCACCCCGTCGCAACGCGCACGGGCTCCTAAACTTCACATTCTTTTCAGATTACATTCATGAAATTCTTTATACTTTCATAAACCTCATCCGAATTACACTTTGACATTAAGACTTGGGATAGAGGATCTTTGTATGATCTTCATCTCGGTATGTTTGTGTCTCGTTATGAAAGTACTTCCATAGAGTATTTTTTATTGAAAGTGCCCAACGACTCTTTTTTCGACTGTTGGCCCTCGATCATTATCCCCACAACTGAGTCTTGCACACAACTGTGTATTCTTTTTGTCGAAGATGTGCTTCTTGGCGGGGTGAGTGTAACTAGGAGGACGTCGCCTCCTTGGGTCCAAAACGCATCTTCGCACCCTTATTATAGGTGTTCTTAATGATAAAAGATTTATGATATATTTAAATTTAAAAAAAAAGATGTAATTTTTTTTTAATTGAAATAAGAGTGGTTAATAATTAATGTCCCATCTTTTTATGATCTTTGTTGAACCAAACTCATTATGTGATATCACCAAGTGTGAGTCCTCTATAACCTTAACTAGTTACTATCTGTTTTTCTTTTATTAAGAATACTATACAATCTTTATGTTGTAAAAGAGTTAGGATCAAATGAGAAGAAATTTAAAATGAGATGGATGAGAAATAAATACCAAAACACATTAGAGATGCATATAGTTGGATTAGATGCATCTCTAGCATTTTAGATGCATCATAATATATTTTTTTAGCTCAAAACTTGATATATATACATATATTAGATGCATTATCAAGTTTGGCCAATAGTATGTATTTTTCGTCATTTGCGCGTCAATTGAGATGCTATAATAACACATTAAAGATGCATCTACTTGTATTAAATGCATCCCTGCTTTGTCTCATTTTCACCTAAAAAGTTTTAGGTTTCTGATCGCATATTACGGGCGAAAATGTTCTATGAAAAACTACTAAAACTTTTTCGCATGTTTTACACTATGTAGCTGTTTGGGCTAAGTTAATTCGCATATACACAATGTAGTTTGGTCCTGTCTATTAACGAGTATATTGTAGAAAACCACACTCTCGTTTATCAAGTTTATATTCTAATCTTTTGTTTAAAAAAAAAAAAAAAAAAAGAAAGAAAGAAAAGGGAAAGGTCATCCTTGAGTACAACTAGACCTAACCATTTGAATACATACATGTTTCAATCGAAATGGAGTAGTCTCATTTTTTAGCTTAAATTTGTAATGTAGTTTCGTTTCTTTTGGAGTGTGTACTTTTGTATGTTTTAGACAAACATTTATCAGGTATCAATATATGAACATATTTGGTGTGCGTTACGAGTTACGACTTTAACAAAAGAATAATACGCCGGGTGTTCATCCTGGTGTAGAAGCCTAATTTTCCTCGAGGTGTAGAGTGACTTATTTTTCAAAATTCAGGAGTTAATGCACTATTGCTTCCATTTATAATGTTTGGGACTAATTATGTGCTTTTTACACATAACTTTTGTCACAATTGTGTGTGTAGGTGTTACTGTTCATTAGTGTTTTGTTTTCGGATCATTGAATCTGTGATGATCACAAACGTTCAGGGAGTGTAATCTTGTTGTTTTGTGTATTAGTCTATTAGTCATTCTATTGAACCATGATATAGAATAAGTTGTTTACAAAGAGATGGTCAATTGGTTTAATGTTTTTTTGGTAAAGGGTTACCCTGATTGTTTTAATAGTTTTTTCTCAGGCTACGGTTGCTTGATACAAGGTTTTAAATGGTTTTAAAAGTTTTTTTTGAGAAGTATTAATCTTTAAGAGCTTTCTCTAATTAATTAACTCTTGTTCGTGAGAGCCTTATATCTTAACCATAATCTTGTAATTTGTGTAATCCATTCTGAGATATTAAATGACAGCACACGCACAAGAATTTTGTTGCTGTTGATCGATCTGATCTCTGCTAAAAAAATTCTTTTCGTATATCTAGTACAAACATATGGTACGTGGAGGTGTGATCGAGTCTATATGGAACGATAATAAGTAAGAGATTCACTATTCTAAAGAATGAAGAAGAATATATGATAACATTGCTACATAAGAAACTCCTTATTGACATAAACTCAGGCGTATAAGAGATTTACACATCACTTGATTTTTAGCCAAACTTCAACAACCAATGTAATAATCAAGGATTTGGCATCGTTAAGTATTTGCAAATTTGTCTACTTCAAATAGGTTCCCGAAATTCTACGGTTCATCTTATCGATGTATAAACTTTTATTGTCGTACAAAGTTGTAGTTCATATAGTAACCAAAAAGTGCTCAATACCGCCATCTTTTTGTTGGCACATTAAAAAACTACTTACCAGTATGCTTTACCATGCTATGTTGCAATCTACAAGCATAAACTTTTATTGTCGTACAAAATTGTACTACTAGTTCATCAGAACTGAACAAGAATAAGATAGAATCCACCTCACAGCGGCGGAACTTGTATTTTAGGGGGGCCGAATTTATATTGAGGTGGCCGAATTAGAGATTTGTTTGTAATCTCAACTAAATTACCCCTAAAACCTATAATATTTACATTAGGTGTCGTAAATTTTGGTGAGACCGGGACCCTCCCCTGCCCTCAAAGAGTCCGCCCCTCCCACCCCACCACATCGAGAGATACTTCCAGTATTGTGTAATGGGGTTTTGATAAATAATTAATTAATATGGCAAATACATCAATATTGAAGTACACAACCAATAAAAGAAAAAGAAAAGGAAAAAAAATACCTTATTATACGGAGACCACCTATTTCAACAAATTGAAACAATGATAGAAGGGTCTTTTGGGTGTGCTGTAATACAAAAGCAGAAACAAAAATGGGTTTGAGCATATGCGACAATGTAGTTTTCGTCGGTGCTTATGGTTGAAAATGTTCCTTAGCTTGGTGATGGTTTTACTAATATTTTCTGTGTATTTGCTATCCTATAGTATCATGCTTAGATACAGAAATGGGTGTCTTATATATTTGGATAACTGAGAGCATCTACAAATTTACAATGTATCTATAAAAAATGACTCTTTGTTTTTTCAAACTCATCTTTTCATTCAATTCGAAATATCCAAAAGCTATTCTCAAACCTCTTTTACAATGCAAAAGCTTTCGACACGACTTTTAAATTACTCTTAACATAATTAGATAAGAGTATCTTAGCCTTAAATTATGAATGACAAATTCAGGGACTAGCTAGTTAGCTACGTCTTTCTCTTTGGCGTATGAGCAACAAGACTGTGAGTAATGTGTATAGATGTTTAAAGATAAGGAACACTTTATGTTTTTTCATGAAAACGAAGGTACCTATAGCTGACTAATGAAAAGTTTCAATTAATAACGTGCCGCATTTGGTTTAATTAGCGTGGCATTAATTGGCCATGTTGGCCCGCTGTGAACACTCCAGGACCGTTCATACGGCCGCCTCATCTACAAGCACTAATGGCTAATAATATCAGAAGTCAGGCTCCTCAAACCGGAGGTAATGGTCCGTGTTCAGAAAGTAGTGTGGCTAGCTGGATGTACTGCTATACAATGTTTTGCCAGATACCACCAGCTGTGAACACTCCCAAGACATACAAAACCAACGGGCCAACTTGGCCAATTAATGCCACGCTAACAGATTTTGCTTTCAAGTTTTATACCCTCTCCTCTTTTAGCTTGAACTAATTTTTTTTTCCTTGTCTTATTCAATACTCATGTAATATTTCAAGTTGGGTTAAAAATGAGAAAAAGTTTAAGGGAAGAGAAAGAATGTGCTACAAAGGTTAAGAGGAAATGAGAAGGAAAAAAGAATGAAAGTGTTAAATTGTGACTTGGAGCTGATGTGGCGAGGGAAAACCCAATCACACTCTTCACACTAATAATGGATATTTCAAGGGATGATAATAACTTGAGCCTAATCTCTTGTATTCAGAGGGATGAGAATGAGTTGAGGCTAAGCTCATTACAGCTCGAGCTCTACTCATTTACATTATTAAAGCTCGAGCTCATTTTAAGCTATATATCTTTTACTTGGGTTCAACTTGTTAAAAAAAATTCAATATCTCGCGCTTGAATCATTTTAAAGATAATCTGTCAGAAATACACCTAAACTCGAGTGAAATTTGTTAAACACACTAGGTTCGGGCTCTCTAATATATTTTAAAAATCATTTTTACATAGTTATATGTATACACATTATTTATTTTTGGGTAAAAGGGAACTTCCACTCTGGTAAAATATATTAACCAAACAAACCCTAAACCCTAAACTGTTTAAAGTAAAATGAAATGTGACTGAAATTCCACATTAACCTCAAGCAACCGCTTGAACAACCACTAAAATGTTTATACTTATACGCATTATATATACATATATAGTTTTAAGAGTTGCTTTGAAGCTCAGTATCGAGCTCGTTTATTAAATGAGCCCCAAACCAAAGCTCAAACTCAAACTTATTTTGACTTGGCTCGTTTCAAGCTTTTATGCATTTGATCACTTTAACATCGTGACACTGTTTTTAACATTCTAAAGCATTGACGGCTTTCCTTAACAAATGGTAAAGAAACGTCAAGACTCAAAGGAGGTCTTGTGAACAGCCAAATCCTGATTATAAACGGGTGTGCCAAAATTAAAGTATTTTTGTGCATATGCAATAACCATCAAAATTGGGTGAATACCCGCATCCTGCGAAATGTGTGTAGAAAATCAAGGCCATAATTGTTGTCCATCAGAATCCTCATAGTTCCTTTGAACTATGTCGTTAAATATATTTATGGTTGGTGTATGTATTTATGTCATGAGAGTGGGCATTACGACTTTTCTCAGGACTTTAAGCATAATGTATAATGTCTAGATATATCATAATTAGTTTCAAGTAGATATTACACTATAAGAGTTTGTCAGCGCGGGTATTCACGCTTCCTTGCATGACTAACTTACTGATACTTCAAAGCACGTGACAAAAATAAATCTGGTATCATTAACTTATCATACCAGGGGGCATAACAAATGGGTCTACATTTTTAGTATTATCGTTTTACAATCTACCACACCGGGATAATTTTATTAAAATAATTTGCTTTTAGTTTTGTTAGCGACAATCGAAACCCCATTAATAAATAGTTTGAACATTGAAATTTGTAAATTACTTTGTTCTTTGTGTTTGTTCTTGGACTTCCTACCATCACACTATACATGATAGGGTTTTTTTGTCACTGGTAGGCAGTAGGCTATGAAATACATGCCACCCCTATGCATAAAAAGATGATTTTGTTGCCCTTCCTAGAACTCTTACCACATGAAGAGAAATATTCCACCAAGCAGTACACAAACCCAGTGTTATGCCTAAAATCGTCGCATGTGCTTTGACTAGTGTAGTGAAAGATTTATGCATCACCCCAATGACAATTCCTAACACAACAATGACACAGTGATGGAAGTTGATCGATGTTGACGCTAATGAATGGCATTGTAATATGAACATGGTTTATTTCATGTGAGGGATGAATTGATTCTTCATTTTGCCTTAAATTACTGAGATAACACATAAATGAGATAAAACCTAATGATTAGACATAATGATTTGACAATATGGGGTAAGATTGTGTATCCATTGTAGTGTAAAATGGATAAGGTGAAAGAAAGAAAAATCTTTGATCTTTTTAATTTTTGGTCATAGTTTTGGGGTTTTCCATTCGTATGATATAATGCTATTTTGTATGTCTCATAAAATGTTAAGCGAGACAAGGATTAATCACATAAAATGTGATATAGCAGTGGCTCCTGAACCTAAGAACGAGATGACAAGACTCAGTTTTTATGTTTATGTTTGACTCGATAGCGGTTAAATAAGTTAAAAGTTTGAGTTGTTGTTTCTTGTGTGACAGCGTTTAAGTTTTGAAATAGTTTACTAAATGTTGTAAGTATTGTCTCTTGGGATGGAGGCGGGAAAAGTGTATATGAAACTTTTGTATACGAGTTGGCTCGATTATTGGCTCAAGTGTTATCCAAGATTAAATATATACAAGTTGAATTGTATTCGTTTGGTTTCGAGGTGTGAAAGTATAAATTTATTGAAATCGTGGTTAAATAATATATTTGGACAAATATAGTATTTAAAAGTTTACGCTGATGATGTTGCCAAATAAAGATATGGGTTAAATATATTTACTTAAACGAAAAGGTGGTAAAATGTATAAGTTTATCGAACTTATAAAAGCTTTGGATAATAATGTCAAAGTGTTTAACTAAAAATGGTTAAAGTTGTAAAGGTTTAATACAATTCTCATAACTTACAAGAAAATTATATCAAATGAATTAAGGTTGGGGGTTGAAAGTGTAAAGGATTTATATAGGTTTTAAACTTATAAAAGCTTTTAAGAAAAATGGTAAGTGTTTGGAAAATGGAGGGCCAAATCTGTCAAAAGGGCGAAACTTGTAAAAATCACAAAAATGTAAAAACTGCCATAGACCAGTTTCGAACTCGAGATCCCTCGTGTGAAACCCAGCGACATAACCGGTTGAGCGAAAGGCTCTTCTTGGTTAATTTTTGTACACCATTTGTATTTAACCAGTTACTAACTGTAAGCAGGGTTGTAGCTAGTCTAGAAGCTTAAGGTCACATAAAAGGATCGAGTTCATATGCTTTGATTTCCTTGAAAAAATTCTAGCTAATCCATAGGAAGGTAAAGCATTTACTATACAGTAAATTCAACAGTAACCCACTAATAAATACAGTACCATACAGTAGCATTGTGTACAAAGTACAAACTGCATATTTCATCAAAATGGCTTATGATTGTAACGTAGCTAAAAAGAAGTGATCAAGAACTATACACAATGGGGTTGGTTTTGACTATTAAATAGGGTCTACCATACGCACTATGTAGTTTGGTCATCTCAAGTAACGAGACTTGTAGAAAATTGCACATTGTTGTGGTCGTAAATATCTTCAAATTGTTTTAAATCCTAAAAAAAGGTTTAAAAAATTGTATCGGAGCAACGGTTAAATTCTAAAACTTAAGGATGACTTGTCTATACACAATGGGTTAAGTTAATTCGCATATAACAGGCGAAAATGTTCTATGAAAAACTACTAAAACTTTTCTGCCTGTTATACACTATGTAGCTGTTTGGGCTAAGTTAATTCGCATATACACAATGTAGTTTGGTCCTGTCTATTAACAAGTATATTGTAGAAAACCACACTCTCGTTTATCAAGTTTATAAAAAATAAAAAAAATAAAAAATCCTTGAGTACAACTAGACCTAACCATTTGAATACGTACGTGTTTCAATCGAAATGGAGTAGTCTCATTTTTTAGCTTAAATTTGTAATGCAGTTTCGTTTCTTTTCGACAGTGTACTTTTGTATGTTTTTGACAAACATTTATCAGGTATCAATATATGAACATATTTGGCGTGTGTTATGAGTTACGACTTTAACAAAAGAATAATACGCCGGGTGTTCATCCTGACGTAGAGAAGCCTAATTTTCCTCGAGGTGTAGAGTGATTTTTTTTTCTTTTTCTAAATTTAAGAGTTAATGCACTATCGCTTCCATTTATAATGTTTGGGGACAAATTATGTGTTTTTTTTCCCATAACTTTTGTCACAATTGTGTGCAGGTGTTACTGTTCATTAGTGTTTTGTTTTCGGATCATTGAATCTGTGATGATCACAAACGTTCAGGGAGTGTAATCGTGTTGTTTTGTGTATTAGTCTATTAGTCATTCTATAGAACCATGATATAGAATAAGTTGTTTAACAAAGAGATGGTCAATTGGCCGGTTTAATGTTTTTTTGGTAAAGGGTTACCCTGATTGTTTTAATAGTTTTTCGCAAGCTACGGTTGCTTGATACAAAGTTTTAAATGGTTTTATATGTGTTTTGAAAAATATTAATCTTTAAGAGCTTTCTCTAACTCTTGTTCGTGAGCCTTATGTCTTAACCATAATCTTGTAATATGTGTAATCCATTCTGAGATATTAAATGTCAGTACACGCACAAAAAATTTGTTGTCTATTGATCGATCTGATCTCTGCTTAAAAAATTCTTTTCGTATATCTAGTTCTAACATGTGGTACGTGGAGGTGTGATCGAGTCTATGTGGAACGATAATAAGTAAGAGATTCGGTATTCTAAAGAACGAAGAATATAATATGATAACATAGCTACATAAGAAAGTCCTTATTGACATAAACTCAGGCTTATAATCTTTACACATTGCTTGATTTTTAGCCAAACTGCAACAGCCAATGTAATAATCAAGGATTTGGCATCGTTAAGTATTTACAAATTTGTATACTTCAAATAGGTTCCAGAAATTCTACGGTTTCATCTTATCAATGTATAAACTTTTATTGTCGTACAAAGTTATAGTTCGTATAGTAATAACCAAAAAGTGCTCAACACCGCCATCTTTTTTTTGGCACATTAAAAAACTACATACCAATATGCTTTACCATGCTATGTTGCAATCTACAAGCATAAACTTTTATTGTCGTACAAATTTGTAGTTCATCAAGAATTGAACATGAATAAGATAGAATCCACCCCACCACATTGACAGATACTTTCAATATTGTGTAATGGGGTTTTGATAAATAATTAATATGGCAAACACATCAATATTGAAAGTACACAACCAATGCTATAAAAGAAAAAGAAAAGGAAAAAGAATACCTTATTATGATTCGGAAACCACCTATTCCAACAAATTGAAACAATGACAGATGGGTCTTTTGTTTGTAATCTCAACTAAATTACCCCTAAAACCTATAATATTTACATTAGGTGTCGTAAATTTTGGGGAGACCGGGACCCTCCCTGCCCTCAAAGAGTCCGCTCCTCCCACCCCACTATTAGAGAATAAATAGGCCCAAGCCCGGTTTGTGGGCTTGAGGCATTTAGGGTTTTACCATTATAAATAATGGTTGATAATAAAGTTATACCGACGGGTTTCATTATCTAACATGGTTTCAGAGCGGGTCTGATCCTCAGACCTAGGTGGCTAGGTTGAGCCGCCCTTTTTATACCATCCCGTCAAATCTCTATCTCAAAAAAAAAAAAAAAAAAAAAAAAAAAAATCCTAGCCGCTATCTTCCAGTCACCAAGAAGAAGAATAAGAAGAAGCAGCAGTTATGAATATTATTATTCTTGTTGATGATGCATTGCTTTCTTTGTTATCCGACTTATCTCGTTGTTGTTTTTTTTTTTTTTTTTTTTTTTATCTTAACCAACTAAAACTTGCCTTGTAGCTATAGTTATATTCGGTTTATGTTATTTATCCGGTTTATTTTTATTTTATGTCGAATCTAGGTATTTAGTCCCGAGACGACTTTTGTTGGTGTCGAATCTAGGGTTTTATTCTAAACGACTTTTGTTGGTGTCGAATCCGGTATCAATTCCGAGACGACCTTTGTTTTATATCGAATCCGGTATCAATTCCCGAGACGATCGTTAAAATCTTTCCGCCGCCTCCTTCTTCTCGATCCGCTCATCTTCATCACACTTTTCTCACCTCCATTTTATATCTTCTAAAAAAAAAAAAAAAAAGATCTTTATGTTTTCTATGGAAAAACACGCCCTGTTTGTTTGGAAGGTTCTTTGGGGGTTGAAGTTTTAGAACCAACTTTCGTTGTCTCATCTTTGTTTGGTTGTATGGGATACTTTGGTTTACCCGGTTTGTTGTTGCTGCTGAAGATGCTCCCGCTTGCTGTCAAATGTCTTCATCAACAATTATTTACTTGCTTTGGTTTATTGTTTATTAGCTTTGATCTCCAGTTCGAGCTTTCGCGATTTCGCCGCTCGAACTGCGGGGGAGTATTAGAGAATAAATAGGCCCAAGCCCGGTTTGTGGGCTTGAGGCATTTAGGGTTTTACCATTATAAATAATGGTTGATAATAAAGTTATACCGACGGGTTTCATTATCTAACACCCACCACATCGAGAGATACTTCCAGTATTGTGTAATGGGGTTTTGATAAATGATTAATTAATATGGCAAATACATCAATATTGAAGTACACAACCAATAAAAGAAAAAGAAAAGGAAAAAAAAAATACCTTATTATAGGGAGACCACCTATTTCAACAAATGAAACAATGATAGAAGGGTCTTTTGGGTGTGCTGTAATACAAAAGCAGAAACAAAAATGGGTTTGAGCATATGCCACAATGTAGTTTTCGTCGGTGCTTATGGTTGAAAATGTTCCTTGGTGATGGTTTCACTAATATTTTCTGTGTATTTGCTATCCTATAGTATCATGCTTAAATACAGAAATGGGTGTCTTATATATGTGGACAACTTAGAGCATCTACAAATTTGCAATGCATCTATCAAAAAATGACTTTTTGTTTTTTCTAACTCATCTTTTCATTCAATTCAAAATATCCAAAAGCTATTCTCAAACCTCTTTTACAATGCAAAAGCTTTCGACAAGACTTTTAAATTACTCTTAACATAATTAGATAAGAGCAGCAGGTATGCTACCAAGTTAACACGCCAAACAACAAAAGTTTGTCAATAACATGCCAAATGTGATACCAGGCAAAATGCCATCCGTGAGCCAAATGCTCCTTGAGCCACTGCAATGGCTCATGCCAAATGCAACTTTTGCCTTTTTTTTTTCTTTCTTTTTGTTTGTATTATGAGTGAGTGATATATTTGGTGGGGTATTTTGTGGGACCCAATAACATGTTAATGGTGTTTTATGAGGGAGGGTGTTTTAGTTATTGATGTGTTATTGGAAAGTGTATGATGTGGCGCTGAGATGGCATACCAATAACGTGTTATTCGTTATTGCGATACCTTGTGCTCTAAGAGTATCTTAGCCTTAAATTATGAACGACAAATTCAGGGACTAGCTAGTTAGCTACGTCTTTATCTTTGGCGTATGAGCAACAAGACTGTGAAGTAATGTGTATAGCTGATTAAAGATAAGGAACACTTTATGTTTTTTCATGAAAACGAAGGTACCTATAGATGACTAATGAAAAGTTTCAAGCTGTGAACACTCCAGGACCGTTCATACGGCCACTTCATCTACAAGCGCTAGTGGCTAATAAACGAAAACCCTTTAAATGTTTAAGAGTATGAATTGAAACTTGTATATATTTAAAAGGTTTTAAAAAAATGTTGCATCAACTGGTTCGTCTTCTTCCTTCTAAACACACACACTCAAACACAAAATACAATTAAAAAATCAAAAAAGAAAAAGAAAATGAAATGAGTTTTGTCGTTATTATTGTTGAATAATCGGGGGAGCCAAAAGCAACGAGCACTCGTGGTATGGTGGCGAGGTGGTGGCGAGATCCGGCCAACATTCACGTGGGTTTCGGCGAGCATGCTCGTTATGAGACTCAATGCTAACATATATCCATAGAAAGGTAGGTTAGCATTTACTATACAATTAAATCATCAGGAACCACTAATAAGTACTACTTTAGCATTGTGCACAAACTGTATATTTCATCAAAATGATGTATGATTGTGATGTAACTAAAAAGAATTGAAAGAGCTATACACAATGGTATGGCTATGACAATTAAATAGGGTCTATTATACATACTATCACTACAAGAAAAAAGGGCTATAGTGACGACAGGAAAATCATCACTAAAGGTGGAAAAGTCGTCACTAAACCGGTTTAGTCACGAAAATCAAGGTCGTCACTTGTCGTCACTATAGCTCCGTCACTAAGTTAATAGTGACGAAACTGGAATTTGACACTAAATTTAGTGACAAGCTAAAGTCGTCACTTATGGGTGTGTGACAACACATTTCGTCACTTAATTTTCACATTTGAAGTGGCTAAAGTCGTCACTATTTGATGCGATTAGTGACGAAAGAAAGGCGTCATTGTTTTGTGTGAACTTAACATCCAATAGTGACGAAATACTTCGTCACTTTCCAAAATATATCCCGATAATGCGGTACCTACAATTGTAAATATGGGTAAATTTCGTCACTATATGGTCTTATTAGTGATGAGAATTTTTGTCGTCACTAATATTTCGTCACTATAGCCCCTTTTTTTTGTAGTGTATGTACGTAGCTTGGTCGTGTCTATTAACAATGGGTATTTCCAGGGATGATAATGACTTGAGCGTGATCTCTTGTATTCTGAGGGATGAGAATGAGTTGAGCCTAAGGTTGTCACAGCTCGAGCTATACTCATTTACATTATTAAAGCTCGAGCTCGTTTTGAGCTTTTTAACTTGGACTCAACTAGTTAAAAAATTGAAGATATTTATCTAAAAAACTCGTATAGTGCAAGGAAGCGTCAATTCCCGCTCTAACAAACTCGTGTAGTGCAATATCTACTAGAATCTGATTCTTATATAAATCTAGACATTGTGCATTATGCTCAAAGTTTTGATAAAAGTCGTAATGCCCGCTCTCACCACATAAACATAAACACCAACCATAAACATTGTTGGTCCCTACGTATGAATGATTGAGTCGATATGAAATATGCAAACAATAATGATAAGATCTTTGAATAACTAAATCGTCTAACTTCTGAAATGATTCATTACAACGAGTATAAATACTAAACGAAAGGGTACGAGTAAACAATGTGTCGGTTAATGTTTGTAACCGTTTGTAACCGCCCCTTAACTACCCTATAACCGTTTTTTGGCGGTTGTAACTGCTAGTAACCGCTAGTCAGTTATTATCTTTGAGATGAGCAAGTTTGGTCCTTTAAGGTTGAAGCAATGGCGAGATTATAAAGTCTTCATTCTCCTCCCTAATCTTGATCGTTGCTTCGTCCTAAGTCTTGAACTCCGAGCATTTGTCGCATAGTCACGAACTTGAGTCTTGGTAAAGCTTTCGTTAAGATGTCTGCTCTTTGTAGTTCTCCACTTAAGTGTTCTACTTTGATATGACCATTCTCTACGCATTCACGAATGAAATGATAGCGAATGTCTATGTGCTTCCTCCTTCCGTGAAAATCTGGGTTCTTTACGAGTTGTATAGCTGATATATTGTCAACTCTAAGCGTTATCTTCTTTTCTTCTAATCCAGTTAATTCACCGAGTAATCGTTTTAGTCATAAGGCTTGACATGTCAGAATGCCATGAATTCGATTCACATGATGAGAGTGCTATCGTTGGTTGTTTCGAGTACACCAAGTAATAGGTGACTCTCAAGTAAAATACTATTCCAAGAGTTCCTTTTCCTTGATCCGTATTGATTCCATAACCATCGCCACCGTATCCCGTAATCTTGCGACCTCCTTCTTTCTTGTATATTATTCCATGGTCTTCGTTTCTTTGATGTATCGGATTACTTGTTTCACCGCCTTCAGTGATGATCCTTCGGGTCTTGCATAAATCACCGAGTAGTCCAATCGAGTAACTAAGATCTGGTCTTGTATGTAGTAAGTATCTGAGACTTCCAATTAGGCTTCGGTAATAAGTTGCGTCAACTGGTTCTCCATCTTCCGCCTTGACCAACTTAGTGTCGGGATCCATAGGTGTCTTCGTATCATTACTATCCGTCATGCTTGTCTCTTTTAAGATCTTGTTAATGTATCCAGTTTGCTTGATCATAATCTCTCATCCTGTCTGTGTAACTTATATCCCAAGGTAATATGCTAGCAACCCTAAGTCGCTCATTTCAAATTTATCTTCCATCTGGGACTTGAACAAGTCTACTTCCTTCTTTGGAGTGCCCGTGATTATTAAATCATCTACATATACTCCAACGATAAGTGTAGAAGTCTTGCTGCTCTTTGTGTAGATTGCTTGTTCGAGATTGCATTTCTTAAAGTCTAGGGACTTCAAGGTTTGGTCAAGCTTCACGTTCCAAGCTCTAGGTGCTTGTATTAAGCCATACAAAGCTTTAGTTAGCTTGTAGACTTTTCCAAGGTTTCATTGTTGAATGAAACCTTGAGGTTGTGTAACATAGACTTCTTCCTTCAGTTCTCCATGTAAAAATGCTGATTTTACATCTAAGTGGTGTACTTGCCATCCATGATATGTCGCTAGTGCTAATATCAATCGAACTGTCTCTATCCTAGCAACGGTGCAAATACTTCATCAAGTCTATTCCTTGTTCTTGTACATAACCTTTGCTACTAATCTTGCTTTATACTTTATGATCCTTCCTTGTGCATCTCTTGGTTTTATAAACCCACTTAAGTCCTATTGCCTTCGATTTTGGGCAATGTGGTAAGTGGTCCATGTGTTATTTTTGTTAATTGAATCTAATTCAATTTGCATGGCCTCAATCCACTTCTTATCTTTTGATGCTTCCTTGTAATTACGGGTTCTTCTTCGTGAAAAACAAGCTAGGTGCTTCTACTTCACGTGCGCTTTGGTAAATTTCGTAATATCTTTTAAACCTTGTATAGGTCTATGATCATATCTCTGCTCGAGCTTTCGAACGAACTTATAGTAGCTCTTTCTTCATCTTCCGAGTTAGGGTTGTAAGTGTATGATGGTGGTGTGATTGGTGAAGGTGGATCCGTATAGGTTCTTGTTCTTGATACGTGTCATCGTTGTTTTCTAAGTTGATCGTGTAGGATTATCATAGTCAACTCCATCTACCATAAAGCTAGTCCAAAACGTATCGTCTGTGTCTGTATCCTCTTCATTGTTGTTCCAATCCCACGGTTTCTTTTCCATAAACTTCACATCCCTACTAACATGTTTTTTTCTTTCCTACTGGATCATATAGCCTACATGCTTTAGATCCTTCTTCAACTCCTAAGTAAATCATTGGAATGCTTCTATCATCCAGCTTCTTCAAGTGAGGTATTGTTACCTTAGCATAAGTTGTGCATCCGAATATTCTTAGGTATTCTAGGTTTGGTTTTCTGTTGTAGAGGGCTTCATATGGTGTTTTATCTACCAGTGTTTTCGTAGGTACCCTGTTGAGTATGTAAATGGCGTGCCTGACTGCTTCCGCCCAATAAGTTAAGGGTAACTTCATCGCTTTCATCATACTCTTAGTCGTCGATAATACTGTCCTATTTCTCCTCTCTACTACACCATTCTGTTGCGGTGAGTATGGTGCTGTCAATTGTCTTTCTATTCCGTTCTCCTTACAGTATTTGGTGAATTCATGTGATGTAAATTCACCTCCTCTATCCGTTCTTAGCATCTTTATTTTCAACTTCAACTTTGATTCAATTTGCTATCTAAATTCCTTGAATGTGCTGAATGCTTGATCTTTCGAGTTTAGAAAGTAAGCCCACATGAAACGTGTGCAATCATCTACTAATAAGAAGATGAGCTTCTTTTCAGAGTGTGTGGTTGGACTTATGGGACTACAAAGATCTCCATATACTAAGTCCAATGGGTTCTTTGATCTGAATTTAGCTTGGTTTGGAAAAGGTGTTCTAATGTGTTTTCCTAATAAACATGCATCACAGATTTGTCCTGCATGGTTTATTCTAGGTACACTACACCAAAATCAGGGTTTGGGGACGGACATATTATTTGGGTCGACTTTGTCGTCCCAAATTGCATGTAAGACCCACACGGTTTTCAACAAATACAAAAGTTAGATAAGAACTTTTGACCCATGCATTTTGGGACGACAATGTCGTCCCATTTTGTAATTATTTAATTTTTTGGTATTTAAATAATTTTTCACGAAAATTAAATACATCCCGCCGCTTTTTACCCATTAACACTTTGGACGACGTTGTCGTCCCAAACTCAGAATCTATTTTTTAACACAAGCTTTTAGTTAAATTATTTATTTTAAATAATTTTATTTAATATAGAATTAAAATTAAATAGTTTATATTTATGATTAAATACTTTAATCTAAAATTAAATACATTTATAGAATTAAAAAAATATTTACCGCCAATTGTTTCCCGCCATTATTTTTACCGCCAATAGTTTCCCGCCATTATTTTTAATTAGTTTATTTAATTTTAAAAAATTATTTTTATTTAATTTAAATAATTTTATTTAATATAGAATGAAAATTAAATAGTTTATATTTATGATCAAATACTTTATTTTAAAATTAAATACATTTTTCCCGCCATTATTTTTCCCGCCATTATTTTTCCCATAAAGTTTTCCTTATATATCCCACAAAACATAAATAACCACAAAACACACGTAATAATAAAATGGTTGATTACACGCCGGAAAAAGAGTGGTCACCGGTTTTATCGTCCATATATCTCTTTACTCGAGTTCTTGATACGTATGGGTCGAATTTATGATGAATATGGTTCTTATAAGAACATAGATCCGCTTATGAGAGACCGCGATTCGGAATGGTTAAGGAAAGAGCGACTCTACATAGTGTATTTGGACAAAGAAGCTACTTCAGATTATGGAATGGAGGAGCAAACCCATCGAAGTCAAGCAATGTGGGAGCATTCGTCAAGCAAAGGAAGGAAAAGATGAAGTCGAAAAAGCCCGCTCGATTACACATTTGATGATGCGGAAATAGGGTAACAAATCTTGAAGCATTGTTTGAACAGTTCGTCAAGCAAAGGAAGGGAAAAGATGGTGCAGGTTCTAGCAGAGCGGGAAGTAGCAGGGAAAATAATTGAATGGCCGAGTTGTTTTGTTTGATCTGTTTCATTTTGTTTTCAGGTTGTTTCGTTTGAGTTGTTTCGTATGTCGTGTGTAGCATATGGTTTATGTCGTGTTGTGTATAATATCGTTTGCTTGCCGAGTTGTTTCGTTTGATCTGTTTCGTTATGTTGTCAAGTTGTTTCTTTATTCATGGGTAATTTAGTATTGGAAAAGGGGTGTTTGGAAACCATAATCTTGTTAACTTAGAACATGGTCAAATTGAAAGGTACATAGTAATAAGTGACATGTTAACTTAGAACATGACCGATTTTACAAATCCAAAGATGTGCTTTGATTTATAAAAATACTTGACGGATACATATTACAAGAACAACGACAACAACATCAACAACAACAACTACCGTAACAACAACTACAACAACAACAACATCAACAACAACAACTACCGTAACAACAACTACATCAACAACAACAACTAAAAGAACAACAACAACAACTACGCACAACAACAACTACAACTACAAGAACAACAACTAATACTACATACGAAGATTATCCATGTCACCTAATGACCATGAAGTAATGCATCCGATCGACATGCGTGGTCGCTGTGAATCGCTGCCATTTCAAGTTTGGCCTCAAGCACCCTTATTCTTGTCTCTAGCACATGTTTTTGTGTTTCAAGCAAGCTTATCCTAAGATCTTTTCATGGGCTCGAGCACTCTGTTGGTGCGTAGATTGTTCTTAAGTACTGCCAAATGCATCCTTCCACATAAAATATCCGCACCCATTATCTTTTCTCGGGTCATTACATAATAAGAAAATTTTAAGAGATTACAACCCAATTATTTGTAAATTTACATAAATAAGAAATGTATGATTGTTCACCTTTGACAGAGGACATGAATAATATTGTTGTCCGATGAATATTCTCTATGCGATGTTCTTAATTTTATATTTCCGCTCCACAAGAACACATAAAAGGATTAAATGGCTCCATATCGTGTTTTGAAATTTGTGCGAAGATAAGATGTTGTGAGGTTGAGTGGTTTTGAGGATAAGATCCGTGGCTTTTGGTGGGATAAGATCTCAAGTTTTCTTTATGTGATATATAGAGCAGATCCGTAGATTTTGGTGGGAAATTTTGGCGCCATTATTTTTGAGGAAGTTTTGGCGCCATTATTTTGGAGGAAGTTTTGGTTGGATGTTACATATCATGTATCATGATACTATCTCGATTCATCCGCTTTAACATGTCATGTATAACGACATTATCTTGACTCGCTCGCTTAACATTTCATCCGCTTTAATTTATCTAAAAATTTATAATTAATTTTAAGAATCCAAACAACCTCAAAAGTAGCAAAATTTTAAGAAATTTTATAACTAATTTAAACTTTATATAACTAATTAATTAATTTTTAAATTATTTAAAAGTTTATAACAAATTTAATTTATTTAGTATTAATTAAATAATTTAAACACACTATATTATACATAAAATAAAGGAAAAAAAAAAAAAAAAGAAAAAGGGACGACATTGTCGCCCCTTTTTACCAAAATTTTCACGAAAAGTTAAATATGCCGCCAAATAATTCGGGAAAAAAAAAAGGGACAACATTGTCGTCCCTATTTGGTCGTCCCAAAATAACTACAATAATTGACCTGATCTCTTTCTTCTCTATCTTCATCACTTACCCAAAAACCCACAACAAAACCGCTATAACCCTCGTAAAAAGAAAAAATCGGAAAATCACAAAAACGCAATTTTCTTCAAAACACTACTATCACTCTTACCCATCAATTACACATGCACCATCGTGCACAATTTGTATAATTTTTGTTATTTTGTCACATTTAAAGGTATTTTTTTTGATAAAATTTGGTTTGTTAATTTAATTTCTTTAATTATGGTTTGTTTACAATGGTTTTATGTTGTGTTTGTGTTGGTTAGATGGTCCACCGCAACACCACTGAACCACCACCGTGAACCACCACCAACAACCGCGTGAACCACCACCTTTGTGTTTGGGTTAGTGACTTTTTTTTAATTTTGTTAATGTGTTTTGGTACGACAATGTCGTGCCTTAAGTTTTATTAGTTAATTTGGTACGACAATGTGTTTTGGGACGACAATAGTTTGTTTAACTTTGGTTTTATGTGTAGTGTTTGGGACAACCGGACCGTGAGACAAGTAGGACAAATGAGACCACCTCTTTTTCTTTTCTTTCTTCACTTCGTGTATTTCACCGAATATATATATATATATATATATATATATATATATATATATATATATATATAAATTATATATATATATATATATTTTTTACTTTGTCGATAATGTATATACTTTTATTACTTTGTCGATAATGAAAATGATATGTGATATCGGAAAAAATGTTATGTGATATGTTATTAATTGTTACTTATAAACTTAAAGTGACCGTGTTAAAATGAAAATGATATGTGATATATATGTTATTAATTGTCTATAATGAAAATGATACTTGTGTTACTGTTTTTAGGATTTTAGTGATTAATTTTGGAAATTCCCGTCCAAGTTAATCATCCTATAGAAACCCGTCCGAAATTAATTTATTAGAAATTAATTTCGGAAAGTCCCCTGTTGGGATCGCTTTTGAATGTTTTGTCTCATTTAGATATGGATGCGATAATCGTTTTACTATTTGAGAGAATTGACAAGATTTCCTTTCACTCCTACGAATATGTCTTTAAAGCACATATTTGGGGAGTTGAGGGAAATCGCCGAATTTTTTCAAATAGTAAATCGCTTATACGCATTCATATATGAGACGACACATTCAAAGAGTGGGTTAGGATTGCCTTCCATAGTTGCACTAGGTAAACAGAATAGCTCATAATTACGTCTTTTCATGTTTGAATATGTATGTATATATACAAATTAATTTTTTTGAATATGTTTTTTTACAACGCAGTCATGACAATTGATAAGAGTTGGACCACTGTATCCAACCGTAATTCCCCAGAATTTTTAAATGGTCTTTTTGCATTCATCGCGCATTGTAAGCCATTGGTAAACCCCATCACAAAAATGATTCATTGCCCATGTGTTCTAGTGATGATTCTGATTATGACAATTAATTGTTTTTGAATTGTAATTTGATTATGACAATCATTGTTTTTAAATTGTAATTTGAATGAAATTGTTACTATATGTTTATATGAATGTGTATATTAGTGTTAATTGGTCCACGAAATTATGTGTTCTTTAACTTGTACTTTTACAGATGGCGTGTGTACAGCCTAGATCACACGGCGGGGATGCTGGCGGTGATCCACCAAGACGGCCCTCATTTACTTTGCCGGGCTATTGCGCAGGTAACAAATTGTGATTTTTATTTTATTATTTTATTTTTATTATTATATAATTTTTATTGATAAAACTAATTTTTTTACATGTATTTTCACAACTTAATAACTTATATTTGTAGGTTCAATGATCACCGTGAGACGGCAAATCGGGCCTTAAAGAAGGCTTTTAGGGAGAATAACGGACTGCCTTTGCCTATAGGCTTTGATACCGATGATCAAGGCACCTTCACACCGGTAGGCACTTATGCAATGCAGTTAAGTAGTCTTATGGGGGAACAAGTGAGGCCACTTCCCCTTGATGCCGATTGGGAAGAAATTCCTGATTCTTATAAGGCGATATAATGCCGAATTCTACAAAGTTATATTTATTGTTTATTTTATTTCTATTGTGATTGTTATTAACCGTTTAAATATGCTTGTTATATTTAAATTGTGTGTTTGTTTAAATGCGTATACTTTTTTGCAGACCTATTTCAACCTGGCGCCTTGGTTGAATAATGAGACCAGATTCACGGTTGGACAGAATTTTTATACGGTGGGGGAAAGGATAGGACTTGGGCTATGGTTACAGCAGAGGACGCTATACCGAAAATACAAACACAGGCTCAAGTCTAGATACTTTGATATCCACGAGACACCAAGGCGGCAAGGGCACATCCGCCACCCAAGAAACTCGGGGAACAGAACCCAAGAGGAATGGGAGATGTTGGTTGACCGGTGGTTAGACCAAACGGATGGCAAGATCGACCACAAATGCGTAAAATCGATCAAAAACAAGATTATAACTTACCAAGGTCGACAAATCGTTCGCTCAAGGACGCAACATTCATGTAAGACTCGTTATAATTTTTGTGATTTTTAAAGGTTTTTATATTGTTTATATTTACCTCGTTATCAATTTATTTTATATTGTATGTATAGAGGGTGAACAATAACAATCAAAATGAAGACCGCTTGAAACCCGGAGGAGAGGCCATTCAAAAAGATGGCACATTTGAGACGAGAGAGAACGAGACGGCTTACGTAAGTAGTTTATCTCTTAACATGCGTCATTATATTAAGTTACTTCTCATTTATTATTTTTTCCTAACTTTTTTTTTTTTTTTTTTTTTTTTTTTTTTTTTTTTGAAATTACACAGAATGAGATGAGGCCCTTCAAGAGCAAGTCGAGCCGGTCTCATCCCGTATATGAGCAACTTGGAAATATTGCGCGTGTAGTTCCGAGTGATAACCGCCGAATCCGGCGTGCGGGGGTGGAGGTTACCGGTGGTGGCTCAACCGCCGCAGTTCACACGTGGGCATGCTATCAAGATTACGTTACTAGGGAGCATATGGCGAGGCGATGAGGAAACCAAGGTCGCTCAAGAACGGGCTCATCAGCCGAGGCGTGAGCCGCCGCTGCTAGGCAAGAGTCTGCGCATGGCTAAGGAAGTCACTGTCATGCCCAAGCCGCATTGGGACATACGGATCTTACCTTCGTAATTTTTGTCCCACTACAACTCACAAGGTAATCCATTTTCACCTCCCTTTCCTCGGTACCCATTCCTACCCCTTCCCCTCCCGGCCCTTATGGTTTCCAAGCTTCCACTTTCAACCCCAATAATGCATTTGCGGTTGTTATCGCCCACCTTTCCAAACTCTATCACGTGCCTGGTACTAGTTCGAACTATGCTATGCCGCCACCGGACCTTAACCGGTACAACTCACAAAATAATCCCCATTTGAGCCAAAATGATCATATTGATAATAATGACTTGAATAATAATGATGATGATAGTGGGGATAATAATGAGGCGGGCAACGAGTCGGGTGACGAGTCGGTGACGAGTCGGCGGCGATTCGGCGGCGTAGTTCTTTGAGGATTAAGGGAAGTTAGTTTGTGTATTTTAGACTTATTAATATTATGGAATAGTATTGTATTTGTCGAATGTTATTTAGGAAATTTGAGACATGTTATTTAGGAAATTTGCGCCTTGTTGGTTTGAGACATGTTAGTTTGAGACTTGTTAGTTTAAGAGTAGTTTACTTTGTATCGTATTTGTTAAATGGTATCGTAGAATTGTGGAATGTTATTCGATCCATTTAGTAATTTGGTATTGTATCATATTGTCGATTTGGTATTGTGGATTGTGATTGATTACAGTGTTGCATTTGTTTTGGTAGATTTTTCCGGAAAAATCCGGAAAAATCTGGAATGCGCTCGCATTTTTTTTGGCCATCCAGATAATTAGGACGACATTGTCGTCCCTAATATACAAAGCATGTCGTGCCATTTCGCACAAAGTGGCCAATTGTTTTCCACGTATACAATTTATAATTGGTACGACAATGTCGTGCCTTTTTGCAATTTAATTAACTATTTTAGGTTAATTTAAAAAGATTTAAAAAAAAAAAAAAAATACGACATTATCGTCCCAAAGCTGATTTTCAGGTTGAATTTTATTTGGGCCCCACAACATTTGTCGTCCCAAAGTCTAAAGCAAATGTCGTCCCAAATTTTTTTGGGTCAACACAATAGGGTCTACCAAAAAGGCACGACATGTCGTGCCTTTTTTTCTTTGGGTCGACATTGTGTGCAATTTTGGGACGAGAAAGTCGTGCCAAATCTTACATTTTTTTGTAGTGGTATTCCGTCTACTAGACTTTTTCTTATCATCTTGTCTATTGCGTCAAAGTTTAGGTGACCTAATCTAGCATGTCATAACCATGCTTGGTCATCTACATTTGCTAAAAGACATATAGGTGCTACTATATGTAATCTAATACTGTAAAGTCGATTCTTAGATCGTTCTACTTTCATCAACAACTTCTTATTCTTATCATACAAAGTCAGTAAATTTCCATCCCTAATGATCTTGCAACCTATTTCAGTAAGTTGTCCTAGACTAAGTATGTTGCTCTTGAGGTTTGGAATGTAGTAAACATCCGAAATCATTTTCTGTTGTAAGTTTCTACATCCTAATAATATTGAACCTCTACCCTTTATCTCTACATATGATCCATCTCCAAAACGAACGCGTCCAGTGATGCTTTCGTCAATATCCTTAAAATGGCCTTTGGTGCCCATCATATGGTTACTTGCACCATTATCTAAATACCATATGCTAGCATCTGTTGTAGCATATTTTCGGGGGTGTACTTGTTCTTCATTTAACAAGACTTCTTCAGTTTCTAGTGTGGCCATTAATAATGATGGTTCTTCGTCTTCTAAGATAAGGTTTGATTGTTCCTGAGTTGTTGGTGGACTTTTACAATTTCTCTTGAAATATCCAGGTTTCCCGCAATTGTAACATTTCAAATTCTTTCTATCCCACTCACCTTTATTCTTATTGTGAGGTGAGTTTCCTCCATTCGAGTTATCTCTATTTCCCTTATTCTGCCAATTACCTCGTGAATTGTTTGATCTACCCCATATATTTGGTAAATCGTTTCTTATTTCTAGAGTGTTCGCCTTGTGCGAATAATAGGTTATCTTGGCTTTCTACTTGTCCTCCCTTTCGGAGTTTTATTCTCTCCTCGAATGCCTTAAGTTTTCCAGTGATCTCATCTAACGTTATGTCATCGAGATCATTTGTCTGTTCTATGGATGCTCCTATTTGAATGAACCTATCGGGTGTGGAATCTAATAGCCTTTGTACTAAAAGTGATTCATCCAATGCTTTTCCTAATTCTTTTGCCTTTGTGGCATAGCCGTTCAGTTTGGCTGTAAATGCATCCACCGTTTCATTCTCCTTCATTTGAAGGGTCTGAAATCCAATCATCAAAGATTGTAATCGTGCTTGTTGCACTTTCTCTTCTCCAATGTGTCTCTTTCTTAATGAATCCCATAATTCCTTTGCTGTTTTGCAACTTGCTACTTGTAAGATCACATCTTCGGTCAATGCTTGATATAGGAAGGCAGTTGTTGCCTTATCCTTTTTAGCATCTACTTGTGTATCAGCCTTAGGTTCTATTGCTTCCCATAAGCCTTGTGCTTCTAGTATCACCTTAATTTGTATTGTCCAAACCGTATAGTTTGTGGCTTTGAGTTTTGGGCATTGATCATGTGTCATAGGGGTTACGGGTTTTGGTGCGATGTTACGCCACTTGCATCGTCACCAGGCATATTGATGGTGTTTATGATCTTCAATTTCTATGGGAATTCTAACTAAGTATGGTATACTTAATACTATGGGAACAGAAATTAGTTTCCGAGAATCTACTAGTACAGGATCAATATATAGTTCTCGGGATTTTCTAGTAATGTAAATAACGAACTATACTATTTAAAGTATAAGAGAAATCCAAGTTTGAATTTGTGACCTCGTTGTTGTGTATTAAACACAGTCGTATTCCCACTTTTGTCGGTACTTGAGTAAACTACCAACTACTATCTTTCTTTCCCCACGTTGTCTTTCTCCTTTCTTGTGTATCGATGTATTAAAGATTTGCCTTCGAACTCTTGGTCTTGGCTATTTTCCGAACATAATCCTCCAAAATACCTTTCGGTATTTTCCATAGAAACAAGTAAGAACTTGTTCTTCCCTTTACCACTTTGAATGGTAAAAATTCTACGTTTGCTTGCCGCGTCTCACAACCCTTTCTCTTTACTTGTTCCACACCGAATGTGCTTCACCCCAAAAACACCTTTCGTTATTTTTCCAAAAAAACCCAGAAGTGATCAAGTTGTGTTCTTTTGTTAATAATCTTATATCGCTAGCGTCTCTTCTTCCAAAACAATACTTGATTGTTTTCTAACTGGTTGTGTTTCTTCTATTTCCAAGCAACGTCTCGTCTTCTCTTCTTGTATACGCGGTAATATACAAGGTATCTCTAACGCGTCTTTCTTTTGGTCACGTAACTCCTTTCCTTCTTGTTGCTGCATATTAACGCTTCACAACAGAAAAAAACGACACCACAATGGAATGGCGTCCTCTCCGTTTGCAATTTCGACACAAAGGTAAGTTGTATACGACTTATCTTATTTCCTAGTTATCCAAGTAACAACGTCTCCTAGTTTGAAACGTCTTCCTTTTCCTGAAACAATGTTTCAGCGTGTAATCTTCTTCCTGAAACAATGGTTTCTGTTTATCTTCTTCCTGAACCAAAAGACCAGCGCTTTGTTTTCTAGTTTTTGGTTCTCTTCTTCCAACGTTAAGTTTTTTTTTTTTGTTTGGTGTATATCTCGTTAACTAGTGTTTGGTTCTGTCTCGTTTAACAAGGTCTGGTTTTGGTGTTGCCTCGTTAAACAGGAAACTGGTATGAGAATGAATGGTGTAACGAGATGTAAAACAGGCTCTTGATGCCAAATGTTGGTCTCTACGTATGAATGATTGAGTCGATATGAAATATGCAAACAATAATGATAAGATCTTTGAATAACTAAATCGTCTAACTTCTGAAATGATTCATTACAACGAGTATAAATACTAAACGAAAGGGTACGAGTAAACAATGTGTCGGTTAATGTTTGTAACCGTTTGTAACCGCCCCTTAACTACCCTATAACCGTTTTTTGGTGGTTGTAACTGCTAGTAACCGCTAGTCGGTTATTATCTTTGAGATGAGCAAGTTTGGTCCTTTAAGGTTGAAGCAATAATGGCGAGATTATAAAGTCTTCAAACATTAATGGTTTCAGTTTAGCTCGTTTTGAGCTTTTTATCTAAAAACCAAAACCATTAAGATGCATGGAGCTAGGAGAATCAACCAAGTTATTTTTGAACCATTGGCCAAATACTCGGTTTAGCTGAGGTCACTTTGTATTACTAGTTATCATCTAAATCGAGTCACCTAGAAGTTGTTTCAGTAAGAGAGAAAATACAATCTTTTCTGATTTGATGTGTTGTTGATTTATTTCACCGGAATGGCAAAATGAAGAATCAATTTAGCCCTTCTAAGCAATAAACAATGTTCATATCAGAGGCAAGGTACAACGGTATTGGTGCCATCAGCTCCATCAACACCATCTACGCCATGGTAAGGTTATTGTTTTGCATCAAGCAAGCCGCGTATAGTATGTATCATCATCAATTACTTTCACAAAAAAATGATATTAATTGATTAGCATAGTCCAAAATTGAGTCAAGTACTTAGAAAGAAAGGATAATCTTTGCTCTATTCACTTTTTGGTACAAATATGGCAAAATGAAGAATCAATTCATCCTCCCAAATAAGAAACCATGTTCCTATTACAATGCCATTAATTATCAATATGAACATGGTTTATTGCATGCGAGGGATGAATTGATTCTTCATTTTGTCATCTTTGTAACAATCTTTGTAGCATAAAAATGAATGGAACAAAGATTCTCCTTTCTTTCTTACTGAACCTCCTGCACTTGACTTCATTAACTATGCTAATCAATTAATATCAACATTGTGTGCAAGTAATTGATGATGATACATACTATACGATGCTTGCTTGCTTGTTGCAATACAAAAACCTTACCACGGCATAGATGGAGCTGATGACACTAATGGCATTGTACCATGCCTTTGATATGAACATGGTTTATTTCTTGCAAGGGTTGAATTGATTCTTCATTTTGCCATTCAAGTGAAACAAACCATCACGACATCTAATCAAAAAAGTTTTCATTTTCTTTCTTACGGAACCAGCCTATGGGTGACTCAATTTCAGACGATAGCTAGTGAGAAAGAGTGACCCGAGCTAGACCGAGTCGTTGACCAATGGTTCATAATTAACTTGGTTGGTTCTTCTAGCTCCATGCATCTTAATGGTTTCGGTTTCTAGATAGTTTTGTTGCTAAGAAAATATTGACATACACACTCTTCAAGCTCATGGAGTTTAAATATATCATCCTTTGTTGTAAGAATTAATCAATTCCTTCTTGCTAATAGAATAGAAGGCTATAAATTTGGATATATATCAAGAAGAGTAAATGCCAACCACCATATAACATCTACTTCTCCTTCAATCCCCCTTATCTACTTTAACCAACCACTACTTTAATTAATGCAACTGAGAAAACCTCGTCTAAAATATCATTTCCTATTGATAAAGGCCGATGAAGAGGTGTTAACCCTTTATATGACCAAACCCTATGTGTTGAAAAAAAGAAAAAATAAAAAAAACTTAATTGTTGCACTTATATTATACTAGGAGACTAAGGATCAAATGAGAAGAATTTTTAAAATAAAAATGATAAGAAATAACTATAACTACATATTAGAGATGCATCAATTTGAATTATATGCATATCTAATCTTTTAGATGCATCATAATATATTTTCTACCTATAAATTCAATGCATTTACATATATTAAATGCATTTACATATATTAATATATATTAAATGCATTTCATCAAGTTAGGGCATCTTAGTGAACCTACTGTACATGATTCCATTTTAGACTATGCTAATCAATTCATATCAGTTTTGTATGCAAGTTATTAATGATGATCCATGGTGTAGATGGAGCTGATGGAATTAATTGCGTTGTACCTCGTCTCTGATATGAACATGGTTAATTGCTTGCAACGGCTGAGTTGATTTTTCATTTTGCCATTCCAGTGAAATAAACCAACAGAGCATCAAATCAGAAAAGACTTTATTTTCTTTCTTAATGAATCAGCCTGTACGTAGGTGACTGCATTTCATATTTAGATATTACATGTAATATGAAAAAGTTACTAACTGAATGAAACGTTTAACATGTAATATGAAGTATACTTAGTACTGTATTACAAATAATTTTTTTACCCAAAACTAAAGAGTAATTTAAAAACTTCAAATCCTCGTCTTATAGTAGTAACGACTAAAATCTGTAAATCCATATTTAGATATTACATGTGTCGATAATGATGTAATGTTAACGAGCCATCTCCTTTTATATAACTTATGAGATACTAAAAAATGGTTACAACTGTAGAAGTGTTACAAACATTTACGCTTTAATGTTAAGCTCCCCAAGGTTCGGTCTTCAATATTGACTCGTTCATGAGAAAGTGCATTTTTCTTTATTTAAAGTAGGTGTTCATAGCACGACTTTAGTTTCTCTCAAAATAAGTGTTCACTTCAAGTTACCAACAACTAACGACAACTGATTTACAAAGGGCACTCTTATCCTCGTTACAAAACAAATATAGATTCCAAACACAGACCAAGCTATAAGAACACACAAAGATTTTAAAGAATGAAAAAAAGACAGATCAAGAAGTAAAAAGACAAACACCCAAGACAGGTTCCAATGTTTTAATGGAAAAGTGGTTTCTTAAGACATGGTTGAAAGAGCTCTTGAGTTATGTATGTACATGTTTATCTTTGACTCTTTGTAAATTGAGAAATGAAATGGTCAGTTATATATCAGTTGACCAATTAATGGGAATAATTAGTGAATAGATATTAATTGTTACGTAGTCAAAATATAGTAAAACTTTGTTCCATATTAGTATATTACTGCCACAAATGTTAATATATAAGAGTAACTTTGTGAGAATCTTACCACTGTATAATATGCATTGTATACAAGTGAGTTGGTAAAGTTATTTACCATTTACTACTCGTAACATGTATACATTTTGGATTGATAGCTCCGCGGTGCACGTTACTATGTTAGCAATTTTGGTTTTGAAGTGTGTTACTTTATCTGTAGAGCATGTTACATGTTTATTTAAGTAAAATTGTTTAAAAAAGTGTGTTATTTATTTATTTTTTTATATATTTATTTATAAGATGCCTCTATAGTGAGATTTTACTGTAAAAACTAACTAGGGAATAAGTTAAACTTTGTGCCAAACAAACATATCTCCTATATGACTATATATATGTTTATATGTGATCACTCATCCATGTTTCCTTAGGCTAACCCCAATGACACGATTTGGAGTCGATCGGCCTCATTTCGATCGATCGACAAGTCGATCGGCTTGTTGTGCATTTAGTCGATCGCCAAGGTGTTGGTCATGCATACGATCGACAAGTCCATCTCACAAAACAATTCCAACCGTTGCAATTCAAACCAAAAAAAAAAATAATAACCGTTTGAAATAAAAAAAAAAAAAAACAATTAAAACCACCCTATAAATACACAACATACTTACACACTAAACTCACAAATCTCATTTCACACATTCTCTATATTCTTTACACAATAAGAGTTTTAATTATTACGAGCTATTCATTGCCGATTCATCATCGATGATGAAAACGGGTTAGTACCGAGTTTATGATGTTTGCGGAAGAGTGTTGCGAGGCTATTCAAGCCTCGAGAAAAGTCTCACGAACCCAAGTTAGTAGGGATCGTGTGGGTGCTCATAACCGCTTAGTTGATGCTTACTTGGTGAGACCCCAAGATACGGCGATACAAAGATTCCATGATCGCTTCCGATGAGCCGACGACTATTCACACGAATTGTCCGAGATATAACCGATCATTCACCTTATTTCCAACAAACTCCGATTGTGCAAAGCGTACTTGGTATTTCTCCATTGATAAAGTGTACTTCTTCAATCCGTCAATTGGCATACGGGTCAATGTCGATGCTCTAGACGAATACGTGCAAATGGGTGCGCCAACAATTGTGAGTGTCTCAAAAATTTTGTGAGGTGATAATGGAGTTATATGGTCCGAGTATTTGCGAAAGCCGACGGTTAGTGACATTGACAAACTCTATGCTCATCACTACGAAAGTCATGGGTTTCCGGGATGATAGGAAGCATCGATTGCACAGATTGGCCGTGGGAGAATTGCCCACATGCTTTAAAAGCTCAATTTTGTAGGGGTGATCACGGGCAAAGTCCTTTCATTTTATTGGAAGCGATCGCGTCCCAAGATTTAGATTTATGGATTTGGCATGCGTTCTTTGGTGTCGCCGGGATGAATAACGATGTAAATGTTTTACGTGCATCGCCTCTTTTCAATGATCTCAAAACGGGGAGAGCACCGGATGTGGAATTCGTTGCAAACGGCGTGTCTTATAAACGCGGATATTATCTTGCTGATGGGATATATCCGGAATGGTCGGTTATTATGAAGTCCATTAAAAATCCAGGGACGAATGATCACAAACGAATATTGTATAAGACGATGCACAAGAAGAAGAAAAGATGTGGAACGTGCTTTTGGTGTACTAAAGAAGAAGTGGCTAATGATTAAATATCCGCTAGAGGGTTAGACAAAGAGCGTCTATCGCATATAATGTACACATGTATCATATTACATAATATGATAATTCAGACGAATAGACGGCGATATCTCCGTATTCTTTCCAAAGAAGAAGACCGCTCTTATGATCCCATAAGAACGCATGTGGAATCGTTGGAAATTACCAAGGAGATATGCAACAAAACAAGTCATCCTAGCCTCAAAGCCGATTTGGTGGAAGACATTTGGCATCGCCGTAATCAAAACTAGTTTAGTCGTTGTATTGTCGTAATGTTTTAATTTTATTTGAATTATTATGTAACGTTTAATTATTAATGAAATTTTATTTTCGTTAAAAATGTTTTAAAAAAAAAAAAAAAAAAAAAAAAAAAAAAAAAAATTGAACTTGGTCGCCTTATCCAGGCACCTAATCGCTGAAGGTCACGGAGAGAAAAGCGACGTGGCGAGGAAAAAGAGGATTGAATCCCCTCATTGGGGCTAGCCTTACATAGATCATGAAGGTAAAATATGAGTTCACTCGAGCCGTCAACTTATTCTACCAACATTTTCTTTACATACCATTTTTTTTATACGCGTGACCTCAGTTACAAAAAAATGTTGTATTAAGTTTGACTCGGTCGCCTTAAATTAATGCCAATGTCACACTGAACGACTAGCATAGATGCAAGATGTCTAGAACCATAGATGCGCATATATGATGTCTAGGAGGATAGGCATAATGAGTTTAATGCTTTGATTTATTTGAGAAAATCCTACGGACCTTACATGTATAATATCCAACATTAAATTGTGGGTACACAGACTATAGGTGATTTGGTTACCACCCAAACAGAATTACAAATACTGTAGGCACCTTGAACATATCTGACCAAACCCTTTGTGTTTGAAAAAAAAAAAAAAAAAAAAAAAAAAAAAAAATTGGTTGAACTTATAATATAATATACTAGAAATGTTATAACTGTCAATATTTCGATCAACATTATTATGGTAAAGACTCTCTTGTTATGCAACACAATTATTTAAAAATGTGTCTTCCATAAATTAATAACCTTTGGGCCTAGTCATTGTTATACACATTTTAATTTAGCTAATTTAGAATCGAACTTTTATATAAAGAAAATAGAAAGATTTGGTCAATAAAATCACATGATGATTTTTCGGGTGTCAGTTCACTGATAATTGTAACATATGATCTAATTTTTTTGTCCCATTATTTGATCAAATAAGTTAGTAGTCCGATTGTTTTATAAAACTTTAAATCATCATTTTTGTTAAGCAAAGTTGATGCACAGATGATGTCCGATTCAACTGCTACTTCCATACTAGATGTCACACCATCACATTTCTCAACGGCGTCTAATCCACAGTAAGGTAGCTTTGTTCATATCATGTTCCGGCACATTTTCGATTTCATAATTCGTAAGGGTTTAAATTTGGTTACGTGTTGAATAAAAGAGTTGGGTTCAAAGTAGTTAACGTAGTCATGCCAATTCATTTCCATCATTTATATGTATGTTATGCATTTTTTGTTTCATGTTAGGCTTCTACTTTACATTTATATATTCAGCAGGAGTTGCTTACAAAGCTATACTACTCATGGTTCGATCAGCGTGTGCAATGGAAAAGCAATCTCCTTTCGAATCTAGTGCTTTGTTTACGATCATCTCAATTGCTACACTATGTATCGCTGTATATAGTAGTCACAACTCTGATTTTGATTTGTAACAAGACTAAATTCGAATCTCGTCAATGAAAAATATCCATTACACTATCTTAAGAACTATTGGTGCTGTCTCGGCTATTCTTGCACATTAATTGCTTATGTGCATAATTTACCCTGAAAACTCGAAATGGACCGAGTATATAGTTGTGTGGGTAGGCTTTGGGTTTTTATTGGCAATGTACTTTATAGGTGATTTGTATGGACATCAACTAATAGACTACAATAAGCCCTTCAGTTTTTTAAAGATCAATTAGGCGGGACTAATTCATGTACCACTTTCCCTTATGTTGGTGTTAGTCCTCCCCATAAACCTTGACTGGCGAAACAAATAAAGTATTCAACTTGGAGGCTGATCTTCAACAAGACAAGAGCAAGATTTAGGACTCGATGTAATCTGACACTAGTTCGTACCTACTAGGAGAAAGTTGTAATAAGCTATTTTATGAAGTTAGAAGGTTTTCAGATCAATTTTTTGGTTCAGAAATAAAGTTGCAATATCACGTACATTGTTGCATTTTGTGTGCATCTATTCTCAGACACACATACAATATTGCTATTTGTAGGTTTATGCGACTTTTTCACGTTAAATCAACTTCATTTATATTTTTTAATTAGTTAAGGTTTTCTTTTATTTATTTTGGCAACGGGTTAGGGAATTTCAGTGGTTACATATGCCCTAATGTTGATTTTAGTGTTGTCATTAAGGATGAGGTGTTAAGCAAATGTAGATTAGAAACTATTACTGTAGCTTAGACAAGCATCATCTGGCATACATCGCAGTTTCCATCAATTTTTGTTTTTTCTAAATAATATAGTGAATTTTTTTTCTTATCCTGTGATTTATAATTTAGAATAAAAGGTTCTCCGTGGAGGAATGAAATAACAATTTTTTCTTATAGAACAACTAGGAACAAGACAAGACGATTGAATTGGAAATATCGACAAATTCTTGCGGAGTCCAAAGAAATGAAAATAAATAAAAAGGGGGTCAACTTGTTCCAATTTCATCTCTATTGAATTTCAATTTCAGAATAGCTGATATAGTCATGATTTAATAGGTCAGGTCCACTTATTTTTCTTTTATTGATTTCTAATCCTTACAATGGATTTCATTAGCCTAAATGCGAATAGGAATTTTTAGTGACATGAAGAATAGCATATTTTTCCAAAAGCAATAGGAAAATATCTCTTTACCAAATTCGACTTACCAAAATAAAAAGGCTTTAAATTCCAAACCCTTAAAAGTCCTTTTTCAATACATTACCTGATTACCATATAAAAACTCTAGATCAAGTTATTTAAGTCCACTCGACCAGACTAAGTACTTAATAGTCATGGATATATAGTTTAGATCATATGACGAAAAAAACTGCCATAAAACCCCCGTCGCAACGCGCGCGGGCGCCTAAACTTCACATTCTTTTCAGGTCACATTCATGACATTCTTTATAATTTCATAAACATCAACCGAATTACACTTTGACATTAAGGCTTGGGATAGAGGATCTCGGTATGATCTTCATCTTGGTATGTTTGTGTCTCGTTATGAAAGTACTTCCATAGAGTATTTTTTTATTGAAAGTGCCCAACGACTCTTTTTTCGACTGTTGGCCCTCGATCATTATCCCCACAACTCGGTCTTGCACACAACTGAGTATTTTTTTTGTCGAAGACGTACGTCTTGGCTGGGTGAGTGTAACTAGGAGGATGCGGCCTCCTCGGGTCCTAAACGTATCTTCACACCCTTAAGGTGTTTTTAATGATAAACGGTTTATGATATATTTAATTTAAAAAAAAATGTAAATGTGTTTTTTTCCTTTTTTCTTTTTTCCTAATTGAAAAAGGAGTGGCTCACAATGTCCTATGTTTTTATAATTTTTGTTGAACTAAACTCATTATGTGATATCACCAAGTGTGAGTCTTCTATTTCCCTAACTATTTACAATATCTTTCCTTTATTTTTTCTTTATTTTTTATTTTTTATTTATTAAGCATACTAAACAATTTTTATGTTGTATAAGAGTTAGGATCAAATGGGAAGAAATTGAAAATGAGATGGATGAGAAATAAATACAAAAACACATTAGAGATGCATCTAGTTGAATTAGATGCATCTCTAGCATTTTACATACTTCATAATATATTTTTTTAGCTCAAAACTTGATGTATATACATATATTAGATACATTTATCAAGTTTGGCCAATACTATATATTTTTCGTCATTTGCGCTTCAATTGAGTTGCTATAATAACACATTAAAGATGCATCTACTTGGATTAAATGCATCCCTACTTTGTCTCATTTTCACTTAAAAATCATTTTTGAAACAAATTGAAAAGTATGTAAATGAATAAATATACATTTAATTTAAGTTGATTCATCGCAAATTTATGGTTATTTATTTCTGTCTATAAATTCAGTTTATCTAAAGGTATTAAATTGGTTAACTCCAGGTCTTTGCATGATGCAGACAAATATACATATCGGACCTGAATATTGTTAGACGATAAGTATTAGGCTTTTTGTATTTAGGCCTGTATGTATCTTATATATACACTCATATGTACCGAATATTATGAGATCAATACACAGAAGATTATACCGACTTACATGGTATCACGAGTTTCCAACAGATCCTAGGCCAACTTGTTTCTGCTTCCGCCTTGATCGATTACTATATCGGTTTGCAGTTTCACGACTAAGTTTAGTCGCAGTGTTTTGGGCTAAGTTTAGTCCCTGTTTGGTTTCGTTTTCGTTTGATCGACTGAAGTTTCAGCCGTTTGATTGGTTTGGTTTCCTGTTTCATTTGATCGACTGAATGTTTCAAACATTAAATGCATCAAGTCTTAAAGACTTGATGCATTGTAAATGCTCTTAGCTCTTTGTGTTTGATCCTGGACTTACTACCATTACACTATACATGATAGGATATCTTGTCAACGTTAGGTAGTAGGCTAATTGTTAAAAAAAAATCAATAATAAAAGGGTCATACTATACAAACCCCTCATTGTAGTAAAACATACAGATTATTCAATCACAATTAACGAAGGCAACCACATATACTTCTTGCGGTAAGAAGCCACATATATATAAATGAAATACATGCCACCCCTATGCATAAAAAGCCGATTTTGTTGCCCTTCGTAGAACTCTTACCACATGAAGAAAAATATTCCATCAAGCAGTACACAAACCCAGTGCTATGCCTAAAATCGTCACATGTGCTTTAACTATAGTAATGAAAGATTTTTGCATCACCCAAATGACAATTCCCAACACAACAATGACACGCTGATGGAAGTTGATCGATGTTGACGCTAATGAACGGCATTGTAATATGAACATGGTTTATTTCATGTGAGGGATGACTTGATTCTTCATTTCGCTATCTTAGTAACAAAAATTGAAAAGATCAAAGATTGTGATTTAATTATTGACATAACACATAAAAGAGATAAAACATAATGATTTGACAATATGAGGTAAGATTGTGTATCCATTGTAGTTTAAAATGGATAAGGTGAAAGAAAGGAAAATCTTTGATCTTTTCAATTTTTGTTACAAAGATGGCGAAATGAAGAATTAATTCATCCCTCACATGAAATAAACCATGTTCATACTACAATGCCATTCATTAGCGTCAACATCGATCAACTTCCATCACTGTGTCATTGTTGTGTTAGGAATTGTCATTGAGGTGATGCATAAATCTTTCACTACACTAGTCAAGCACATGCGACGATTTTAGGCATAGCATAGGGTTTGTGTAATGCTTGGTGGAATATTTCTCTTCATATGGCAAGAGTTCTAGGAAGGGCAACAAAATCATTCTTTCTATGCATAGGGGTGGCATGCATTTCATTTATATATATGTGGCTTTTTACCACAAGAAGTTTATGTGGTTGCCTTCATTACTTGTTGCTTTAACCTTTCATCACAAGCACAAGCAAAAGATAATGAGGTAATTGTGGTTTGAATGTAACTACACATACACCCTTTTTACCTCTTTTAATGTAAGAGTATTTAATTTAACGTAGTATTAAGTTTAGCTGAATTTGTTAGTTTATGAATCTAGGGATCAATTAAACAAGTATCAACTAATCACGAAAAAATTATTTCGTGATAGTTGATACTTGTTTGCCCGAAACCTACATTCATAAACAAACAAATTCAGCTAGACTTATTTATACATTAAATACTCTTACATTAACAAACATAAAAAGCATAAGTTGTGTGTAACTACATTCAAACCATAATTACCTCATTATCTTTTGCTTGTGCTTGTGATGGAAGGTTAAAGCAATACATAGATCCTACAATAAAACATACACATAATTCAATCACAAGTAATTAAGGCAACCACATATACTTCTTGTGGTAAGAACACACACACACACACACACACACACACACACACACACACACACACACACACATATATATATATATATATATATATATATATATATATATATATATATATATATATATATATATATATATATATATATATATCAATGAAATACATGCCACCCTGATGCACAAAAGATGATTTTGCTGCCCTTTCTAGTTAGTTGAGAAAGAACATACAATAGCTAGAAAGTGAAGCAATTAAAGTTGAAGTATGTAAAGTAAAACTTAACACACACTCCATTGTTCAACTTTGCTTTGTGTGTGGTGAGACTTGAGAGTGATTAGTGTAGTGAAAGTTTTGTGTTTTTGAAAAGAAAACAAGGTGCTAGTTGTGGTGTGGTGAGTGATGAGACCGTCCATTTAGGGTGTGTATAAATAGAGATAAGATAGGAAAGTAACGAGAGGTTCTTTCTAATCTATTAATTTTAGAGAATATCAGTTTTATGATATTATTAATTATGATGATGCATACAATACCTAGCTAGCTTGCTACATAAGAAAAAGAGTTACCATGGGCGTCAATGCCGTGATGGAGGTTGACCGATGATGACGCTAATGAATGGCATTGTAATTATGTAATATGAAGATGGTTTATTGCATGTGAGGGATGAATTGATTGTTCATCTTGCCATCATTGTGACAAAAAATGAAGAGAGCAAGGATTTTCCTTTCTTTCTTACTGAACCTCCTGTACATGATTCCATTTTAGACTATGCGAAACAATTAATATCAGTTTTGTGTGCATGTTATTGATGATGATAAATACTATACGTTGCTGCAAAACAAGAGCCCTTCCATGGTGTAGATGGAGCTGATGGCATTAATTGTGCTGTACCTCGCCTCTGATATGAACATGGTTTATTGCTTGCAAGGGCTGAGTTGATTTTTCATTTTGCCATTCCAGTGAAATAAACCTACAGAGCATCGAATCAGAAAAGATTTTATTTTCTTTCTTACTGAACCAGCCTGTAGGTGACTTCATCTCATATTTAGATATTACATGTAATATGAACAAGTTACTAACTAAATGAAAAGTTTAACATTTAATATGAAGTATACTTAGTACTGTGTTACAAATAATTTTTTTTAACCATAACTAAACAATAATTTAAAAACTTCAAATCCACGTCTTTATAGTAGTAATGACTAAAATCTGTAAATTCATATATAGCTATTACATGTGCCGATAATGATGTAATGTTAACGATCCATCTCCTTTTATATAACTTATGAGATACTAAAAACTGGTTACAACTGTAGAAGTGTTTACAAACATTTACGCTTTAATGTTAAGCTTCCCAAGGTTTGGTCTTCAATATTGACTCGATCATGAAAAAGTACATTTTCTTCATTTAAAGTAGGTGTTCATAGCACGACTTTAATTTCTCTCAAAATAAATGTTCACTTCAAGTTACCAACAACTAACGACAATTGATTTACAAAGCGCCACAACGCGCACTCTTAAACAAATATAGATTCCAAACACAGACCTAGCTAGAAGAACACACAAAGATTTTAAAGAAGGAAAAAAAGACAGATCAAGAAGTAAAAACACAAACACCCAAGACAGGTTCCAATGTTTTAATATAAAAGTGGTTTCTTAAGACATGGTTGAAAGAGCTCTTGAGTTATGTATGTACATGTTTATCTTTGACTCTTTGTAAATTGAGAAATGAAATGGTCAGTTATATATCAGTTGACCAATTAATGGGAATAATTAGTGAATAGATATTAATTGATACGTAGTCAAAATATAGATGAGCAATGTAGTAAAACTTTGTTCCATATTAGTATTTACCATTTACTACTCGTAACATGTATACATTTTGGATTGATAGCTCCGCGGTGCATGTTACTATGTTAGCAATTTTGGTTTTGAAGTGTGTTACTTTATCTGTAGAGCATGTTACATGTTTATTTAAGTAAAATTGTTTAAAAAAGTGTGTTTTTTTATTTTATTTTATTTATATATTTATTTATAAGATACCTCTATAGTGAGATTTTACTGTAAAAACTAACTAGGGAATAAGTTAAACTTTGTGCCAAACAAACATATCTCCTATATGTTTATATGTGATCACTCATCCATGTTTCCTTACATAGATCATGAAGGTAAAATATGAGTTCACTCGAGCCGTCAAATTATTCTACCAACATTTTCTTTACATACCATTTTTTTTATACGCGTGACCTCAGTTACAAAAAAATGTTGTATTAAGTTTGACTCGGTCACCTTAAATTAATGCCAATGTCACACTGAACGACTAGCATAGATGCAAGATGTCTAGAACCATAGATGCGCATATATGATGTCTAGGAGGACAGGTATAATGAGTTTAATGCTTTGATTTATTTGAGAAAATCCTACGGACCTTACATGTATAATATCCAACATTAAATTGTGGGTACACAGACTAGGTGATTTGATTACCACCCAAACAGAATTACAAATAATGTAGGCACCTTGAACATATCTGACCAAACCCTTTGTGTTTGAAAAAAAAAAAAAAAAAAATGGTTGAACTTATAATATAATATACTAAAAATGTTATAACTGTTAATATTTCGATCAACATTATTATGGTAAAGACTCTCTTGTTATGCAACACAACTATTTAAAAATGTGTCTTCCATAAATTAATAACCTTTGGGCCTAGTCATTGTTATACACATTTTAATTTAGCTCATTTAGAATCGAACTTTTATATAAAGAAAATAGAAAGATTTGGTCAATAAAATCACATGATGATTTTTCGGGGGCAAATAACCTATTAAATCATCATACTTGTCACAAAAAGCAGTTTGATGTAGCGAACAAAAAAAATAGCCCCTTTGGCCACTAATCTTGTCTATTTTGTCTCTATGATACATTGTCAACCTCCAACTTCCGGTTGTGTACACCTAGGCAGTAAAATGTCCACATTTGTGTACACCTAGGCAGTAAAATGTCCACGTCATTTTGCCACCTCATAATGTATACCATTTATTTTTTTTTTCTTTCTATCTCCAATATCTATTACCCAACACCGTTACCTTGAATATATGACTTTATTATAGAAATAGTTGGCAACAGGAACATCATACAAGAAGCTTTAGAAAATAGAAAACCACCCATACGGCCACAATGCAAACCCATAATCATCTCACATATCACCAGATAAACCTAGAATCATCTCACATATCACCACATAAACCCAGAAAACAATATCCAAAACCACCACCGGACCACTACCAAATCCACCTTCAAAACCACCACCGGACAATCACTATACTTTTTTAAACTCAAACTCAAACAATCGAGATCTCAAGTATTCTTTTTTACGAGATCTTAAAAGATCTTTGTTAAAAAAAAAAAAAAAAAAAAAAAAAAACAGATTCGATGTTAAATCCACACTAAAACAACAATTTGATCTCAGTTCTTTGTTCAGTTGTTTATAATCATTACCGATCTCATCCAAATGAACAAGATAACATCATAGATCAATTTTTTTTAGTAGATAAACTTGTTTGTGAATATTCGAACCATTTAAAGGATATAACAAACCAAATCAGGTTCATTCTTCCTCTTTGTCCGGTTATTACATGAAAACAAATTAAAGAAGATCGTACCTACCTTTGTTTATTGGTGGCTGATGGCTCTTCTTTATTGACCATGGAAGCTGAAAACGATTCAGATGAAGTTGTACCTTCTCACGTGTTGCGAAGCTAGTCTTTCGATATATTTGTCTTCGAGAAGAAAGAACTCCTTCCTTGTCACTGAATGGTATTTCTTTAGTCACAAGGACAAAAAGCATCCAACGGGAAGAAGATAAGTGGGTGGGTGGAAGAAGATAAGTGGGTAAGTGGGTGGGTGGAAGAAGATAAGTGGGTGGGTGGAAGAAGATAAGTGCCAACAAGGATAATATAAAGTTAAAAAGACCGGATACCGGTTGTTCAAGTTAGTAAATGTATCATAGAGACAAAATAGACAAGATTAGTGGCCAAAAGGGCTATTTTTTTTGTTCGCTACGTAAAACTGCTTTTTGTGACAAGTATGATGCTTTAATAGGTAATTATTTGCCCTTTTTCGGGTGTCAGTTCACTGATAATTGTAACATATGATCTAATTTTTTTGTCCCATTATTTGATCAAATAAGTTAGTAGTCCGATTGTTTTATAAAACTTTAAATCATCATTTTTGTTAAGCAAAGTTGATGCACTGATGATGTCCGATTCAACTGCTACTTCCATACTAGATGTCACACCATCACATTTCTCAACGGCGTCTAATCCACAGTAAGGTAGCTTTGTTCATATCATGTTCCGGCACATTTTCGATTTCATAATTCGTAAGGGTTTAAATTTGGTTACGTGTTGAATAAAAGAGTTGGTGTTAGGAATTAGAAATTCCCGGTATTAAAGAGTCGGTCACCTCAAGTATATGTAATCGTTAGAAAGCTCGTAGTCGTAGTTCTTTTAAGTTAAGTAGTAATTTAGTTAAGTAACACCGTGGAGGACGGACGGTCTTTACCCATGTGTATGCCCGATCCATGCCCAAAGTGTGGCGATTTGTGTAAGACTATAAATACTCTCTACCTCCCAAGGTAGAGAGTTGGAGCTCATAATAATATCTTTCACTTTCTCTCACTAAGTTCCCTAAACCTCTAACTTTCTCTCTAGAATTCCATCTTATACGCCACCTTGTGTTATGGTTTGATGTGTATGTGAAAAGTTATATCTTACAATTGGTATCGAGCCAGGTTAGATCATATCTTGCACATCTTTGGATTTATAGTGGTTTTAGGTGGTTTTGAGTTTGAAAAAGTTTAGTGGTTTTGCATCATTTGGTTGATTTCTTGTGTTAAAGTTTGAATTTTGTTGGTACGTTTGTGTTTAGAATCATCATAAGTGTTTAGGTTTTCATTTGGTAAGCTTGAATCATCTTGGTTGGGTTGTTTTTGGATTGAAAAGTGATGTTTATATGGTTTTCATGGTAGCGAGTTAGTTCACGGATAACCTTTCTTCATAGCGACTTGCTTCATTATTTTGTAGCGACTTACGGTGTTAAAAGCTAGCGAGTTAGAGCTAGCGAGTTAAAGGACAAGTAGTGGACCTCCACCACGGGTAGCGACTGTGGTAGCGACTTGGTCAAGATGTGAGTTGCTCTTTAGCGACTTGTGTTTCTAGCGACTTGTGTAGCAATTGTCGCCAAAATTTGGTTAGCGACTTGGTCCGTAGTGAGTTACTATTTAGCGACTTGTTTTTGTGGTAGCGACTTGGTCGAGAGTGAGTTGCTCTTTAGCGACTTGTGTTTCTAGCGACTTGTGTAGCAATTCGCCAAAATTTGTTAGCGACTTGGTCCGAGCGTAATTACTACTTAGCGACTTGTTTTTCATTAGCGACTTGGGATTCTAGCGACTTGGTCGCCTAGCGAATTAAGTGGTAGCGACTTAGTGGATTTGTTTCTAGCGACTTAGAGCTTTATCATCTAGCGACTTGAGTGATTGCTTACGGTTTTCTCTTGATTTAGTAAAATCCGTGAAAGAATCTATTTCCGGTTTAATCATTGAGTTATAAAATCCCGTATAATCTGTTAACATGTCTACCAACGCCCCATCATCATCTCCACTGCTGCCGAGGATGTACAAGCGGTGGCTCGAGATACTCGTCCTCCCATGCCGGATGAATCGACTACGATTCTTGGGCTCAACGAATCGATTGTATTGCCTTGAAAAGAAAATGGTGTCAACATTCTCAAATCCATTGATGAAGGACCATATCGGGTTGAGACGACTAGAGACATACTTGATACTAATGAAGATGGTACTCTGCTTACGGAATGGATGGACCTAAGATGTATGATGAGCTTGATGATAAGGAGAAAAGAGATTCGATGCGATATCGTGGCTTCAAACATTGTCCTTCAAGGTCTTCCTAAAGACATCTACAAGTCGATCAATCATAACACCGATGCAAAGGTCGTTTGGGATAATGTTAAGATGCTTCTCTCGTGTTCGAACTAACCATGGAAGACAGAGAATCACAACTCTATGACGAATTTGAGCACTTTAAGATGAAACCGGATGAGAATGTCTATGAGTACTATGTGAGATTTCATAAGTTAGTTAATGACATGAGGAACATCGAATGACTATGCCTAACATTCGCTTGAATTCAAAATTTGTGAACAACATGAATCCCGAATGGCACAAGTTTGTTACCGTGAAGGCTTACTAAAGGATTGAAGAACACAAACTATGAGCAACTCTATGCCTTCCTCCTTCGTAATGAGAGACATGCTATGTTTGAAAATTGATTCTCAATCGGCTCAAAACTAACCTGGGAGAGACAAGCTCGCCTAATGATTCAACCGCCTTCTACTCAAACATCGGAATCAAAACCAAAGCTTCACAAGTCATACCCATGGGTAATGGTAACCACAAACTCATTCCCGATCCTATGTACAAACAAGTCGATGCCGATGCACACGTGGAAGCTTCATTAATCAACTAGCTCTTCCGATTAGCCAAAACATGAATTTCTCCCACAAACCAACAACAACCTTAGAACAAAGATCTAACCCACACAATCAAGCTCGTTAAAGATGGAAGGATCGTGATACAACCGATTCAGAAAGACAAGATGATCGGGGAAGGGTGGAGCTGGTAGAGGTTATGTTGGAAACCGAATCGAGGAAGAAATGGTAACCAAGGTCAACCTAAGCCAATCAAATGCTACAACCGTGGTGGTGAAGGTCACATTGCAAGGCGCACATCTCCAAAGCGCCCTCGAATGCCGATTACTTCAGAGATAAGATGTTGCCGGCACAAGCTCGTGACAATGGTGTTGCGTTGGATGAAGAGGAATTTTGCTCCTTGCCGAGGTAATGCCAAGACCTATGATGCGATGTGGATGAGCAACCTATTCAGAGATAGGTCACAATCATCGAACGCCTTTCAAGTCGCCGATCGTGATGCTTACGACTGATGTAGATGATGGACCCATCGCACACACAATCTTTATGGCTAGCATCTCTCCAATGGTTTCTCCCAAGATCTCTTCTTCACCACAAGTCGGCACATCCAAGGACAAACTCATCTCGAGGTATTAAAACTATACGATGATCTTGATGTGCAAAAGATGCATGACAAAGTACAAACAATCGAAACTATTGAATCAAATATTGAAAATGTGGGTAATATCAATAGTGTCCCATACGATCAATACGTGAAACAAAGTGAAAGTGAAGTTGTACCAAGTGATGCATCTTCCGCATCAACAATGACTATATCTTTGATGAATACACCGCATGTGCTCGATGATTCCATAATTTCAACTAAATGCCTATAAGGAACGTGTTGCTATTTATGAACAACGTGCAAAATTTGAGTTGACCACTCGTGAGCGGAAATGGATGTCCAAGTAAGTACAAGAATTAGAAAAAGTAAGTTTAGAAGAAGTATTGAAACAAGAATTAAATTCCTTGCAAGAAAAACTTTCTAAAACAAATTAAACAAAAACAAGAACTTCAAGAAAATGTGAAAATGCTTAAGCAAGAATTTAATGCAAAGGAATCAAAACTCTTGAGAGATTTTTCTAATCGAAAACTTTGAAAACAAACTAGAAAACAAGTTGTACATACAAGGAAACACCATTCGATCGCTCACATGGTCACCAAACATCGTGTCTTAAGCGATAAGCATAGCATTCCCTGGTTGAGGAACCGAATCCGAGGTAATTAAAAAGGCTAGAAATGCTCATAAGGTGCTTTATGATGGAAATGAAATCCTTAAGCCTAGACAGAATCCTAGTTGCGTTGAATGCACCGAGGAAGATAAGAAATCGACGAAATCACTAGGAAAAGATGAATAAGAAACAAAATGATCCCAAATGCAAAGAAAAACATAAATATCACCTCATGATTATAAGAAGGAAAATCGGATTGCATTAAACAAGTTTAAGCCTCGGACTTTGTTGACTCCGAACTAGTTTTCGGAAAATGGATTTAGATAAGGTAAAGTCGAAAATATTGTAGAAACAAACCCTCCTTCGGAAAATGCCTAGAGAAACCGTGTATCCTCCTAATACACCTATGCATCTTGTACCTAGAACAATTGCCACTAAAAGCAAGACATTAATTAGCCAATACGTTATATTCCAACTATTTGTTGATTTTGAGAAAACTTGCAAGAAAAGGATCACTCCCACTGGTATAATCAAGGTGAAAGAGGTTTTGAACAAATGAAAGAATGTTATTTAAGCGAGGTCATGCCTTTCTTTAAACTTCTAAAAGATCACTTTGAGAGTCTTAAAAAGGGGTAGAAGGCGATATTAAGGGTATGGAAAAGGAATTTGATGCAATGGTTGTCAAGTTAGTGATTATGAGCGTGCACTAAAATATAATGAGATTGAGAGAAAGAACTTGCATACATTAAATGAGAATCTCATTATCGAATGTGTTGCTCAAGATGTGTTTTTCATCGCTTCAAATTGCTCTATTAATGCTTCCAAATTTCATGAATTTTCTCGTGGCCTCAAAGTCTCCCATGATCGTGTCATTGAGCTTGAAAAAACTAATTCTAAACTAAACGAGAAAATTGAACTGGATGATAACGACACGTTGGTTAAACATTTTTCTAAACTAGAAGTTGAGTATTTTAATTTACAAATAAAATATCAACATCTCAAAGAAAATGTCAAAACTTCAAATATCAAGACATCTTCGATGCTCCGAGTTTGATGCGCTTTTCAAATTAACAAACGTGATGAGCGATTCAAGCTCGCAACACGATCGAAAGTTGAAAGCCCAAATCTCTCAATTAAAGGGCCAAACGAACAATATGACAGCTCCCAAATGCCTCCTTCTTTAGATTCTCGAATTCTCAAACGTTTCATCTTCAAAACCTAGTAAATGCTTTACAAAAGGAAAACGAAAGTTTTCGGAAGAAAATGAAAAGGTTAAACGTCATTTCAATGAGTTGTTTGAATCAATTAAAGTCACTCGTAACAAAACAACGAACAAATAACTTCATTGCAAAAGGAAATTGAGAATCAAGAGTCGTAAAAGGGAAAATGCCAATGATCAATGAGGAGAATGTTGTATCTAAGGTTCGCTCTAGTAATAAATATGCTTTATCCGTGACATATGTCCCCCTCATCTAAGGAACAACAAACTTGCCATTCAAACATACTTCTCATCCCTTAAGGATTGCCTAGAATGTCTCGTGAGATTGTTGAAGAGGATAAGCTAGAGAAACCTCATGATAATGCAATTGGACATGCTTGCTTATATGCCAAACGATCTCAAGAAATCTTAGAATGCTTGATCACAATATGCCCAAAGTCATTAGGTGAGAGAGTTAATCCTTTGCTTCCATGCTCAATGCCTAAAGCTAAGTATGATACGATTCGATTCCCAATGTTTTGAAAGTGAACAAGAGTGTGCCTTTAAACATTTCGATTCCGGATCCGTCAATGCTAAGAAAGAGAACTCAAGTGTGCCTTCTAGGAGTACAAATCAGTACCTCTAGTTTTAAGAAAGTGAACCTTAGTGCACTGCATGTAGTTCGATCCCAAGACATCTAAACAGTGATGCAAAGAGTAGTTAAGCCAACTAATGTTCCCATTCCTCTACAGAGTAATCGGTGACATTAAGGAGCAGATCAAAGTCTCAAGACAATACAAGGAATGATAGGACCTCTCAAGCTAAGAATGTGACCTTTGGAAGAAAGTAGAAGAACAATCTAGGAACCTTAAGTCCGAATCGAATAAAACGAATCGTGTTGATTCTAGTATCGACCATAGGCGCATCGTAATTAATTCAATTCGATACTATTTGCAAAACTTGTATCGATGTTTGCTTGAATTCGCTTCTAATCATGGATGTGATGTCAATGTTTTGCCTAATGATGTTAATTGTCCATTAATATTGTTAATGCTAAAATTCATGCTAAAAAGACTAAAAGGCAAAACGAAGAAAGCTAGAAAACAATGGAAACCCACAGAAGAACATTCATGAGAATAGGTTTTATTGGATACCGTTGGTCATAAGACCAATCGATAATGCCCACTAGAAAATGGATGCCTACCGGTAGAACTATTCCTTAAGAAGTGGTCACATCAGTAAATGTGGCTAATACGACACTAGTATTGCATCTACTCACAATGATTCCATTACCTCACCGTCTCGATGTGAATGCTTCTATTTCGATGTGGGTGTTCCAACTGCTGCTACTAACCAAATGGAACCCATTCTTGCATGGGGATCCCAATTATCCGATTATCCATTCTTGTCGTGTTCAACCGCAGATCGCTCAAATCGCTCGCGTGGTACCGGACTCAGTCGCTCCAAGCATATGTTTGGAGACCGGTCACGGCTCATGAACTTCGTGAGCAAATTCATCGGGACCGTTAGATTTGGTAATGATCATTTCGGTGCATATGGGTTATGGAGATTATGTTGTTGGTGATAGTGTCATCTCCGAGTGTATTATGTGGAAGGTTTAGGTCATAACTGCTCGTTGGTCAATTCGTGATTCGATCTAGAAGTAGCCTTCGAAAACATACCGCTTCGTTAGAGATCTTAATGGTAAGGAACTGCTGAAAGGAACTCGTGGCTCAAACCTTTACACCATCTCTATCGATGACATGATGAGAGCTTCACCAACTGCTTGTTATCAAAGGCTTCAAAACAAAGTCAAGGTTATGGCATCGTCGTCTCAATCACTTGAACTTCGGCACCATCAACGATCTTTCCGAAAGGACTTAGTTGTAGGGTTACCTAGACTAAAGTATGAAAAGGATCATCTTTGTTCAAAGATGTCAATTGGGAAAAAGCAAGAAGTATGCCCATAAACCCAAACCTACTAACTCGTCACGAAGTTCTTCATATGATTCATATGGATTTATGTGGACCAATGAGGGTGCAAAATATCTTTGGGAAGAAATATGTGTTAGTTGTGGTTGATGACTATTCCAGATTCACCGGTCAAGTTCTTAAGGACAAAGGATGAAACTCCCGATATCATCATCAAACTCATCAAACAATTGCAGTTAGACTAAACAAAACCGCCGAGTTATCGTAATGCATAATGGAACCGAGTTTGTCAACAAACAACTTAGTGAATTCTATGAAAGCGTTGGAATCGCCTATCAAAGAAGTGTTCCACGAACCCCTCAACGTAACGGTGTAGTTGAAAGACGAAATCGTACTCTTGTTGAAGCCGCTAGAACAATGCCGATCTACTCAAAGGTTCCAATGTTTCTCCGGGTCAAGCAATTGCCACCGCATGCTACACACAAAATCGCTCCCCGATTCACACCATTCATGAAAAACTCCATATGAACTTGTCCACAATGTAAAACCTAATCTATCTTTCCTTCGTGTGTTTGGTGCCTTGTGCTATCCAACTAATGAGGTCAAGACTTGGGCAAACTTAGAGCTAAAGTCGACATTGGAGTATTTGTAGGATATGCACCAAACAAAAGGGATACCGAATCTACAACAAAAGAACCCGAAATATCATGGAAACAATTCACGTTACGCTTGATGAGTCGACCGGTCAAATGGCTCCTGGACACTCCACTCAGACCCGCACTTCAAAACAGTCCTATTGGTTCATCCCTTGTTCCAAACTCCTCTCAAGAAACTCCATATGTACCTCCATCCAAGATGATGTAAAGAAATTGTTTGATCCCATGTTTGATGAACTGTATGAGTCTACTACAAATGAGGTGCTGATTCCTACAACAGAGGATGCTCATATTCCGTTGAATGAAGTCAATTCATCGCCTCAATATCTCGTAAGTCAAGAAGCACCGTCACGATCCTTCGCCTCATCAACAAATCATCATTCTTCAAATGTACATCATGGAAATGTTTCGCATCAATGATGAAGTTAATCCCTGCGACTCTCAAGATGCTCCATTTGAAAACATATTTGCTACTCCCGAATCATCATCGAACCATCTTCTTGAGGAGACATCGACTCGCCTACCTCGGTTCCTCAACAAATGCCACATGAACACCTCGGAAAATGGACTCACGATCATCCATTAGACAACATCATTGGAAATCCTCTCGTCTGTATCAACCCGAAACAACTCGCAACCGATGCCTTATGGTGTTTCTTCAACTCCGTACTATCTAAGATCGAACCAAAAGATGTTAAAACCGCCATGAATGAAGACAATGGTTCAATGCCATGCAAGATGAAATTCATGAGTTTGATCGACTTGATGTATGGGAGTTAGTACTGCCTCCAGACGTGCTATGATTATAGCTCTCAAATGGATCTTCAAAGTAAAACTTGATGAGCATGGTGATGTGTTGAAAACAAGGCTCGATTGGTTGCTAAAGGATATCGTCAAGAGGAGGGTATAGACTTTGAAGAATATTTTGCTCCGATGGCTCGAATCGAGGCAATCGTAATCTTCCGACGAATGCCGCAAGTAAGAACATGGTGGTGTATCAAATGAATGTAAAGACGGCATTTCGAACGGAGATCTCAAAGAAGTCGTCTACGCCACCAACCTGAAGGATTTGTGAATCAAGAGCATCCTACTCACGCTTATCGCTTAAAGAAGGCTCTTTACGGTTTAAAGCAAGCTCCAAGGGCATGGTATGATACATCGTCAATGTTTCTTCTATCAACCGGATTCAAGAAAGGAGTAGTTGATCCTACATTGTTCACCGTGAAGTCGTGCAAACATTTAACTCATGTTCAAATTTATGTTGATGATATTATTTTTGCCTCGACCGACCCAATGGAATGTGATCGCTTTTCTAATGAAATGAGTTCAAAGTTTCAAATGTCAATGATGGGACAAATGTCATTTTTCTTGGGATTACAAATTTCACAAAGTCCCGGAGGCATTTTCATAAATCAATCTAAATATGCAATGAGATTTTAAAGAAATTTGGATTTGATTCAAGTGACCTCGTTGACACCCCCATGATTGACCGAACCAAACTAGATGAGGACCTCTCGGGATCATGATTGACCAAACGAAATATAGGAGTATGATTGGATCCCCGATGTATCTCACGCTAGTAGACCGACATCTTGTTCTCTGTGTGCATGTGTGCGAGATACCGTGCTAAGCCTACTAAAAGCACCTTGAAGCGCTTAAACGGGTCTTTCGGTATCTCCAAGGAACCATCAATATGGGACTATGGTACCAAGGACACCGGTATGTCACTAACGGCCTATGCGATGCCGATCATGCAGTTGTCAAGATACACGCGAAAGCACGCCCGAGGTGCTCGGTTTTGGGTGATAAGCTTGTGAGTGGTCTTCAAAGAAGCAAATGAGCACTTTATTTCCTCTACAGAGGTTGAATACATAGCCATGTCATCTTGTTGTGCTCAAATCTTATGGATGAGATCTCAATTATCGACTATGGCTTTGAATTCAACAAAATCCTCTCGCATCGTGATAATAAAGTGCTATTGCTCTCTCATGCAACAACGTTCAACACTCAAGAGCAAAGCATATCGACATTCGACATCATTTCATCGGGAACAAGTAGAAAAGGTGTGGTGGAACTATATTTTGTGAGGTCCGAATATCGCTTAGCGGACATCTTCACCAAAGCTCTTCCAAGAGAACGTTTGAGTTTATTCTTCCACGCCTTGGTTTGAAAAGCCTTCAACCAGAACTCTCAAACGCCTTCGGGAAGAAGACGAGGAGTAAAGGTCTTTCTTCATCTATCTCTTGTAAATAGTTATTCGAAAAACAAAATAGAAAAATTATAAAACTTTCAAAATCCATAAAATTTGAAAATTCAAAATTCTTCAAAAAAAAAAAAAAAAAAAAAAAAAAAAAAAAAAATTGTCATTTTGTCATGTTTTTTCTCGGTTCGATAATATCTACGGTCTTTGTCTTTGTCATTCAAAGAATGACACGGGTCTTAGATGTTGTTCAATTTTAAAAAAAAAAAAAAAAAAAAAAAAAAAAAAAAATTTTGGGAGAAAGAGAAATGGTTTATTGTCATCTTCGTGCAATAACCCGGTTTTAAAGAAAGAATAGAGCCATGTTTTACCAAGTTTTCAAATCTTATGCTCGATTCTATAAACTCCTATCTCTTTGAAAACTAAATGCTTTGAAAAATAACTCAATCTCTATTTTTGATAATCATCGGGACTTATTTGTCAAAATCTCTATCTCTCAATCAACAACCCACGTCATTGATTGAGGGGAGAATGATTTCAATTAAATTAAAAAGTTATTTGGCATTAAATTGTTTTCAAAAGATATACATGCATGGTTTTATAAATGGAGTTTAAAGTCTTAAAATCCGATCCTTATCGCTCAAACGCTTTCACAATCAAGTCACAATTCTCCTAAAGCTTTCAAAATCAATTTAAATCTATACGAGATCACAAATCTCAAATGATTTGATAATTATGATCGGGGAGAATGTGTGATTTAAATTAGATTTAAACCGATATTAAGGTAAATGGTTTCACATGAATGAACATGTCGTCCCTCCCACATGTGACAAACGATTTCAATTTTTCAATGCACATGTTGAGGGGAGCACCTATTTTAAACCTATGATATGAAACGTGATCATTTATCCCATGTGCGGGTTCCTCTAGTATGTGCAAAACTCTTTTCAAACCTCAAGGCACATATTGAGGGGAGCAAAATTCATGGAAACCTCATCCTTCCCGAAATGTTATACCCACTTGATCCGTTGAGGAAGTGATGTTGATATCTTTAGAAAATTGTAATCAAAGAAGTTAATTCTTTCTCTTGCCTCCATGTGCTTAACATTTCTCAAATACTTGATGCACATGTTGAGGGGAGTTCTCGTTCTAAAATATCAAAAACAATTCGTGTACAAAATGCTTTGATTATATATCACAAGTATCCGAATTGATTTTCAAATGGTTTTCAATTGGATCCAATGGCGATGAACAATACCAAATTGACCGACCAACTTTACTTTATGTACGGTGATATAAGGATGATAAGGTTAGGTATTGGTTCCCATGATCCGCCGAGCCGGAGGGATCTACCCAGGACAATCCACTAGTTAGTGTAGAAGTCCTTAGGTATGATGATAAAAGGAGAAAAGTGAGATATGGGAAGAGTGCGGACTAAGACCGAGCTAGTATCGAATAAACCCAACAAGGTAATAGCTATGAAGTCTCGGTAAGCAATCAAGGGGTTGAAGAATTAAAAGAATTGAATGAAAATAGGGTGAAAACAAATAGCCCTCCATTAATTCAACCTTAGGGCGTAAACCGGTTCACTTCATATGCTCTTGATGGTAACATCGGTATTGAAGACAAGACGTCATGGACCCAAAGGACGATCGCACTTCAACTTTCCAAACCACTCAAGTTCCTCTTAAAAGGGCTTGTTTCATTCTCACGGGAACCGACATTATCTATCGACTTTCTCTTAGAGATGGTTGATATGAAGAAGGAGACCTCTCCCTAGTCTCCGTTATAGGATCCAAATATGCACAAATTGAGTCTAGAGCCACGAGATCATCAATTAATCTCACTAGGACACTTTCAATGAAGACTCTCTGCTTCACACAATGTGGAAGAGAGATTATATCTTGAGTCCCACGCGACTATCCTTGTGGTATTGCCGGATCATCCGAGTGATGTGTTTACACATTCACAATGAAGATGGAAAGCCTTCGAGCCAACATCAAACAAGCTCCTAGTAGGTGGCATGTGAGATCTATCATATAGATCAACCATGTGACAACCGACAGAAACAATGGGCGATTCAATTTCTTGAATCAATCTCGGTTCGAGTTGGGATTGACGGATACCTTTGAAAACCGGTCTTTGTGCTTAAAACTCTTTTCTTTAGCACATCGATCGTGTACTCATTTTCAAACCAAAAGGTATTTTTATGATTGATAATTGATTTTCAATAAAACCTTCGTTGTATTGCAAAACAATTTCTATTGAGCAATACACGATTGTTTTTCAAATCTCTTCTCTTCAATCGCTGGACTTAAAATTACCGTTCACTCACTCCGTGTTGTCTTCTTTGAGATGTTCCGGTTTGAGAACAAATAGAACAAATAAAACCCTGTCAAGGAGATTCTTAGAATCCTACCGATCACAGCAAGACTTGTATCGATCAACGGGAACCGTGGGCGTGTACTCAATTCATCGAAGTGATCAAAGACACTTTCGTGCGATTTGTTGCTAATCATTGTATGCAGTACGCCCGACGCTTGCGGTGATCGAATGAAGCGGTCAATCCATAGCCGCATGCTCACTTAACACATTCATCTCAAAAGAAATCATGATTAGTGCATCAATGACTCGATATTTTCACTCCATGCTTCGCTACGCCGCCAATATCATGATTCAACAAATGCTTCCGCTACTCGATGAGAAGAAATCATGATCCAAAATGTGAGCATGTCGGTCCCAAAGTCACAACACCACAATGGATGTCTCGAGATTTTTGATAGTCGATGATCTCCAAAGATGGCTCAAACGTATCATCACGTGGATCAAGAAAAGACCTCCACTTGGAATTACCAAACATGCATTGTGAAGAATCAATGACTACGAGCCTAGGAGCAAAGGACTACATCAAGAATGCAAGATCAATTGTTAAATGTTATATTTATTTGTATTCTATGTAATTTTGGTACATTATTGAGGTGACCTCCTTGGGAGATTGTTAGGAATTAGAAATTCCGGTATTAAAGAGTCGGTCACCTCAAGTATATGTAATCGTTAGAAAGCTCGTAGTCGTAGTTCTTTAAGTTAAGTAGTAATTTAGTTAAGTAACACCGTGGAGGACTGACGGGTCTTTACCCATCAGATGCCCGATCCACACCCAAAGTGTGGCGATTTGTGTAAGACTATAAATACTCTACCTCCCAAGGTAGAGTTGGAGCTCATAATAATATCTTTCACTTTCTCTCACTAAGTTCCCTAAACCTCTAACTTTCTCTCTCTAGAATTCCATCTTATACGCCACCTTGTGTTATGGTTTGATGTGTATGTGAAAAGTTATATCTTACAGTTGGGTTGAAAGTAGTTAACGTAGTCATGCCAATTCATTTCCATCATTTATATGTATGTTATGCATTTTTTGTTTCATGTTAGGCTTCTACTTTACATTTATATATTCAGCAGGAGTTGCTTACAAAGCTATACTACTCATGGTTCGATCAGCGTGTGCAATGGAAAAGCAATCTCCTTTCGAATCTAGTGCTTTGTTTACGATCATCTCAATTGCTACACTATGTATCATCGTATATAGTAGTCACAACTCGATTTTGATTTGTAACAAGACTAAATTCGAATCTCGTCAATGAAAATATCCATTACACTATCTTAAGAACTATGTCTCGGCTATTCTTGCACATTAATCGCTTATGTGCATAATTTACCCTGAAAACTCGAAATGGACCGAGTATATAGTTGTGTGGGTAGGCTTTGGGTTTTTATTGGCAATGTACTTTATAGGTGATTTGTATGGACATCAACTAATAGACTACAATAAGCCCTTCAGTTTTTTAAAGATCAATTATGCGGGACTAATTCATGTACCACTTTCCCTTATGTTGGTGTTAGTCCTCCCCATAAACCTTGACTGGCGAAACAAATAAAGTATTCAACTTGGAGGCTGATCTTCAACAAGACAAGAGCAAGATTTAGGACTCGATGTAATCTGACACTAGTTCGTACCTACTAGGAGAAAGTTGTAATAAGCTATTTTATGAAGTTAGAAGGTTTTCAGATCAATTTTTTGGTTCAGAAATAAAGTTGCAATATCACGTACATTGTTGCATTTTGTGTGCATCTATTCTCAGACACACATACAATATTGCTATTTGTAGGTTTATGCGACTTTTTCACGTTAAATCACCTTCATTTATATTTTTTAATTAGTTAAGGTTTTCTTTCATTTATTATGGCAACAGGTCGGGGAATTTTAGTGGTTACATATGCCGTAATGTAGATTTTAGTGTTGTCATTAAGGATGAGGTGTTAGACAAATGTAGATTAGAAAATATTACTGTAGCTTAGACAAGCATCATCTGGCATACATCGCAGTTTCCATCAATTATTGTTTTTTCTAAATAATGTCCATGAAGAATAACACATTTTTCCAAAAGCATTAGGAAAATATCTCTTTACCAAAGTCGACATACCAAAGTAAAAAGGCTTTAAATTCCAAACCCTTAAAAATCCTTTTTCAATACATTACCATATAAAAACTCTAGATCAAGTTATTTAAGTACTTAATATATAGTCGTGGATATATATTTCAGATCATATGACGAAAAAAAATTCGCCATAAGCCCCGGTCGCAAAGCACGCCGGTGCCTAAACTTTACACTCTTTTCAGGTCACATTCATGACATTCTTTATATTTTCATAAACCTCAACTAAATTACACTTTGACATTAAGGCTTGGGATAGAGGATCTCGGTATAATATTCATCTCGGTAAGTTTGTGTCTCGTTATGAAATTACTTCCATAGAGTATTTTTTATTGAAAGTGCCCAACGACTCTTTTTTCTTCTTTTACATGCTATGTTTTTTTTTGTCGATGACATACGTCTTGGCTGGGTGAGTGTAACTAGGAGGACGCGGCCTCCTCGGGTCCTAAACGCATCTTCACACCCTTATTATGGGTGTTCTTAATGATAAACGGTTTATGGTATATTTAATTTTCTAAAAAAGGATGTAAATTTTTTTTATTTTTTTATTTTTTTGTTTTTCTTTTCTAGTTGTAAAAGGAGTGGCTAATAATGTCCCATCTTTTTATGATCTTTCTTGAACCAAACTCATTATGTGATATCACCAAGTGTGAGTCCTCTATTTCCCTAACTATTTACTTTTTTTTTTTTTTTTTTTTTTTAAGCATACTATACAATTTTTATGTTGCATAAGAGTTAGGATTAAATGAGAAGAAATTGAAAATGAGATGGATGAGAAATAAATACAAAAACACATTAGAGATGCATCTAGTTGGATTACATGCATCTCTAGCATTCACTACTACAGAAAATTTTATTTTGATAACCTTTGAGAACGGTTATACCATAAAATGTTTTAAAAAGAACCAAGCTAACCCACCACTACTTGCAAACGTTCCAAAATATAACCATTCAGAACGTTTCTTAAAAAAGTGTTCCAAAATATTTGTTCGGAACAATTATTACTAAAAGTGTTTCAAATAACTGGTCCCTTTTGGAACGCTTTCTTAAAAACCATTCCAAAAAAGCTGTACATTAATAGCTTCAAATCAAAGCGCAATTTATTTACCAAGGGGCGCCAAATATTTCGATTATTGGGAACGATTTTATCAAAAAGTGTTTCAGAAAATGAAAACCCTTTAATTATTTGGAACTATTACAGTAAAACCGCTCCAAACTTTGGCCATTCCCCACATTGAATTAGATCCCATCTAACACACATCCCATTTACCTTTACCTTTTCCCTTCTCCCCAAAAACCCTTTGGTGGAAACTATAGCAGCCACTAAACTTCATTTTAAGGTAATTTTCACAAGTGGTTCTTTCATGATTTTAACCTAATAATTTGAGGTAATTTTTACACACTTATTATATATAATGCGAGTTATGTGGTTTCATTGATTATTTGTGGATAGTGATACGGCAACATAAATATAACTAGAAGATTAATTGTTTTTAGTGATTATTTGTGATTGTGTGTTTTTAGTTGCAAATGTTTCTATTAGAATATGGTAGATTGGCCTGCATTTGTTTATATTAGAAACTTGCCGGAATTTCTGGTTTGCGTGACTTTTTGCTCTATGTTTTTATACTTCATATACAACTGTATTATAGTTGCAAATTTTCTCTACTTTTATGTGAAGGGAAAAAGTGCTAAAGCGAGGAAAAATGCACTCAAGAACATATAGAGCTAAGCTAGGACGAACAAGCTATGTTGGGTTAGAGAAAAAAGTTAGCGCCACTGATGCAAGATTTAGAAGAGCGGTATCCAAAGTTAGCTAAGTCAGGAGTGTAGGCCTTCAAAGCTCCACATATTTGCCAGGTTATCGGATAACGGTTTTTCGAGCTTAAATGAGTTGACAAATCAGCTTTATGACAAACTTAAAGCTATGGTATGGTATATAGCATAAACTTTCAAGTATTTTGGTTTGTCGGAGTATGTTCTAACAACTTATCACTTGCATGAACAGTTAGCAAAAGAAAAAGAAATGAAAGTTGATGGTACTTTTTACGTAGTGGGAAAAGATCCACTCTGTGGTGTTTTCGACCGAGCACTCGGGCGCAAGCAGGTGTGTATCAAATGTGGATGGGAATAAGAAGGCATTAGGGATCTCTAAGAGAACAAGGAAGAAGACGATAACATTGGAAGATTTGGATGGCCTGAAAGATGAAATTGAGGTATCCAACCCACTTTTAAGACACATGTATATTGTTGTATGCTCAGTTTTATAGGCATGGACCTTTTCCTTTTGCAAAATATTAAAACAGTTTAATGTTTTGCAAACTCCCACTCCATGTGAATTGTTAAGTTCCCTATGGTGACATTGAGGAAACATAGCTAAAGCCGTGATATATCCAAGACTTGATGGGATACTAGATGAAATTCAAATGCGCCCGGGTTACTCGGAGGTGCAAGTAGACACAGTCAAAGAAGCTTACACGAATAGTTTTGTTGTGGTACCAACTGATGTTGTAATTTGGCCATTTTATTCAATGGCCAAACAAATATATTAAGGTATATAAATGCATATGTATTGATTAAATGACTTTAGATCGATGTAGATTTTGTGTTTTGAACAATGATGTATGTCTTAGTTAATTTGTTTTTGGAAAAGTTTGGCAGTAATGGAAGAATTTGGGTAATCAACTTTTTAGACAAAGTTTAGTTGTAATGGATAAATTTGGTGTTGTGGATTGTTGGTTAAATTTGATGTTTATAAGTTTTGTGCTTTGGTTGAAATGGTTCTGGAACATAAGTTATGGGTCGCTGCAGAAATAGAACGGCAGATTTGGGTAGCTGTGGAAATGGGTCAGTGCCGAAAAAATTGGTTGCTGATTTTTCTGCTGCAGAAATATGCAGAAATGGGTTGAAATAATGGATATGCAGAAATGGGTTTTGGTTATCATTGGAACGGTTGTTTGTGTAAATGTTCTATAAAATGTATGGCTTTTGGAACACTCCTAGTGAAAAGCGTTCCAAAATATTGAACTTTCCATCTGTTTGAACTAGCATTGTGGAACGCTTAATACAAAAAGAGTTCCGAAAAATGACACTTTGGGAACGTTTATTAGACCGCTCCAAACTGGTTTTTATCTTTTGGAACAGTCGCATAGGGAACGTTCGTTTTAACGTTCCAAAAAGCCTTTTTAAACGTTCCAAATTATGATTTTGTGTACTAGTGATTTTAGATACATCATAATATATTTTTTTAGCTCAAAACTTGAATATATACATATATTAGATGCATTTATCAAGTTTGGCCAATACTATGTATTTTTCGTCATTTGCGCGCCAATTGAGTTGCTATAATAACACATTAAAGATGCATCTACTTCGATTAAATGCATCCCTACTTTGTCTCATATAATTTAAGTTGATGCATGTCAAATTTATGATTATTTAATTTTGTATATAAATTCAATTTATCTAAAGGTATTAAATTGGTTAACTCCAGGTCTTTGCATGATGCAGACAAAATATACATATCGAGACCTGAATATGGCCTGAATGGACACAAAGAGATAGACATACTCTATGAGAGTGGCTGTATGATTTCTATTGTTCATTCATATAACTTATTAAAATTTTATAATAAAAAGTACATGCAAATTATGATTATTTACATATTACTTCAGTAACACAACAAATGCACCATGTGCCACGACATCCCGTATACTTTATTGGTATATCTCGAGGCACAATCAATGGGCAATCATTTTCGCACACCCAATCTATACACTGATGAGGTTCATAATTAAGCACAAAAGTGCAATAACGGTCATCTGCTTCGTCACCAAAAAAATATATTCAAATTGTTAAATAGAGGAACAAACAAATAAAAAAGTACAAGGATTAGTTGGTTTATAGAAGAGTATGAATTGAATATGAACTTTTTTGCTAGTAAAGTACCTAAATGTGTAAGAATCATAATTGAAGAAATGAGAATAGAAAGTATTACCAATTTTCTTGCATTCGTCTGTGATATCGGCTGTACAAATTGTAAATAGCATGTAAAAGAAGAAAAAACATAGAATTCTTTTCGCCATCTTTAACCCAAAATATTTAGAGTTAGCCAAATATTCCAAATCATATTTTCACTACACTTCAATTGTTGGTACTTATAACATGCATGCATCATTTTAGAAATTATTATCATAATACTATGTTAATTATTATATTATATTATATTATAATGTAATATTACAGTAAATAATATTATCTTATACTTCGTAATACATTTGGCAAAAATATAACGTGCAAAACAAATATTCACTCGAAATTTTGTCCCGTTCCATAATGCTCAAATTTGTTATAAATGCCCCATTAATTATTGTTTTAAACAGACACATTATCTATTATTATATCATCAATTTGTCTACTAAAAGTTTATAAATCACCCGGTTAGATCTGGCTAAAAACCTTCAATTCTGGCCTAGAAAATAGAAAATAAATTAGTAGTCCAATTGTTCATTTTAATTTAGCTCATTTAAATCGAACTTTTATATAAAGAAAATAGAAAGATTTGGTCAATAAAATCGCATGATGATTTTCCGGGAGTCAGTTCACTGATAATTGTAACATGATCTAATTTATTTGTCCCATTATTTGATCAAATAAATTAGTAGTCCAATTGTTCTATAAAACTTTGAATCACCATATTTGTTAATCAAAGTTGAAGCACAAATGAAGTCCGATTCAACTGCCATTTCGATTAAAGATGACGCACCACCACATTCCTCCACGGCGTCCAATCCACAGTAAGCTAGCTTTGTTCATGTTCCGATTCATTTTTTATTTCATAATTCCTAAGGGTTTAAATTTGGTTACGTGTTGAATAAAAGAGTTGGGTTGAAAGTAGTTAACGTAGTCATGCCAATCATTTCCATCATTTATATGTATGTTATGCATTTTTTGTTTCAGGTTAGGCTTCTACTTCATATTTATATATTCAGTAGGATTTGTTTACAAAGCTATACTACTCATGGTTCGATCAGCGTGTGAAATGGAAAAACAATCTCCTTTTGAATCTAGTGCTTTGTTTACGATCATCTCGATTGCTACAGTATGTATCGCTGAAGTCACAACTCTGATTTTGATTTGTACGAAAGATTACATCCAGATCTCGTCAATGAAAAATATCCATTACACTATCTTAAAATCTATTGGTGCTATCTCGGCTATTCTTGCACATTTATCGCTTATGTGCATAGTTTTCCCTGGACATCTTAAGTGGTCTGAGTATTTAGTTGTGTTTGTATTCTATGGGTTTTTAGTTCCACTTTACATCATAGGTGATTTGCATCAACATCGACAAATAGACTCCGATATGTCCATCAGTTTTTCAAAGATTAATTACACGGGACTTATCCATGTACCCCTTTCCCTTATGTTGGTGCTATACCTCCCCTACCACCTCGACTGGATTTTGTACTCAGTGTTATTGTCATCCTTTGCTATGGAGTTGTTATTTAACTTTATTTTTGCCTGTAAGAACGGAGAAACAAATAAAGTATGCAACATAGAAGCTGATCATCAACAAGACATGCAAGAACAAGATTTAGAACTCGATGTAATTCGACACTAGTTCATACCTAGGAGAAAGTTGTAATAAGCTATTTTCGAAGTTAGAAGGTTTTCAGATCAATATTTTGGTTCAGGAATAAAGTTGCAACATCACGTCCATTGTTGCATTTTGTTTGCATTTTATGTGCATCTATTCTTAGACACATATACCATATTGCTATTTGTAGGTTTATGCGACTTTTTCATGTTAAATCCTTCATTTATATTTTTTAACTAGTTAAAGTTTTCTTTCATTTATCTTGGAGAGTTAGTGATCAAAGATGTATTACAATATTACACAAAGAGAATAACTGTCATATATAGATATGGGTACAACATAGTTTACAATGTAATAAGTTTACAACATGCATGAAAACCAAAGATGGTCACTTCATGCCTTAGTTTACTTATTTCTGTATAGAATTTCTACTGTTATCCCCTAAAATACATAATTTATCCGTGACGTTTCTTTCCGTGAGACTACTACTTATTAAACAATATTTCATATTGTATTATTGCATGATCTTGTCTAATGACTAATGGTAAGTGTAGAAGGCATTCTTTCTAGATACATTTATGCAAGTCATACATTCCAACATTTCCTTAAACGAAGTGATAGGTTGTAATAGCCCAAAACATTGAATTTGGCCAACTAAATAAAATTCATAAGGTAACAAAAACTTGAAGGTTGGAAGAAGATAGAGATACAATCATACAAAAATAAAAGATATGAATAGCTAAGAACACATAACGAATACTTTCGAGAAAAAAGATAAATAGACATTGAAGAGATGAATAGAGAAAATCACAGCAAGTTAGGTAAGATTGGTAATCTTAAAAATTCTTAGGACAATGTAAAGACTTAAACGATAAGTTATTTATACAATAAGAAATTTCGTGAAGACAGAGTTTTCATAGCTAAATAGCCATGTGATTTTGATGATATAAAAAGAATCATTGTCTCGAGAGAGATACGGGAATTTGAATGAAATCCATGGGCTGCCTCGAAAAGCTTCGAGGGCCCCAACTAGAGAGCTATGAGACGTTGATTAAACCACTTAGCATGTCAGTTATATCCGCTATTTGTGCCAATAGCAGATATGAGTGACATTTTAGTTATACTTAATGCTCTAAGCATACCTTTCGATTACAATGTTGTATCAAAAGTTGAGTGCTATTTGGGTTAAATTTATCTAAAACTATTGAATTGGTAAGCTCCTAGTTCTTACATGTCGCAGATGAATTTCTATGTCGAGATCGACCAAAATATTACCTGAGTAGACACATTAATGTAGACCAAAATATTACATGCGAACTAGATGCCTTTACATAATACTCCAGTAACACAACAAAGGCACCATGTGCCAAGACGACATCCGGTATACATTATTGTTGCATCTCGAGGCACAATATATGGGCAATCATTTGCGCACACCCATTCTATACACATCTCCACTGATGAGCTTCACAATTAAGGCTCCGTTTGGTTTGTAGATGGGTTTAGTAGGAATAAAAGATAATGGTGTAAGAGAAAATAATTATATTTAATTAAATAATATATTTTAATAATTGATTAATAAAATATTGAAAAGAAACTACTTATATATTTTTATGGGTTTTGTGGTTTCGATCAACACCACTCCACTAGCTTTGTATTTGTGTTGTGTCGGCCTATTTTGTTCTACACCACTTTAATCAACTTTTTATTTTTAAATTTATTAAAATTAATTTGGAAAATTAAACACAAATTTACAGCCTCCTTCCTCCTTATTTTATTCCCTCTCTTTCCCTACCCAATTCTTATGTAACACCCCCAAAATATGGTCCAGCGAAAGCATACGAACCTTTAGGTGCTACCATCTTGGTATCACAACATAAGGTACAAAGAATGGTTTTTATTCCATTCGTTTAGATTGATATTCATTATTTGAAAACATTAAGTTTACATTAATGAAAGTAGTGCGGAAATAAGCCCAAATAAGAAGTTTAAAGTGGTCCCGATCATTCATCAGAGTCGCCTATTACCATGACCTTTGCCAAGCGTCTTCCAATAGTGAGCTATCGCCTTAAAACTGAGAACACATGCTAAAACGGGTCAGCTTACGCTGGTGAGTTCATAGAGTTTAGTTACCAAAGTAATAGTGGTGGACCTGATAAAGTTTAATTGCTATGTGTGACTAAGGCAGAGATATCATAAACATTTCAAATCAACAATCAATCAATCAATAATTCACAACACAATCGAGATCTCAGCGGGGGCCCCAAGCGACTCTAGCCAGCACGGTCGTAGCAAGGCCTAGAACACAAGCTACCCTGGTCTAGGTCGGATACACTTAGCTAGGCATCGCGTTATAGCATAGGAATGCTACCCTAGACTAAGTCAACAACTGTCGCACGTCTAGCCTTTCCTAGTCAACACATTAGCAATTCAAAAGAGTAGTGGCAGGTCCAAGAAATAGTTTGTATTCACATAAAAACATAAGATCACAATCCAAAATCAAATATTCCAAACAACAGTCATTCTCACATAATATTCACATATCCAAATACAGTTGGTTAAAAGCAGCATGTATTCTCCCCCAAAATAGTTATAAAAACCTTTGAAAAGAGGGGCTATGAAACTCACCTTAACCACAGTAATGCACTATTCACTATTAACACGATTGGCATCTAAAGCAAATCTCCACGGCATCCAGAAGAATGTACGACGAGTACGATAGAAGTGACGCAACCTAATGCGTATACGATTATCTCAAAATACGGCCCATACGATAAAGAAGTCGATAGAAAGTCATGTGTTGTAGTTTTCGTGGATTATTCGTGTCGTTACTTTCAAAAGTTCATGATAAATATCTCAAAAGGTTTAGTTTTAACGTTTCGTGTGGTGTTAAGAAACATAGACACGATGCACAACTCACGTGAAAGAGGAGAAGACGTCGACATAGTCGAGACATACTAACTAGAACGCACGCCAAAAAGGAAGAGACATCGACAAAGTCAAGAAATACTGACAATACTCAAGCTAGTCCAAGACTAGGAAACGACGACAACTATTTATGACACATAAATAGGTCAATTAGTAAGCTTCGGTACTTTACCTAATAATCCCTAACGTTCATATTTATAATAAAAGATAAGTTTTCATTATCGCTTGATCAATAAAGATTTCACATTCGTTACACGTAATTATACAAGTTTATAATAAAGTACGTCATATAAAGCATACTATTTAGTATTTTATAAGTGACACGTGTGTTTACTCACGTTCCCAACCATTACGACTTTAATAAGTTGACTTATCCAAAATAACCGTTTTCGACAAGTTTATAGAAGCTAATCATGTATTTATAAACACAAGTTATTATCGTAGTAAGACACGAGTTATTATCGTAGTCGATAAGGGTTTATAATAAATAAAACCATATTTGTTGATATCATATAGATAAATGTCTTGCTATTTAGTAAAAATGCAAAAATAGAATATTTAGTCTTATCACGAATCAAATATATATTAAACTCGCGTCGAGTCTAAAACATTATATTCGGTTAGTTCAAAAAGTTTAATAAAGCACAACTTATATCCAATATGACTCGTGTATCAAATGTTATTCTAATTTATAAACCGTAGTTGATTCTCATAGCGTATACGTAATATTCGATATTACTCATAAACTACCTACTTAGTTCCCAATGTTTATTACTTTGTTTTACAATATTTACTCGTCGTTAATTCAATTTTTATTTCGTTTATCCGATAGTTCTATTCTGGTTATCGTTGTACAGTGATTCGTTATCATATCACATCATTGAGTATATATATCATAAGTTTATCCGTCGACATATACTAATTACCACTTCTTTAGTAATCGATATAACTAACTCGTTAGGTATTTCAAATTGTCCATTGTCGTACCGGTTTCCACATTGCTTGTTTCAATATTCTTTGTTATCACGTTTTACGACTTATAATAATTAGTGAGTCCAATGTATTAAACCAGTAACCAAATTTTACCCATACCATATAACCAATTTCCACCCGTCGAGACCCGACACAATTTACCAAATTAAACGTAACCAAATGGGCACCCCTTTGTATTCTAGTTGACTCGAAATCAAATAAATAACTCGACACACCCTCTCGGTTGTCGTGACGAAACCAAAACCCCAACAGCCACAACTTTAAATAAACAATTTCAATTGACAACCCGAGATAACGAGGGGTCTGACCCGACCCGTATGAGACCCAAACGGGTCTGACCCGATCCGGTTACCCATCCAAAAATTGACAACGAAGCCCTTGAAACTCACTATACCACACGAATCTTTTTCTAATGTTTTTGCTAGGTTAAATAAACCTTTAGGTCACGTTTTTAATTTACGATTAACACTTTTTATGCACGAAACAAAACACAAATTAACGTGTATATATATATATATATATATATATATATATACATTTGGTAAAATAGAAAATAAACATAAATGAGACGAGGTGAGTTTTTACCGAGAAGTAAAGAGAGGAACGAGGGCGGTTGTGGCGTCCTTTTATGAGTACAACTCGTAACCACATCCAAGCTTGGCCCTTAATACACGTTTTTATTTGAAACCCTAATAATGCGAAACTTAATTTTGAGATCTAGGGCGCGTTATGGTGATTGAACGCACGTATGATGCATAAACGGGGTCACAAGGACCCGATCTATCGATTAGAAGTGGCGGCGTAAGTGGAGGTGTTGGCCGGAATTTTGGTCGGAGTATGTAACGGCGCCGGAACCCTAGGGGTAGTGGCCGGAAAATGTAGAGAGAGAAAGAAGTGATATACGTGCGTTTTTTAAGAGAGAGAAAATGAGTGGGTAAATGAGAGAAGTGTGTGTGGGTTGGGGTATATATACCCCTGGAGGGACCCAACATGTAAATAAAATAAACTTAGGGGGCGACACAGAAACTATCAAAGGGACCATAGATGAAACTTTGTAAAACTATCGATATATAAGGTTCGGGACTCGTTTGAACTAGCAAACGAAGGATTTGCGACTCGGGAATTACGCCAACTTTCTTAGAATAATATTTCCAATAAAAACGATATATAATACGACTCGTATCTCAAATTAGAGAGAACGATCACTCTAATTGCCGTTTCTCCATTTACGATGCGTCGAGGAAATTACGAGTTGTCACATCTTAACCACCACTAACCACACCACATCCAGTCAAACCATTACCACCACTACAAACCATCACTAAACACCAATGCCGCTTCTTATGCTCATACTAACACATACGTCGTTCACCTCCACTCAAACCACCATCTCCGCCACCTCGGGACAAACTATTACAGTGGCCACTCCGGTCAGATCAAGATCTAAACCCATTCATGACTTAGTATTGTATAACAACAAACAGAGATAAGATAATACATAGTTAAAAGATGGATAAACTAAAGAGAAAGATAGCTGAACACATGCGTGATGCGTCTAGCAGTGCACCGCCGCTCAACAACCGACCGGAGTGTGTTATGGGCTTGTTTTTAGTATGTGTGAGTATGGATTTAGATCATTTTTTTTATGTTGGCAAGATGTGTTTTTTTTTTCAAAATTGTGTTTGGGTTGTATTTTTTAAACCAACTGCTGGTCAAGAAGACACTTATTTTTTTATTTTATTTATTGAGCTAGAAGACACTTATTGAACTGAAAGTTGTGACACAAAAAAACAAAAAGGACTAAAGTTAAAAGTTAAAAGTATTGCATAATGGTGTTTGATTCCTAGAAAATTAGTGTAGGAACCCAAAAAGCCTTTTTTATTAGTTGAATTGAATGAATTGTGAGAGCAATAAATGAGATGGGACTCATGGTGGACTTAGATTTGTGGGCAAATGTTTCCGGAATCAATTTTTCAAACATGGCCCACATCCATTTTATTCCTAGTTGTACCAAACAATCAATTAAAGGAGTGAAACCATTCCACGAATTCAAAAGGCACAAAACAAACGGCTCCTAATTACAAAAGGGCAATAACGGTCATCTGTTTCGTCACCACAATAATATATCCAAATTGTTAAATTGAGGAACAAACAAATAAAAAAGTGAAAAGATTTGCAGGTTTATATATCTTGCAGTATTGAATATAAAAATCTTAATCAGAGAAATGGGACACAAAAAAGTATAGTATTACTGCCTCCGTCTCAAAATTATAGTACTCGTTTGATTTTTTTATCTTTCCTTTTCAACTTTGATTTTAAATATTTTTGTTTGTGTTACACAATAGTTGGTGAAACCTATACCAATGAAAATACATTTAAAACTCAATCCATTCATATATTTTGCATCAAATATTATATAACACAAACAAAAATACTTAAAGTCAAAATTGTAAAAATAAGACCGAAAAAGTCAAACGAAAACTATAATTTTAAGACAAAAAAAGAACCAATTTTCTTGCGTTCCCCGATTATCTCGGTTACACCAAATTATATTCTAACAACACTTCAATGGTTTGTACTTATACCATGCATGCATCAGTTTAAAGATCATCATAATACTATGTTGGATTATTATATCATATTATACTAGTCGGATACTCGCGCATAGCAGTGGCGATAAGTATAGTTATATGTGTTTGCTTACCCGTTTAGTGAATTTGTTTCACAACATTCTAAATGTATATGTGTAAGTTGTATGTGTTTGCTTCGGTTTGCTGTAGTTTTCCCTTGACATCATTATTCCCGTATATTTAAAGACCATTCTAATCTTTTACCCGTCAAACACTCTCCCCAAAAGTATATGATTTTGACGAATCAAGATTGTCTTGATTGAAATAAACATTAAATCTGTAAAAATTTGAATCAAAATAAAATAAACCTACTAAAAATGTAAAATCTAAAAACTAATAAAAATATATCAAAATGGATGTTGAATTAATGAGCACAAAATTTTGAAAAATATGATGAAATTAGATTTTAAAAAATAAATAGAGAAAAAGATATTTCAGTTTGAAAATAAAGGTCAATTTTTTGTTAAGAAGTGACAAATGTCACCCATTGATTGGAGCTCATTATTTTAATTTTTGGTTAGGAGTTACGTTTGGAGTTTGTTAACAAGTGACACTAGTCACCCATGATTAAAGCTTTTTATCTTAATTTTTGGTTAAAAATTAGACTTGAAGTTAGGGTTGAGTTATCCATGCATTATAATATAATATAAATTAACAATATTTATCAAATCTTTTATATAATAATAGAATATTGTTGTGTGACAATTCATTTTTTTTATTAATCAATAAGAGAGCTTAATCTTAAAACCAAACATATATCGGCCAATAAAAGTCAACATTTGATTTATTTGGTTAAACGTATTTGAATTTCATCCAGCAAAATAAATATATATAATTAAAAACACAATATTTATTTGCCCCAACATACCCGATCTTCTGCAATTTTTTTTGAAATTCTTTAGATATTTTTTTAAAAATCTTTTGTATTTTTTTTACGGATATTTGTCATTTTATTTTATATGTTGAGAGAGAGAGAGTTTTGTTTCTGGTTCCTTCCAATTTTTATTTTTTCGAAATCATATGTATCCAAACTGAAAATCTAATAGCTACTCAGGGGGATGCCAGGAAAAGAAAACGGCTCGAAAGAAAGAAATTGAGCTACATACTTATACTAATGAAGTTTTCTCCCGTTAAGTGTTTTTATCTCTATCCATTGGGACATTCATATATTGAATGTCCCATTATATTTAACATTCAAATAAACACTATTAATACGATATTGTTGATACACACAAATTTTTTAGCTAAATATGTTAATACACTTGCACATAATTTATTGTAATTGAAACAGAATTGACATATTGTTAATACTATATTATTGACACATAAAATAATTTTCTACACTTTCTATCATTTATATCTTAAAACACTTTTCTATTTGATCAAAACCCACACCATTATAATTGTGTAACTTATCTTTTTTCTACTACAACTTTTATACACGCTTTTATGTGTTAATTCTTTTTCAATAACTAACGATCCACTTAGTAGGGATAATTCTCTAAAAAAAATACTATAGTTATCAAAAATGGCAATTCTGTGTAACGAACTAAAAAAAAATACTAATATAGACACTAATGTTGACATTTTTGTCTTTCTTTAAATATTATGACCATTTTACCCTTCCATATTATTTAAATGGTCCCTGTGGGTTTGCGAAAATTGCATCCATCATCCCTAGGCTAAATTACATAAGTGGTCCATGTCGTTTGGAATAAATTGCGTCCATTGTCCCTTTTTTTCGGAATTTTTGTTCCAATTTTTTTTTTTCGAATTTTATTTTTTTAGAATTTTTTTTCGAAATACTAAAAAAAAAATCGAATTTTTTTTTCTGAATTTTTTTTTGAGATACTTTTTTTTCGAAATTTTTGTTCCAAAATTGTTTTTCGATTTTTTTTCGAAATACTTTATTTTCGAAATTTTTGTTCCAAATTTTTTTTATCGATTTTTTTTTTCTGAAAAACTTTTTTTCAAAATTTTTGTTCCAATATTTTTTTTTCTGATTTTTTTTCAAATTTTTTTCTAATATAAATTCTCTGATCTTTCTTGCTCCTCAAAGAGAAAATCGATAGCCTTTAAGATAAGAGGCTTTTTTCAAAATTTGGTTCCGATTTTTATTTTTTTTTCTTTTTAGATTAAAACGTAAAGGGACCATTTATGTAATTTACCCCTAGGGACAGTGCATGCAATTTTTAAAATTTTAAGGGTAAAATGGTCATTACAATTTTTTTTATCTTTATTACTTACATGAAGACAAAAATGTCAATATTAATGTTTAAAAGAGTTTTTTTTAAGTTCGCTATGCAAAACTATCATTCTTGACAACTATAGTGTTTTTTTAGAGATTATCCCTAAAAAGTATTGGCTAAGTGTTTGTAATCGTGGATAAACCCAAAATAAATTTACACGCTTTTAATACCGTGAAGATTTAAACATGTACGATCTAACATTTATTGTGTAGTGTCTTGATTATCATGACATGGTTTGTTTCCAAAAAATATCTTAGTTTATTTTTGGTAAAATGTAAAATATTGAACCGAAATTTATGAAAAACCGTACCAAATAGAGTTTTTTTTTTAAAACTTTTATATTCGTACGTAGTGTTTGGTCTGTAGTAATCAAAGTCGTAATAAAAACTTTTATATATATATAGCGATGGAAAAAGCTTTGTGAAAGGAAAGAACTGGGACTTTTTATACATTAATATGTCAGAACATAATATGTTAGAAGAAAATAAATATTTGAGATATACTGTCTATAAAAGAAACGAGATAAGTGTTTTTTAAGTGGTTTATTATTGTAATCTTTTTACATATGCCGTACAAATTTTGTAGAAGAAAAATAAGCAATCGTATACATGTTGCAAGAGCAATATTTTCCCTTACGATTTTATCTTTTTAATAAAAAAGAAAACAAAACTTTGACTAAGGTATGTTTAGCGGAAACAATGTAGATTTAGTAGCACCCGATGTAAATCTACATTGTTTTTGCTAAACAAACCTTAGTCAAAGTTTTGTTTTCGTTTTTATTGAAAAGATAAAATTCTAAGGGAATATATTGCCTCTTGCGACATGCATGTAAACAAACACTTATAAAAAAGATTACAATAATTAAACCACTTAAAAATTTCTTGTCTCGTTTTTTTTATAGACACTCTATCTCAAATCTTTGTTTTCTTCTCACATATTATGTTCTACATATTGATGTATAAAAAGTCTCAGTTGCTCTTTCCTTTCACAAAGCTTTTTCCATCCTTATATAAATAAATAATATTTGTCATTCTTTGTAAAAAAGTTTTTTCCTTCAATGCATGACCAAAACTCCAAGACCACCAAAGAAATATCATATATAGCCGCAATTTAAATATCTTCGTATGCTACTGAATTTTTTCGGTGGAAATATTTGACGAACGACAGGTTATGTTTTGTAAGAATAAGTTTATTCTTGTTATGTACTTATACTTTTGTGAGAGAAAAAAAAAAGACACGTGAGATCAAAGAAGAAATGGAGTTTCATTGCAATTTTTTTTACAAGTGTTGTACCACTTAAAAAAAAAGTAGGCAATTGTGACATGCGAATTTCAGTTAGGCTAGTCCCAGTCGCGACACAGGACGACCGGCATAACTGCGCCACGCCGCTTTTTCTCTCCAATGACCCAGGACAACCCGGATGCCCCACTCGACGACCCAAGGATTTTTTTTTTTTTTAATTCAAACATTTTTAACATTAAATTTAAATTTCATTCAAATTAAAAAAAAAAGCATTACATTACGAAATTAAAAAAAAAAAAACATTACAATACGAAATACATAATTATAAATCTAATCTGAATGCTCCCCGCATGCAGAGTCATACGAGGGAGTACGAGAACGAGCAAATCCCTCGAACCGAGCCAAATCTTCCTCGTCTACTCTGCTAGTTTTGTCTCATTTGTTCCTTCTCTGCTTTCGCCTGGTCAAACAATTCGATGACGCTTATAATAGCGTGTTTTCGAGCCTCATCATCGATATTGCATTGATTTTGAACGTACACTTGCATATCTTCAACAGAATGGGGGAGACGGCAAGCCATATTAAATCTTGTGTTGAGAAGTATTTTGAGGTTGAATTGTGTGTTAAGAAATGTGTTTGAGATGAAGTTGGTATTTATAAAGTGGTAAATTTGGTTTGAATTTATTTTATTTTTTTTATTATTTTTTTTTTAGTTTAAGACCAAACGGTCACATTTTAAACTTGTGTTGCATTTGACATCGGTCTAAAAGTCACTCGATATTGCATTTTCTCCTTGCTCGACCGATGTGACGCCCCACCTTCGCATTCGATGTGCTCGATGTCTATATCGGTTGTGCACAAAAAATTTGCACACCCAACCGATGTTAAAGCTTCCAATGCGACAAGCCTTACAGGTGGGTCAAATGATGATTAGCTTTTAGCCTAGAAAGCTATATCGCTAAAAGTAAAATAGCTTTATTCTAAATGCAATAAGCCATTTTCTGGAACAAGAAAAACACAACCTAAGTAACAATTTATTTCATTTGAACTCATGAAGAGCTTTTTTTTTTTTTTTGGTAAAAGGTCAAATATCCTGTAAATATATTACTCCAAAAAACGTTTAAGTACAAAGGATATGGGTGAATCCCATATCTCAGCCTGTTATATAGGCGAAAAACTTACATAACAAGATACTTCATATTCTCTATATAAGAAAATAAACCACTACTCAAAATATAACATTAGACTCCTATGGAGCTAACATTACTTTCTACAAAGGCCTTGGAGCTTGATACCATACGTGTCATAATAGGCATCCAAATTTTCTGGAAAATCGTAAACCTGATCCGCATAGTTATCATAATCATAGTTATCTTCGCGATCATGGCCACCACCAAATAAATTACTCGACTCATCAAAAGTGTTCATAACCTCCTCATCATCACAACTCATGAAAAGCTTTAAGGTTTAAATCTAAGAAATGACAACGTAATATTTTTTTTTTCCCGAAGGGCCATTGTATGAATCTTCCGTAATACGAACTCTAGGAAAATATAAATGTAAGTAACTAATCTACTCGGAAATTTGCTCGGCAATGCATGATGTATGCTTATAAGAAAGGGTGGGCTAAACATGTAAATTAATAGTGACCAATGTTGTTTTAGTGTATGGAAAATATAGGCTTTGTTTCAAAATTGTGGATTGAACATGGCATATCCTACCACCGACACAGCTCCGTGCCAATGTGAATAAACCTAAGAAGATAAGTTGGTGACGGCGTCAAGGTTGGCAGTGGTGACGGTGGTTAACTGTATTTGGTTGTGTGGTTGAGGCAGTGCTAAATGGTGGTTGGACGCAATAGTTGGTGGTGCTGGAGTTTTTTTCGCAATTTATGCTTGGTTTCGAAATTCCCTCTCATGCTTTTATTTGATTTTTTTTAACGAAACCTATGCTTTGATTAAATATATGAAAAAATTAAATGGGTCTCACTCCACTTATTTTCTTAGAGCAAGAACAACAATAACGCCTTAACGGCGTTTTGCATCATATTAACGGCGTTATGCCGTTATCACTTTTGGAGGCACGGCGTTATTGCAGCGTTAGTCTCTGCCCGTTATCTCCATAACGCCCGTTATTTATTTTATTTATTTTTTTTATGCCCCTAAATGAGGGGTTGTTTTTGTAAATTGTTGAGAATGTTATTGATGTTATTGGGATGTTATTGTTGTGGGTGTTTTTTGGGGATGTTAAGGTGAAATGTTAAAGCTGATGTGGCGCTGACGTGGATGGCGTTATTTTATAACTTGGGTTATTGTTGGGAATCCTCTTAGAGCATCCGGTGTGGGGTTTTTCGTGCCTCGCCGTAGATGACATGGCGGTTCGCCGTGCCCCGCCGCCACACCGGGGTGGCTCGCCGTTCCTCGTCGTCGTTGAAGATGAAATCGTGGGGACGACGAAGGTGTGTTTCTGACAAAAGGCAAAGAAACGTTTGATATTTAATTTCTAAACGTTTGATATTTAATAAAGTGGTAGTGGTGGGCCCCAAATGAAGAGGTTGAGGTTTGTTATGAGTGAGGAGGGGGTTTGTTGTGGTTAGTTGTGGAAAAATGGGATGCTGATGTGGCGCTGAGGTGGCGCGACGACGAAGGGAAGCCTTGTTATGACACCTGATGCTCAGTGTCTTGTATTGACAAATTTTATTTATTGCACACTTTTTAAAAGTAAAGTTATCTATATCAATTATATTTTATTAATATTAAGTTTACTAAAATATTTTCGTCTGGTTATTATTTTTTTAACTTTATGTACGTTGGGGTGACAGGTGAGCATGGACCTGTTTGGAGGATATATTTTATTTATTTATTTTATTATTTTTTTTTTAAATCAAATCCTTACTACAATAAAAGTGCCATTTAGTGGCATACATCTTTAGTGACATACGAGTGTGGAAACCGCGCGATGCAGCCGGATTCGCTTAAAAAGACTTACTTTGTAGCGACACTTAAACCTCAGGGACTGTTTTTGCCAAGTTGTGAAACTTTGCATTTAATGTTTGGACTTACTTTGGAACGACACTTAAACCTCAGGGACTGTTTTTGCCAAGTTGTGAAACTTTGCATTTAATGTTTGGACTTACTTTGCAGCGCCACTTGAACCTTAGGGACTATTCTTGCCAAGTTGGGAAACTTTGCAATTAATGCACAATGTTTTGCAAAAAGGCTCCTGCCTTTTAGTATGAGTGTTGATTTGTACACTCATTTTTTTGATTCGCACACTCCAGTGTACAAACAGGAGATGCAGCATATAACAACTGTACAACTCTGTATAGCATAAAGTGGAGTGTGCGAATAAAAAAAATGAGTGTACGAATCATTAGCCTTTTAGTATATATAGTAATATGCATGTGCCATTATAGTTGGTGTTTTAGTGACAAATGTTGTGTGTCCCGAAAGAATTGACATGTTTAGGGGCACTTTACGATTTGTGCCACTATTGTAAATATGTTTTAGGGGTAAAAAGCTAATACGTTAATAAAGGTTGTTATTACTTGTATTACGTATATTTATTGTATCACTATAAGTTTTTGTTAGATTTTTCTTATTCACAAATTCTGCCACAATATTTCCTCACAAGAATATCGCCAATTTAATTAATCATTTGGCCCAAATATATGGCTCTTATGCGTTTCTCTATCATTAGGGCAAAACCACTTGATATTCACATCTCGGCTCCTAATATGCGGCCATCTTTCTTTCATAGAATACAAGCGTAAATCAATTTGTAATCTATCTTTTATTCTGGTAATCACTTATGTTGTTCCTCGCTCGATTAATTACATAACTATGAAGAATTCGTAAGTTAACTTGCCTTATGAAATACAAAGTAATTAGCTCTCTGTTATCTACATCTATGTTCGTACATTCTAGTTTTTTCTTTGTGAATATTATTTTTATGTCATATTATTTGAAATTTGTTAATCAAGTATTAGTTCCAATGAATTAATGAAACCCTGAGTTATTCTACATGGTTAGCAGGTTAGCTTGTTTTATGTGATTAATGTTATTGTTAACTTGATCTATATGGGCATTGTATATTTTATTTATTTGTATATGTCCCTTTTGATGAATGAGTATGACTTTCTCTTTGGTGTTGGGCATTGTATATTTTATTTATTTGTATACGTCCCTTTTGATGAATGAGTATGACTTACTCCTTGGTGTTCCTCTTAGTTTGCTTTTTCCATGATGAATACATGGATGCATAGAATTTAGCAGTTATATAAAAATATAATCAATTTGAATAATCTATTGTGGGACTTTTGGTTTATAAGAGAGCTAGGTGTCATAACAAGGTATAAGTTCGTCGTCGCGCCACCTCAGCACCACATCAGCATCTCATTTTCCCACAACTAACCACAACAAACCCCCTCCTCACTCATAACAAACCTCAACCTCTTCATTTGGGCCCCACCACTACCACTTTATTTTTTTTATTCAATTTTCATTTCCAAATAAACTAAATAAATTCATTTCATTCAAATTAAAAATACAATACATAAAAAAAAAACACTTACTAATAAAAACGATACGAAAAAAAAACGACACGGGTAAAAAAAAAACAACACACGGGTAAAAAAAAACGACACGGGTAAAAAAAAAATACAACACACGAGTAAAAAATACTACTCGTCCATGATTTGATGATATTTCTTGACTAGACGTTCCTGCCTCTTGCGGATGATTTCTGCTTTCACCGGGTCAGGATTGGTACTCGGATCTATCATGAGAAAATCCATCTCGATCTTCTCTTGCCACGTTTTCCTTCTCCGCCTCGCCTCGTAACAAGCCCTTTGAGCATCGGCTTTTGAGCATATATTTCGGATATATGTCCCGAAAACTACTCGCTTGACTTCCACCGAGCTTGCGGCGCTTGACGTTGAAGTCGACTTGCATTTCTTGCCGGCTCGTTTGCATACATCTTTTTCGGCCGAGGTCGTTTGTCCGCCCGAATATATCCTCGAGACATGTAACGTCAATAGGATCTTGGCATCCCACTTGGGATAATTTTTCAAAACACCCAACATTTTCATACAAAATTCCTCCCACCAAAACGCTGCGTAAAGTTAACTTTGGCATTCTCGACATGATCTTGGTCATTTTCACCACTTCGACGCTGAAGATGTTTGTAAATAGCGTTGAACTTCTGGCAATCACCGTTAATCCTTGTCCATTTACCGGTTATCATGTTCTTGCCACGCTGGTTATCGGTTGTCTTAGAATTGAACATTTCGAGAATGTCGTTCCAAAAGTACTCCTCCGGACGGTCATTGCCCATATCTTTATCTTGGGAAATTTCTATCCAACACTGCATAAGTAACATTTCTTCGGACTTGTTCCACTTCCTCCCGTCCACTTGTGCTATGACTTCAACATCTTCGTCATCGTCCCTGTCGAATCTCTGCAGCTTTTTTGCCTTCGACTTTTGCCCTCGCCTTTTGCGGTTCACGTGCTTTTGGAACTTTGAATTGTGAACCGGTCGGTTGTGATTCCATTTGGGGCAATTGTGGAGACTGGGACGGGTTAAAAAACTATGGAGATTGTGACGGGTTAAAAAACTGCGGTGATGGAAATCGGTTGGGGTAACTTGCGAAACCTTGTTGAAACTGATATTGTTGGTTAAGAAAGATATCTTGTGGAGACGGGTTGGAATTGGTCGAAGAAGGGGTAGACGGGTTTGAAGAACCCCCGTATTGTTGTGCGTTTGAGTTAAGTAGATTTGTGAAGTATCATCCGTCATGTGGGTTTTGAGACATTGTGTAAAATGATATTGTTGGTTAAGAAAGATTTGTTATGTATTTTGGGTTTGAAGATGTGTAAAATGAAGAAGATGATGATAGTTTATATAGGAGTGGTGGTTTTTTTAAAAAAAGTTAAAAAAAAAAAAAAAAAAAAAAAAAAAAAAGGTTAACGTTTGATAATGTTTACGTTATAAAACGTAAACTTTATGCTTTTTTCAGCGGCGACTCGTCGTCCCCACGATTTGCTAGCCAACGGCGAGCCACAACGAAGCAGCTCGGTGTGGCGGCGAGCCACGGCGGCCGGCCACGTAGGCGACGGCGAGCCACAACGCCCCCCACACCGTCCGCTCTAACAACATAACAAAAGCACGAGCGGAGCCATGATTTTTAGTTAAAGGTGGCCGATTGTGCTTAACGCAAAAAGTTATAATGATATATATCGCGTAAAAAATTAACCTATAGTATTATCTTTTATAAGTTGTGCAATTATGAATTTTGTAGACATGTCTATAGAATAATAATATGGGGTTGAATGTAAAAACTAGTAGAAAAGTGCCTTATAATCTGAATAGCTAATGAATGAAGTGAGTTAATTATGGTTGGCTCAGCACCCATTATTCACCTTACTAACTCTGCTCCTGAACATCACGTACTACAATTTAAAATTAAGTGTGTCTTAGTTTTTTAGGGGTACTATTTGATTTACTTTTTTTTTGAACGGCATACTACGTGACTTACAGACTTGCTTTATTCAATTAAGTACATATGCTTACATATAACAAAGAGATGTACCCGTAAAAATGGAGAATTGTTGACAAAATATGTGCTCACGTTGAGGTAACTTGTATTTTCATGTTTAATTTCGAAGCTTGTAAACCTACATATGTTGATGCCTTAATGGTAATATGTTTGCTAAGTCGTTTTGCAATACCTTTTCTTTTGGCAATCACTTTTTCCTCTTATTTGTTGCAGATTTATGACAACTTATCTACAGAAATGAAACAACTAACTATCGTAATGGAAACCCAAAGATCTACGGCATGAGGTCTAATACTAATAGAATTACTCCTCCACGACATGAAGTCTAATTTATACTCGAAATGTTGTCATGTGGTATGCTTATGATTTAGAATAATAAGATTAAGGACGAGATAGATATTTGTTGTTACCTTCATCTCAGATTTTAACTCATTTGCCTTGTCATTTTGTTTACCTAGAGATGGTGGTGCCAAGGGAGATATATACATTTTTCTAAAATTGCTACCTTAGATGAAATTGGAGCTTATTTGGTAGCTTTATATATAGGTTTTGCTAGTCGACTTGCACACTTTTGTCGATATTCTATATGTTGTATGTATTAAAGAACAATGGTCAATCTTAAATGTATTTCTGTTTAAATCAATAAAATTGTTCTTATCAGTACTTATTGTTGAATGTAATTTGTTATTCTAAGTACGTAAGATATGCGTATTTGTTATTGTGGCACGATACCTCTGTTGTGATGCATTTTTGTTGTAGAAAATATTGCCATTAAACCAACATATGATTTTGCAATGGTATTGATTAACGACACAAAGTGTGTGTCACTAAATCTCTAAAAGACATTAGCAACACAATAGAAAAGTGCCACTAAAACCTCGAATGGTTGCAGCAACACAATGGACAAGTGCCACTAAAACCCTTTAGTGGCAGCGTACTTGGTGACATTTGTTATTTCTGCCACCGATTCCCGTACCATCTTTTAGTGGCACTTATTTCATAATTAAGTGACAGTTTTTGTGTGCCACCAAATGACAAATTTTTTGTAGTGAATTCGGTTTTAAGTGTTTAATCTAAACCCCGCAACAAAATTTCGGTTTGGTTTTTCGGTTTTTGCGATTCGGTTTTCGGATTTTTCATCGGAGTGCCATTTTTCTAAAAGTTTAAAATCACTTTAGCAAATAGTTACCGAATGAACTTAGACAAAGTTTTCTAAAAGATAAAGATTTGTAAAAGAGTTAAATACGATTATGTTGGTATCAGAGTCGTCTCATGGTTTCTTTTTGGGTAAAAGGGTTACCCCTAATAAAATATTATTACTCCAAAAAAACAAGTAAGTACGACGGGTTTGGGTAAATCTCATACCCCTTAGCCCAAAAAGGCAAACCAAACACACATACAGTGCATAATATGAAATGAGACATTTTCGACAATAAATTTTTTTTGTTAATTTTAATAGTTTAAGGGACTTGTCAATAAATAGTTATATCACAAATTTGGATTTCCGAAATTGCGATGATTGTTTTATGTTACCCACTATTTTGGCTAAGTTTTTTCAAGTAGGATATCTGAAATTTCGGATAACAGATTTATATATCCAAATATTCAAATATCTATAGTTTTTGAAAAACTTTTATGAGTTCCAAAACTGACATTTCATAAAACCCAACTTTTTAAATTTCTGGTCAAGTTTTCGGATATCCGAATACGGATATGTTTTGAACAACCATAACACAAAAACGGGTAAAAAAAACCCAGGTTTCTAAAACCGGGTTAACTGGTTAGACCCACCGGGTTTGGTATTTTTCAAATTTTTTTATAAAAACTGGGTTGACCCGGCGGTCGAACCGGTTGACCCAGTCGGAAAAAATAAAATAATAATAAATGGAAAACCGGGTTGACCCGACGGTCGAACCGGTGCCCGATGACTGGACCGGGTCGATTAAAAACCCAGTTTTGAAAACATTGCTTTTAACTCTTCTTCCCAAACCGAATAATAAATCCACCTCTTTCCTTATGCTATTTAAACTACAATGGCTTAAAGGTTTCATCTTCAAGATCCTTTAACCTCTTTCCTTACTTTTAACTCTTTTTCAAAATCCACCTCTCTCGGGTAAGGTTTGATTAGATTTTTTGTTAAACCGAAAAAGAGAATGAATGAAACATAATAGTTTTGTTCTTTCTTTAAAGTTTTCGGATATTTAAAAAGAGACTTTGATTCTCACAAATTGATGATCATATCTCTTATACCTTTTGTTTTAAGAACAAACCTTGTGGGTTTTAAAAGAGAATATTGAGGTCTTTTTTTTGTTCTTCTTTTATGTTTAATGTATTTCATGTGTTGAGAATGAGAGTTGGGGAGTGACTATGAGATGTTTCGAACATGTGTAGGACAGATGTGTTTTGAACACTTCCTTGGTTCAGCTTGATGTTTCGAACATCATTTAGTTCGCATAAGATCATCATCACTGATACAAAATCAAGCTGCTGGATTTCAGATTTACGTTTTGGAAGCTTGATTAGATTGTACATTGTGGTTAAATGATTATATATATTGGTGAATCGGTGATTTAAATATTGTATTAATTGTATGTGTTAAATAGTGTTTTTTAGTTTTATTTGTGCTTTAAATACTTGTAAATTATGCTTTTTACTTGTATTTGCTTAAAATCTATTTTAGGTAGTCTTAAAAATTTAATATGAGAGAAGGTGCAACATGCATTATAAGTAGTATAGATACGCGATTTTACTTATAACAATGACTCATGTAATTCTTATTTATTTATATAAGGATATCTAGAAAAATATTTTTAAAAAACTTTAAGGACTATACTTTAACTTTGTCAACACTCATTATGTGCTGTTAAACTTGCATTATGTGTACAACATAATATCAGTAGTGAAATATAAATAACAACATCAACATCTTTGTCAGCTAAATAAATTAAATCATGAGTTATCTAACAGAAATTTTTAAAAATATTTTACCAATATCTAATGGATATTAATGCATAATGAAAAACACGTGCATAAGTATTAGTTGTACTTATATCACAATTTTCATGGGCAAATTCTTATATGTGTATATACTGAACTAAAATGTTAAAATAAATTTGATTTATGTTTAAACTTCGTGCGTGCACGGAACTTATAACTATATAATTATATGCAATTACCTTTAAAGACACAATACTCAGTATTAATACAGGATAATTTTTTTTGTCAAAACCTCGTGCGTGCACCGGTATTGTAACTAGTTATCAAATACAAAAAAACATTTAAAAGTAATACATAAATAGTCAATACTCAATACAATAATTACTTAATAATTAATGTTTCTTAGATATGATACATTCTTTCCATATCATTTTCCTGAGAGAGTCATCTATGAATTTTATGTCACAATCAAAATATATATGATAATGAGAGTCCGGAAAACTAATTGCTTTCGAAAACAGGAGACGCATTTTGAAGTCCCCTCTCAGCCTTAACTGTTTCTCGTTGCTTACGGAACGTTGTTGGAAACTTCTTGTTTGTTGTTTTTGTACTCGGGTTTGATTAGCCACAAACCTTATTTTAACTAGCTGCCATCCATTCACCACTTTGTATGTGCTAGTTGAATACGCATTAACGGTTTGGCTTTGATTAACAATTTGACTTAAAATATAAGTACCCATTTTTAGGAACGCCACAGTGTTATTAATAATTATGAACCGAACAAGAAGCTTCATCGGTACCGTTAATGTGTCGTTATTTATGTTTGTGACATTTAAAAATTCAATGTCCACGTTTTCAAGATATGGTTTGTCGATATTTAGGCTTAATTTGGCGAAGGCTAGGAAGAAGATAAAAGCGACTCCTATCCTGCCCAAAAGTATCACAAATGCCATTATGTTTTTCTGCATGAAACAAAACAAAAATTGTTAAGTATATATAGCGGGTTCTATTTAATATTGGTTGTCCGTCAAATGTATCATTTACACATTAAATTTTAGATTAAAAAGCATATTTTTATATGGTGAATATAAGCCGGTTTATTAACTTACCCACGTGTCTTGCAATCTTGGTCACAAATACAGCCATCTTTATGTTGTTTCCTACATGAAGAAAAAATATTTGTCACTCTTTGTAACACAATTTTTTTTTTTTTACCCAATTACTTAAATAATCCATCTAAATAATAATCAATCTAAATAGTTTTAGAGAACCATTTGACTTTAACCCTTCTTTTTTTACTTTGACTTTGACCCTTAAAATGGTTTGTTCATATCTGAAATTTCGGATAACAGATTTATATATCCGAATATTCAAATATCTATAATTTTTGGAAAACTTTTATGAGTTTCAAAACTGACATTTTAAAAAACCCAAGTTTTTAAAATTCTTGTCAAATTTTCGGATATCCGAATACAGATATTTTTTGTACACCCATAACATAAATCAAGAAACCTTAGAAAGTTAGTTGAATATTTTGTCAAAAAATTATAATATCACGTTACGTGTATATAAAGATGAGATGTGGGAATATATATGAAATAAAGAAAATTAAACAAAGTAATTTAAAATTCTAGTCAAATTTTCGGATACCCGAATACAAATATTTTTTGTACACCCACAACATAAATCAAGAAACCTTAGAAAGTAAGTTGAATAATTATTTAACAAATTATAAGATTACGTAACATATATATAAAGATGAGATGTGGGAATATATATGAAGTAAAGAAATCTAAACAAAGTAATTTAAATCATCGAGTTGCATTCACACCTTTTAAATGTCTTCATATTATTGTTGAATCTGAACCGTTCAAACAAGATTTGATAAGGGGAGATTTTTCGACAGTAAACTCCATCATGTATTATTTACTAAATATCAATAATTAGGGACCAAATAATTATTATCAGATACAAAAAAACATTTAAAAGTCATACATAAGTAGTCAATACTCAATACAATAATTACTTACTAATTAATGTTTCTTAGATATGATACATTCTTTCCATATCATTTTCAATAATTACTTACTAATTAATGTTTCTTAGATATGATACATTCTTTCCATATCATTTTCCTGATAGAGTCATATATGAATTTTATGTCACAATCAAAATATATATGATAATGAGAGTCCGGAAAACTAATTGCTTTCGAAAACAGGAGACGCATTTTGAAGTCCCCTCTCAGCCTTAACTGTTTCTCGTTGCTTACGGAACGTTGTTGGAAACTTCTTGTTTGTTGTTTTTGTACTCGGGTTTGATTAGCCACAAACCTTATTTTAACTAGCTGCCATCCATTCACCACTTTGTATGTGCTAGTTGAATACGCATTAACGGTTTGGCTTTGATTAACAATTTGACTTAAAATATAAGTACCCATTTTTGGGAACGCCACAGTGTTATTAATAATTATGAACCGAACAAGAAGCTTCATCGGTCCCGTTAATGTGTCGTTATTTATGTTTGTGACATTTATAAATTCAATGTCCACGTTTTCAAGATAGGGTTTGTCGATATTTGGGCTTAATTTGGCGAAGGCTAGGAAGAAGATAAAAGCGACTCCTATCCTGCCCAGAAGTATCACAAATGCCATTATGTTTTTCTGCATGAAACAAAACAAAAATTGTTAAGTATATATAGCGGGTTCTATTTAATATTGGTTGTCCGTCAAATGTATCATTTACACAATAAATTTTAGATTAAAAAGCATAATTTTATATGGTGAATATAAGCCGGTTTATTAACTTACCCACGTGTCTTGGTTTGCGTTGTGAATCCATTGCAAGGTGCTTGCAATCTTGGTCACAAATACAGCCATCTTTATGTTGTTTCCTACATGAAGAAATAATATTTGTCACTCTTTGTAACACAAGTTTTTTTTTTTTTTTTTTACCCAATTACTTAAATAATCCATCTAAATAATAATCAATCTAAATAGTTTTAGAGAACCATTTGACTTTAACCCTTCTTTTTTACTTTGACTTTGACCCTTAAAATGGTTTATTCATATCTGAAATTTTGGATAACAGATTTAATAATCCGAATAATCAAATATCTATAATTTTTGGAAAACTTTTATGAGTTTCAAAACTGACATTTTAAAAACCCAACTTTTTAAAATTGTAGTCAAATTTTCGGATATCCGAATACAGATATTTTTTGTACACCCACAACATAAATCAAGAAACCTTAGAAAGTTAGTTGAATATTTTGTCAAAAAATTATAATATCACGTAACGTGTATATAAAGATGAGATGTGGGAATATATATGAAATAAACAAATTTAAACAAAGTAATTTAAAATTCTGGTCAAATTTTCGGATACCCGGATACAAATATTTTTTGTACACCCACAACATAAATCAAGAAACCTTAGAAAGTAAGTTGAATAATTTGTCAACAAATTATAAGATTACGTAACATGTATATAAAGATGAGATGTGAGAATATATATGAAGTAAAGAAATTTAAACAAAGTAATTTAAATCATCGAGTTGCATTCACACCTTTTAAATGTCTTCATATTATTGTTGAATCTTGACCGTTCAAACAAGATTTGATAAGGGGATATTTTTCGACAGTAAACTCCATCATGTATTATTTACAAAACATCAATAATTAGGGACCAAATAATTATTATCAGATACAAAAAAACATTTAAAAGTAATACATAAGTAGTCAGTACTCAATACAATAATTACTTACTAATTAATGTTTTTTAGATATGATACATTCTTTCCATATCATTTTCCTGAGAGAGTCATATATGAATTTTATGTCACTATCAAAATATATATGATAATGAGAGTCCGGAAAACTAATTGCTTTCGAAAACAGGAGATGCATTTTGAAGTCCCCTCTCAGCCTTAACTGTTTCTCGTTGCTTACGGAACGTTGTTGGAAACTTCTTGTTTGTTTTTTTTGTACTCGGGTTTGATTAGCCACAAACCTTATTTTAACTAGCTGCCATCCATTCACCACTTTGTATGTGCTAGTTGAATACGCATTAACGGTTTGGCTTTGATTAACAATTTGACTTAAAATATAAGTACCCATTTTTGGGAACGCCACAATGTTATTAATAATTATGAACCGAACAAGAAGCTTCATCGGTACCGTTAATGTGTCGTTATTTATGTTTGTGACATTTATATATTCAATGTCCACGTTTTCAAGATATGGTTTGTCGATATTTAGGCTTAATTTGGCGAAGGCTAGGAAGAAGATAAAAGCGACTCCTATCCTGCCCAAAAGTATCACAAATGCGATTATGTTTTTCTGCATGAAACAAAACAAAAATTGTTAAGTATATATAGCGGGTTCTATTTAATATTGGTTGTCCGTCAAATGTATCATTTACACAATAAATTTTAGATTAAAAAGCATAATTTTATATGGTGAATATAAGCCGGTTTATTAACTTACCCACGTGTCTTGGTTTGCGTTGTGAATCCATTGCAAGGTGTTTGCAATCTTGGTCACAAATACAGCCGTCTTTATGTTGTTTCCTACATAAAGAAATAATATTTGTCACTCTTTGTAACACAAGGTTTTTTTTTTTTTTTTTTTTTTTTTAACCCAATTACTTAAATAATCCATCTAAATAATAATCAATCTAAATAGTTTTAGAGAACCAATTAACTTTAACCCTTCTTTTTTTACTTTGACTTTGACCCTTAAAATGGTTTGTTCATATCTGAAATTTTGGATAACAGATTTATATATCCGAATATTCAAATATCTATAATTTTTGGAAAACTTTTATGAGTTTCAAAACTGACATTTTAAAAACCCAACTTTTTAAAATTCTGGTCAAATTTTCGGATATCCGAATACAGATATTTTTTGTACACCCACAACATAAATCAAGAAACCTTAGAAAGTTAGTTGAATATTTTGTCAAAAAATTATAATATCATGTAACGTGTATATAAAGATGACTTGTGGGAATATATATGAAATAAAGAAATTTAAACAAAGTGATTTAAAATGATGTTTAAATTTTCGGATACCCGGATACAAATATTTTTTGTACACCCACAACATAAATCAAGAAACCTTAGAAAGTAAGTTGAATAATTTGTCAACAAATTATAATATTACGTAACATGTATATAAAGATGAGATGTGGGAATATATATGAAGTAAAGAAATCTAAACAAAGTAATTTAAATCATCGAGTTGCATTCACACCTTTTAAATGTCTTCATATTATTGTTGAATCTTAACCGTTCAAACAAGATTTGATAAGGGGAGATTTTTCGACAGTAAACTCCATCATGTATTATTTACAAAACATCAATAATTAGGGACCAAATAATTATTATCATATACAAAAAAACATTTAAAAGTAATACATAAGTAGTCAATACTCAATACAATAATTACTTACTAATTAATGGTTCTTTGATATGATACATTCTTTCCATATCATTTTCCTGAGAGAGTCATATATGAATTTTATGTCACAATCAAAATATATATGATAATGAGAGTCCGGAAAACTAATTGCTTTCGAAAACATGAGACGCATTTTGAAGTCCCCTCTCAGCCTTAACTGTTTCTCGTTGCTTACGGAACGTTGTTGGAAACTTCTTGTTTGTTGTTTTTGTATTCGGGTTTGATTAGCCACAAACCTTATTTTAACTAGCTGCCATCCATTCACCACTTTGTATGTGCTAGTTGAATACGCATTAACGGTTTGGCTTTGATTAACAATTTGACTTAAAATATAAGTACCCATTTTTGGGAACGCCACAGTGTTATTAATAATTATGAACCGAACAAGAAGCTTCATCGGTCCCGTTAATGTGTCGTTATTTATGTTTGTGACATTTATATATTCAATGTCCACGTTTTCAAGATATGGTTTGTCAATATTTAGGCTCAATTTGGCGAAGGCTAGGAAGAAGAAAAAAGCGACTACTATCATGCCCAAAAGTATCACAAATGCCATTATGTTTTTCTCATTGAAACAAAACAAAAATTGTTAAGTATATATAGCGGGTTCTATTTAATATTGGTTGTCCGTCAAATGTATCATTTACACAATAAATTTTAGATTAAAAAGCATAATTTTATATGGTGAATATAAGCCGGTTTATTAACTTACCCACGTGTCTTGGTTTGCGTTGTGAATCCATTGCAAGATGGTTGCAATCTTGGTCACAAATACAGCCATCTTTATGTTGTTTCCTACATAAAGAAATAATATTTGTCACTCTTTGTAACACAAGTTTTTTTTTTTTTTTAACCCAATTACTTAAATAATCCATCTAAATAATAATCAATCTAAATAGTTTTAGAGAACCATTTGACTTTAACCCTTCTTTTTTTACTTTGACTTTGACCCTTAAAATGGTTTGTTCATATCTGAAATTTCGGATAACAGATTTATATATCCGAATATTCAAATATCTATAATTTTTGGAAAACTTTTATGAGTTTCAAAACTGACATTTTAAAAAACCCAACTTTTTAAAATTCTGGTCAAATTTTCGGATATCCGAATACAGATATTTTTTGTACACCCACAACATAAATCAAGAAACCTTAGAAAGTAAGTTGAATATTTTGTCAAAAAATTATAATATTACGTAACATGTATATAAAGATGAGATGTGGGAATATATATGAAATAAAGAAATTTAAACAAAGTAATTTAAAATTCTGGTCAAATTTTCGGATACCCGAATACAAATATTTTTTGTACACCCACAACATAAATCAAGAAACCTTAGAAAGTAAGTTGAATAATTTGTCAACAAATTATAATATTACGTAACATGTATATAAAGATGAGATGTGGGAATATATATGAAGTAAAGAAATCTAAACAAAGTAATTTAAATCATCGAGTTGCATTCACACCTTTTAAATGTCTTCATATTATTGTTGAATCTTAACCGTTCAAACAAGATTTGATAAGGGGAGATTTTTCGACATTAAACTCCATCATGTATTATTTACAAAACATCAATAATTAGGGACCAAATAATTATTATCAGATACAAAAAAACATTTAAAAGTAATACATAAGTAGTCAATACTCAATACAATAATTACTTACTAATTAATGTTTCTTAGATATGATACATTCTTTCCATATCATTTTCCTGAGAGAGTCATCTATGAATTTTATGTCACAATCAAAATATATATGATAATGAGAGTCCGGAAAACTAATTGCTTTCGAAAACAGGAGACGCATTTTGAAGTCCCCTCTCAGCCTTAACTGTTATTCGTTGCTTACGG